>ML685878.1:1388350-1653102 GCA_007922175.1 Pelusios castaneus
AAGAAGAAATAAACCAGGCAGAAAGTGTAGATGTGTTGGTTTGCTAATGTCAGGGTAGGAACCACATGTGCAAAGACTGTTTACAAATCTCTTTGGCTATGTCTACACTGGCAAGTTAGTTCGAATTAAGGAAGCTGAATTCAAACTAACTAAAGCCATGGGCTTCCTTAATTCGAACTAATTAAGGACTTAATTAAGGGCTTCCTTAATTCGAACTAATAAGTTCGAATAGCCTATTCGAACTAAGGGTTAATTCGAACTAGTTAGTTCGAATTAACCAATGTGGCCATGTTAGTTTGAACTAATTGCTTAGTTCGAACTAACCGGCCCATTGAAATCAGTGCAAATCGCTAATTCAAACTAAGCATGTGCCATGAATGGCACTTGCTTAGTTCGAACTAATTCTTTCTAGTTCGAATTAAGTTAATTCGAACTAATTTTAGTAAGTGTATTTTGTGTTCTGCCATCCTACACCGGTACATGGGGCAGGTGTGTGTCATGCGTTCTGTCCGAAACCTCTATTATCTATGATGATAATACAAAAGGAGCGCTTAAAGATGAAAGAGTCATTGCAGAGAAACTAAATGGATTCTTTGCTTCGGTTTTTACGGCTGAAGATGTTAGTGAGATTCCCAAACCTGAGCCGGCTTTTGTAGGTGACAGATCTGAGGAACTGTCACAGATTGAAGTGTCACTAGAGGAAGTTTTGGAATTAATTGATAAACTCAACATTAACAAGTCACCGGGACCAGATGGCATTCACCCAAGAGTTCTGAAAGAACTCAAATGTGAAGTCGCGGAACTGTTAACTAAGATTTGTAACCTGTCCCTTAAAATGGCTTCGGTACCCAAAGACTGGAAGTCGGCTAATGTAACGCCAATATTTAAAAAGGGCCCTAGAGGGGATCCCAGCAATTACAGACCGGTAAGTCTAACGTCGGTACCGGGCAAATTAGTTGAAACAATAGTTAAGAATAAAATTGTCAGTCACATAGAAAAACATAAACTGTTGAGCAATAGACAACATGGTTTCTGTAAGGGGAAATCGTGTCTTACTAATCTATTAGAGTTCTTTGAAGGGGTTAACTAACATGTGGACAGGGGGGATCCAGTGGACATAGTGTACTTAGATTTCCAGAAAGCCTTTGACAAGGTCCCTCACCAAAGGCTGTTACGTAAGTTAAGTTGTCATGGGATAAAAGGGAAGGTCCTTTCATGGATTGAGAACTGGTTAAAAGACAGGGAACAAAGGGTAGGAGTAAATGGTAAATTTTCAGATTGGAAAAGGGTAGCTAGTGGTGTTCCCCAAGGGTCGGTCCTAGGACCAGTCCTATTCAATTTATTCATAAATGATCTGGAGAAAGGGGTAAACAGTGAGGTAGCTAAGTTTGCAGACGATACTAAACTACTCAAGATAGTCAAGACCAAAGCAGATTGTGAAGAACTTCAAAAAGATCTCACAAAACTAAGTGATTGGGCATCCAAATGGCAAATGAAATTTAATGTGGATAAGTGTAAAGTAATGCACATTGGAAAAAATAACCCCAACTATACCTATAATATGACGGGGGCTAATTTGGCTACAACGAGTCAAGAAAAAGATCTTGGAGTCATTGTGGATAGTTCTCTGAAGATGTCCGTACAGTGTGCGGAGGCGGTCAAAAAAGCAAACAGGATGTTAGGGATCATTAAAAAGGGGATAGAAAATAAGACTGCAAATGTATTATTGCCCTTATATAAATCCATGGTACGCCCACATCTCGAATACTGTGTACAGATGTGGTCTCCTCATCTCAAAAAAGATATTCTAGCACTAGAAAAGGTTCAGAAAAGGGCAACTAAAATGATTAGGGGTTTGGAGAGTGCCTCGTATGAGGAACAATTGAAAAGGCTGGGCCTCTTCAGCTTGGAAAAGAGGAGACTGAGGGGGGACATGATAGAAGTATATAAAATTATGACTGATGTGGAAAAAGTGGTCAAGGAAAAGTTGTTTAAATACTCCCATAATACAAGAACCAGGGGTCACCAAATGAAACTGATAGGTAGCAGGTTCAAAACAAATAAAAGGAAGTTCTTCTTCACACAACGCACAGTCAACTTGTGGAACTCCTTACCTGAGGAGGTTGTGAAGGCTGGGACTATAACAATATTTAAAAGGGAACTGGATAAGTTCATGGGGGCTAAGTCCATAAATGGCTATTAGCCAGAAAGGGGTTAAGAATAGTGTCCCTAGCCTCTGCTTATCAGAGGATGGAGACGGATGGCAGGAGAGTGATCACTTGATCATTGCCTGTTGGGTTCACTCCCTCGGGCACCTGGCACTGGCCACTGTCGGTAGACAGATACTGGGCTAGATGGACCTCTGGTCTGACCCAGTACGGCCTTTCTTATGTTCTTATGTTCTTACTCGTAGCAATACTGGCAGCGGCCATTGGGTGTTTGGCAGCGGAAGTGGTTAAAGGTGTGTTCTTAATGAGAGTGACTACAAAACGGGAATCCAGGAATTTGTTCTTGATTTTTTGAGTGAAATGAATATTTTTACGGCTTGCACTACTGCTGCCTTTACTAAGAGAAAAACGTGGTCAGGTTCAGCCATGCATTGCATATGTTACTTGCAGAAGTACACACTCAGTAATAGTCTGTAGGTGACGAATCTTTTGGATAAAGTAGATCCTTTAGTAGGGCCACTGTCTTCCCTCCAATAGTGTCAGTTACACGAGCTGTACATTTGCTACATAGCACAGTACAGAATTCTTTCAAAGCCGGTTGAATTCAATTGAAGGGCCTGGTCATTGTAAAACAAAGGGAAAGATTTATGGTGAAATTTAGAAGGAGAATATGATTTTGTGCATTGGAATGGGGAGGAATACGTTCTAGATAGTGAAGGATAATTTCTTTTTGCCCCAGCCCTAGACAGTGGGATGTTGTAAACAAAGAATGGAGAGTGAGCCAAAATTTAGATGAGCAAAATAGATTGGAGCAGTGCGTTTGAAAATCAGGAGAGCAACATTGAATTGGATTTGGAGAAAGATAGAGTGAGTGAAAGAGGTTGAAGATGGTAGAGATACAGTTCCAGTTTCTGAAACTATAAAGCAGCTTGGTCACACAATTTTGCTATTAGAAGATCATAAAGGACAAATGTTTCAAGTGATTAAAACTTGGTGCTCAAATATCAAACAAGGTTAGATTGTAAAGAATGGGATAAAAATAATAATGCTGTTATGTCATTATGTGAGCCAATGGTAAATCCTGCTCACCCACAATACAACATTCAGTTCCAATCACACTATTCAAGCAGGATGCAGCAGAAATGGAGCTTGGGGAGGTCAGAGATTGAAATAATTGGGGCTGCTGAGGTAAGAGAAAAGAAAAGTGAAAAAGTACATGATAGGGTACAAAATGAATGCTACAGAAAGAATAAATTGGAAGTTCCTGTTTATCTTTTCTCATAACTTAAGAAAAAGGTGACAGGAGGTTCCTTCCAAACCCAATCTTTTATGATTCTATGAGAGATTGGAAAGAGTCCAGAGGAGGGCAATGAACATAATTAGAGGGCTGGGGCATGTGACATATGAGGAGCGATTGAGGGAACTGGGCTTGTTTACTCTTCAGAAGAGAAGAGTGAGGGGGGATTTGATAGCAACCTCAGTTACCTGAAGAGGGGTTCCATAGAGGAGGGAGCGAGGCTATTCTCAGCGGTGGCAGCTGGCAGAACAAGGAGCAATTGTTTCAAGTTGCAGTGGGGGAGGTCTGGGTTGGATATTGGGAAAAGCTTTTTCACTAAGAGGGTGCTGAAGCACTGGAATGGCTTACCTAGGGAGGTGGTGGAATCTCCATTCTTAGAGGTTTTTGAGGCATGGGTTGATAAAGCCCTGGCTGGGATGATTTAGTTTGGGGTGGTCCTGGTTTGTCAGGGGATTGTACTAGTAATTGGTCTGGTTATGCTGGTTTGCTGGATCCAGCGACTGATGTGGTGGATGCAATGGATTGAAGATCAGACCCGGTACCACCGAGTAAGAATGTGATGGGGATACTTGCTCAAAGTAAGCACCCCATCAGTGGGGGGACTTATTACTTGTTAGCTCAGTGTCCTTGGGAAACCAGGACATAGTATCCAGCCTCAGTGACTCACCCCCACACCACCCCCAACCTCTGCTTGAACCAGAAAGCAAAACCAATGAAAAGGCAGTGGGAGACGCACCTAAATCCCTCCAAACGAGGGTGATGGAATTAGGGCAATGACCGTAGCCTCATCTGCATTGAAGATGTGAGCCATTAGCACACTGAATGGACAGCAGAAAACTTCATTTGCATCACGGATGGAGAATCAAGCTTCAAGGCACGAGCCACGCTGAACTCTGGGATTGGTGATGCAGGGAAGCACTGCATGATGGGGGATCTCTGCTTCTGAGGCTAATGAACTCATGTCTGCACACACCCAGCTCAGCAGTTATCAGACCAATTCTAGTCATAGATTCTTTATTGATATCCAAAATGTGGAATCTGCCTGATTCCATTGTTAGCTCCCTCGAAGGAATGCCACCCATAGCTAGGACTGATCAGTTCCTATTGTCCACCTAAACAAAACAACTCTGGTGTACTTCCTTAAGTACACAAAAGCCCTAGTGTTCTGCCTTGAACCACTGTTTCTTCCCTACAAAAACCCCAACCCAAGTTCAACTTGCTGTTCTGATGCCTGGACCCCAAAAATGCATGATTCGGATGATAATCAATGAAATGGAAAGCAACAAATTCAACATGAATAAGAGATTAAATACTTTTTAATATGACCAATCATTATCATGTGGAACTCATTGCCCAAAAATATTGAAATTAAGAGCTTAGTAGAGTTAAAAAAAAAAAAATAAAAAAAAAAAAATTAAACATATATGCAGATAAAACCAGGCATAGTTAATTTAGATAGGATAGAGAAGTTTTTAATCTAACGAAGAGGCCAACTGCCCCTTACTATGGATAGGAAAAATCCTTCTTCTAGACAGTTTATTCCATAATTATCCTTTTGTTATTTTACTCCTCAATCTGAATCAGAGGGTTCCGGCTGTTTCCAAAGTTAAGGTGCTGAACCAGGTTTGATCCTTCATGGCTATCCTTTTGTTCCCACCATGGCAAGCTCTCAACAGAAGTTAATTCTGGCATTGCTCTGAAAGGGGAGATAGGTGACTTCCAGATGTGGAGATGGAAGGGAACAGAGTAAGCTAGGGTTTTGGAAGGAAATTACTTCTTGTTTTACAGGGATAAATAATTGTCAGGAATATGACACAAGGTTGATATAAATAAGTAAAGCCAGTAATGGCAGTGAAGGAGACACGTGCCTGAGAGTATTTGATTTGGGATTGGGTGCCATTTGCATAGAGGTGATATAGTAGTGCCCAGCCTGAAAGCTAGTGAATGACCTCGCTCAACTGTAAAGAAGAGGGCTAAGACAGATCCTTGAGGAATTTATTGTAATGCAGAGGAGAAGTGACAAGGGGAATAGAAAAGGAGCAATTATAGCGGTGCTATGAGATTGGAACTGGGAGAGTTGAAGGCTGGAGACATCGTCTTGTTGCTTGAGATAATCTGGAACAACGCAATGCTTGACTGATCTCAGCTGTGAATTTTGAAAGTAAGTTGATGAGAAGGCAGAGGAATTTGTGAAGACTAAGTCCTTACTTGCCCATTTGTAATGCATATGTGTATGAATCCAAGTAACATTACTGTTCTACTTGCACAGTATAGTTTGCCATATATAATTTTTTTTACTTTTAAAATAAATGTCATCATTAATCTCTTCAATAGAAACAAATGTGCAAAAGAGCTCAGTGTGTCATAGCTTATCAGACTTCCAAAATTAAATATGTTGCGTTGTCTCACCACTGTAGTAACTACTATAAATACTGTACAGTGAGTTTGAGATGCTTAACTAGTGACGAAAGCTCATATGCAGTAGCTGCATGCTGACAAACTAATAGCTAACCTTGTAGATCTGTTTAATTTATCAATCTTGGTAGGAGCATAGAAGTCTGAGCACCTTAGGACCGTCGCAAGGCTGTTACAGGATCTGTGGCTGCTGTGTTCAAGTATTTTGTTTCATTCTGGATCTTTAATACTCTGATAAGCCCGTTCCAAAGGGCCTGCATTTTTTCACGGCGGGCAGTTCTATTCATTACTATAGTTTTAACATTATTGCCTTGAGGATCCCCAGTAGGATTAATCTATCTGAAGATTTCTAACAGATTTGATTTCTTTGGGGGGAAAAGAGGGAGCGGGAGGGGCGTACAGTAGGCTACACTCCCTGGGGCTGCGAGATGGCAAAATAAGTCGGGACAGTGTTTGAGAGTCTTCCAAGAATGGGGGATGCTTCAGGAAGTGAGCATTTTGACTCAGTGGGTAGTACTTTTATTGTGTTTAGGAAACAGTGCCACAGCATGGTAGGCATTAGAAAGTGTAGGGCTGTCAAGAGGTTAGAGTTTGAGGATGCCATAGAAAACCAAACTGGTGAAAAAGGAAGGGGGGATGGGTGTTTTTCTGATTTGTGCTGTTCTCTGTCAGACACCAGTTTATGTGGTTTTTGGCACAAAGCAGAAAATTAAACAGCACAAGAAAATTCTTAAGAAGGAACTCCTGAAATGTCCTTAATCCCCTAATAATCAACGAGGAGTTTGCCTCCAACCTTTTGTATATTTGGATCTCTAAATTGTGGGATTATATAATAAATACAGTGAAAGTATTAATTTAATAGATGTTAACCCTCTTAATTCTGAATTGGAGAGATTAATGTGCTAAATTGAAACAGTTGTTTCTCCTGACTAAAAGCAAACATCTTTCCTCTGGAATCCTCACCTACTATCATTGGCCTTGGAGCATTGATAAATAACTTGGTGTCCTACTTCTTCCCTCCAGTGTTTAAACTGTAAAGGCTAATAAATAGGCTTGCAAATGAAGGCCAAATTGGCTGGCTAAAAAGTTCGTTTGGTTCTTCACCTCTCATTGAGCCACTACAAAGATGGCACTGTTTCACTTGGGGGGAAGTTAAAAGGGCTCAAAATTCCCTCAGCTCATTTCTTGATTATGAGTCTTAGCCTGGCTAGTTAATTACAGGGAAACACTAAAGAAAAGCTAGTTGCAGTTAAAAGAGATAATTCAGGTATATGAGAATATTTTTAAAATTTTTTGGGTGAGTGCAGTCTCTAAACTGAGTAGATTTTGGTTGGATTTTTTTTTTTCTGAAGAGGAACGATCCGATTAAAATTTTAACTGAAAAGAAATCCCCACGTGAAGTCAAAGGTTTACCGTGGTTAGATGCTGGGTATAAGAGAGAGATGATGAATTGCATTGTTTTGAGAGGTTTTTTGTTACAGTGAGCCCTTTGCTTAATATACTAAACTGGCCTCGCTCATATTAGCAGAGACACATTTAAAGATCACTTAGTTGAAATAAATTTAATGTTCTTTGTTACCAAATAACACTCATTGCTATATTTTTAAATATAAAATGAGTAGCCTTTTGAGAGTTTAAAATTCCTTATTTGAAAAATTGCAAAACCTCTATTTTAAGTGTATGTTTTTGGAATTCAGGTAACAAACTTGGTGGGTTTACAATACAGTATTCTAATGCATTTCAAAGCTTCTCTCCTTGAAAGCGTACGGACATGTGTGTTATATAAAATGTAAATAAATGGCTAAATGAGCCTCCACTGCAGTTGGACTAAATTTTAATTGGCTATTAAACGCTGGTTAGTTTCTTCTTGTTGTGACCATATAAATGTAATCATGGCAATGTGGTTGGTTGATTGTTTAAAAAGATTCTTGTTGACAAGGATTTGGTGGGTTTTTGAACAAAGGAAGGTTATGTGGAGAGTGGAAGACAGTTGCAGTCACTCTAACATTAAGCTTGCAACCTCTATTCTTTCGTCTCTTGGAAAAGCTCCCTCAAGTCTGTGTCTTTGTTTTTATTGTCCTTTCAGAAATTTGGGAGTAACCTTTAGACTCTCAAGCTAGTCTGCACTCTCAGTGCTCCACATGCATGTTAGGATCCACATGCATGGATTTGACTGTAAAATTGGGCCTTGCGTTGTGTGCTAACCTCTACAGCAAGTTTCAGTGCTGTCTGCAGGACTCTTGAATTAGGCCTTCAAAGGGAATGTGTCCTCTTTTTTTAGGGATTTGAAGCAATGTAGTCCTGGGCTGTATCAGTTCATAAAAATGCTCACTGTGGTGGGGATGGCGAAGATTATGGTCTGTGTTTAATTGTTTTTAAAGAGAAATAATGGCAGGTGGTACGTGCCAGTTCACATTTTTGAACACTGGAGTCTTGTGTTTACAGAGATGCTTGCAATTTGAAAGAACTGGGGTTGAGTGGATGTGGACCTGCCCAAAATTAAAAGCCCTCCTCCGCAGCTAGGGGGGAAGAGCCACTTTGTCCAGGC
This sequence comes from Pelusios castaneus, assembly GCA_007922175.1. Lineage (NCBI taxonomy): Eukaryota > Metazoa > Chordata > Testudines > Pelomedusidae > Pelusios > Pelusios castaneus. The sequence goes on from ML685878.1 coordinate 1,396,779, forward strand.
TTCAGCTGACTTCTTGGGAGAACAAATGAGAAAACAGAATCGGAGTGAAATGAAATTTAAAGAATCAGGGAACCAGATGACTGTTCCTCTGTTATTGAGCAGAGAACCCTGGACATCACCCATTGCCCTTCAAAGGTATCCGAGGAGCTGGTGGAGACTGCCCAGAGGAACTCTGTTTGAGGGAATGGTAATAGGTCCCACAGTTGCAAAGCTTCCCCCGCCAGCCACTTTCTCCTTCTGGTATGCTGGATGGCCCTCTTGGCCAGTACCAGGAGGATGTTGACCAGGAGGTCTTGTGACTTTGTGCTGCCACGGACAGGGTGTGCATAACTCAGGAGCTGCACTGTTAAGTGAAGCCAGAACCTCATTAGTAGGTTCTGGAGGAGCCAGAGGAGGGGCTGCAAGCTGATGCTCCATTTTTGTAGATGTGCCTTAGCGTCTCCCTCTCACCACAGAGAGGACAGGCGTCGGGGAAGTTTGTACTGCTCCAGAAACATGTGCATGCTCAGGGCTCCATGGAAGAGCCACCAGTTAGTACACCACGGCCCACTGGGGAGCAGAGCACGGTAGATATAAGCAAATGGAACAGCATGCAAGCTCCCCCACATTGACCTCACCCCACTTGGGTGCCTCTGAATTCATGAGAGACCACTTCTTGTGCCCAGAAAGAGTGGTCCCCAGACTCTATTCAGTCACTTGTCTGCGATGGTTTTTGTGATGTGAATATCGGTCCACTAGAACTGCACTGAAATCCTCCACTTATTTTATACACTAGACAGCCAGCACTTCCAGCCTACTTTGGTAGTGATTGAATTCGAACTTCTACACGTGAGTTGATGCTTTTCATACCTGGCTGCAAATCCCAAGTCTTGCCTTGGTGTGTGTGTGTGGGGGGGAAGGGGTTAAATAATTCTCTGCAGTAGAATGGGCATAGGGGGAAGGTTAGTCTTGTGGCTAAAGCACATGATTTGAAGTTAGGAAATTTGCATTCTGCTCCTTGAGCTGCCTCCGACTTCCTGTGAGACTTTGGACAAGTCATTTTCTTGGTTCGTGCCTCAGTTTCCTCATCTATTAAACAAAGTCTTTGAAAAGCATTGATTTGGATTTACGAGGCTGTACGTGTGTAAAATATATGTTCCCACCAGTTTGTAACAATTTACGGACAAGTCAAATTATGGGTCCTTAAAGGAAGAGAAAGTGGCTGTCCCTTTAGATCTTGTTTCTAAATGATGCAGTTCAAACACCAGGAGGCTTGTGCAAGGTGAAACCCAGTGTGTCTAAACAGAACTCATTGGGCTGGAACAAAACTTTGCTGCTGTTTGTCATTTCCCCCCCCACTGCCTTTTAGCATCTTCAGCTCTGCAGATTGAAACCATTGGTAATGGTGCGAGCATAAAGATCCCCCCCATTTCCTATGTCTGTCTGTTCAGTCACCTCAGTGTCTGGGCATTTTAAACCAAATCCTCTCCTGCAAGCAAGGACTCTGGGAGGTGCTGAATGAAGCAGAGCTGTTGCTTGGAGAAGGGGGAAGATGCAGAGAACTTGTGCAGAAGGTCCCTGTGTGCCTTGGAGTTATGTTCTGTCAAGGATGCATATGTCCTTCTTGTGTGGGACTTTGAGTGGGCAAGCCTGTCCCTGGAGTATGGCCAGGACACATGTGACTCTGCAGCTCCTCTAGTTGAATCCCTGCTCATCCCCTCTCTTTGTGCTGGAGTTGAAGGCTGCTGCATCCTCAATGTTGTTACTGCACTGAGTCTGCTGGGATGGCTTCAGAGCTGCTCTGTCACCCTCTACAACCAGAGGAGGATAAGGGATTAGAATCCTAGAAGATTAGGGTTGGAAAGGACTGTGGGAGACTATCAGAAGCTTTGCTAAAGTCAAGGTATATTACATCCACCATTTTCCCCACATCCACAGAGCCAGTCACCTCATTATAGAAGATAATCTGTTTGGTCAAGTATGACTTGCCCTGGTGAATCCATACTGACTGACTGTTTCATGATTGTTCAAAAGAGTTGTCAAGTGTCTCATGAGTCTAATGCTGCTTGTCTTTTCCAAATCAGTAGATAGGTGAAGAAGACAAGTCAGAATTGTCCTTATATTTAACTTCTGTAGTGTGTGTATTCTCTAGACCGACAGATTTGAATGTGTGACGTTTTCCAGCCCTTCCCTTCCCTGCTTGTTAGTCCTGGTTCAGCAAAGCACTTGTACACATGCCTAACTTTAAATGCCTTAATAGTCCCCTTCAAATAATGGCGAAACAGGGAAGTATGGGAAACTTGTAGCAAAACAAATCCTTAAAGGATAGAAGAGCAATCCTGTCAGTTACCATTCTATATATCTGACTTCTAATCCATATACAAAATTATTCTTATATATATATGTGTGTTTGTGTCTCTCTCTCTCTCTGTGTGTGTGTGTGTGTGTGTGTGTGTGTGTGTGTGTGTGTGTGTGTGTATATAATATAATCTCAAATTAAACAACCAATGAAAGAAAAATGTCATTAATCATCAACAGTGAAATTCACTTCTGTGCAGAAGGCCTGTATAAGTTTTCTGTAAGTCAGTGAAACTGATCTGATGCTTATTAGGTATGTTCTTAAATAGTTTGCTGAGGTGGGACATCCACTAGTAGCTTTTTCAAGCTTTTTTGTTTTCAACCTTCCTTATTTTCCAACCTTTTTTTCCCTTGTTAAAAAAAATATTTTAGAAAGAAGTCAGCCTAGCAAAGCTTTCACACGTGTTACATAGTTTTGTCTTAACAATAAAGTCAGTGAACAAGTGTTTATTCATGACTGTAACAGGTCACCAGGTGGGTGGTCTGTTCATGATTCCTTGGCGTTTCTTCTTCACTTTTATTTTTAAAAACCCATAACGATGAAGCCTTCATACAGCCTTGGGTCCCTGTCACCATCTCGATTGTCTGAATTGTGTTCTACACTCATCAGTTACATTTTCGTCCTATTTAGGCGCCAGTCCCGCAAACATCTGTGACTTTACTCACATGAATAATGCATCTGATTTCAGATTTACTCACCTAAGCAAAGTTAAGCACATGAATAAGAGTTTGCTGGTTTGGGGGGTCTCAGACCCTTGTTCAGGACAGCACTTAAACCAGTGCTTAAATCCCATGGAAGTAAATGGGTTTAAGCACATACATGAGTGTTTTCTAAACAGGAGCCTAGACTACAAACTCTTTGTAGTAGGGACTGTTTGCGCAAATAAGAAAAAATACAACCTTGTGGAAAGTAGGTTCTGAGTTCAGGAAAGCCATTTTTGAACCACCATTTATGAAACCATTTTCCTGTTAACAAGCCTACTCAACCTCTGCTTCTTCTTTGAGTAAAGTCCCTAGCAGTGCTTCCGTTGGAGATTTCTCACTAGCAGTGTCCATTTGCCCCCGTGTGCATCCTATGCCTCATAGCAGACACTGAGGCTGTATAGCAGAGCGCAGGCGAATCGCCCTTAGTTCTTCCTTGACTGCTTCAGCCAGCTTGTGTGCCTACAGCATACTTGGCTTTCACTTTCTTCTGCACAGTTAGATGGTTTCTAGCTACAAAGTTGGTGATAATGTTTAGTATAGTTAGTTTTTAGGTGAAAGAATGTTGTGTTTTTTTTCCCCCCTCTGTCTTCACTTTGGGAGATTTTCTTTCCCTAGTAGGGCATGTCTTTTTCACCTGTCTTCAAACATTGCCTCTCTTGCAGGGAGATTATACCAGTGAGTGACTCCAAGTGTCGGTCACCTGGGGGAGTCTCACATCTCCCAGAAGTGTTCCTTCTATTTCACACTTAAGTCCAGGGTAAGGAAGAACAGGGGGATAAAGCTGAGACAGTTGGCCCGGGAATGGTCTCTGTAGCCACGCTCTGAGACAGGTCAGGAGACCCCCCTCAAGTACATCCAATGCCCAATCAACCTTAGGGCATGCTCCCCAAGAAGGGAAGTTTTTGGAGCCCACTGGGAAGACTCCCAGGAAGAGATTCTTTCTCTGAGCCAGCTCAAAAAACAAAACAAACAGAGCCCCATCAAGGCCCTCAGTTTCTGATGGTACCATTCAGGCCAAGAATGCTTTCTTTAGTACCAGCAGGCCTGTGAACCCCCAGAGCTCCAAGGGCAGGATGCACGACTCTGATAAGGCATCTGTCCCTTCATCTGTACAGGGTACCATTGAGTTTGACTCTGCCATCGGCACCAAAGCATCCCGCTCAGCCCTTGATGCCATCACGTGCCATAACCCAGTCATTGGTACTGATTTAATTGCGTAGCCAGGGGCATTTATACAAGTGATACTCTTGGTACCAAGCAAGCATCAGAGCCTGACATCTACAAAGTTGTCGGTACTGTTGGCTTCAGCGAGCTTGGCTACGGCATCAGTCCTGGGATCCTTTTTGATATTGCAGGAGTTCTGATACTTGAGGGACCTCTCGTGTCAGATGAACCAGAGTCCCTGTTACTGACAGGTACCAACCATCTCTTGGAACTGAGGCCTTGTACCCTGAATGGCTGCTCCATGCTATAGGGCTATCCTCTATCCTGAACGTCTGTCCCCTCATGGTAGGATGTGGAGGAGAAGCAAGACTTCTGTTAGCTGTTGTTCTCCATTTCCGTGAGCGGCTGTCCTACACCCCTTTGGGAATTCACCTTCATGTAGAGAAGACTTTGCAGGACATTAAGGATGGTGGAACCAGCCTTGTGTATCACTCCTGCTTGCTTATGGACCCCTGCAGTAGCCATATTGAGACCCGTAGGTTTCCCGTCCACAGCAGTTTCACAGGTCACCGGCACAGTCCTTCAGGGAGTCCAGAGTTTCTCATTCCAGGCAGTGTTGGGAACTCATTAGAAGGGTAACAGACACCCTGCAGATCTCTCTGGAGGAGGTCAAGGATCTTCAGTGCAAACTGCTAGATATTTTGCAGTCAGCAACATACTCTAGAATGGCTCTAACTATTAATGAGGCTCTCCTGGATCTGGCTAAGGTGGTGTGACAGATGCCTGCCACTCTTCCATCCTTGGGCAAAAGGGTGGCTAAGAAGTACTCTTGTGCCCTTTAAGGATTCTGACTTGTTGGTTTTTCCCTCATTCCCCACCTAACTCTACCGGTGGATGTGGTGAATGAACAGGGTAGCGTTTTTCATGATCTGCTTATGCCAAGGACCAAAAGTAGCTGGATCTCTTTGGATGAAAGTCTTACTCATCCTCCTCTTCTGGATCTCAAACCACCAAGCAGTCGTTGCCAGGTATAACTTCATGAATAACAACAAGTCCACAGCCTTTCTTGAGTGGCTGCCACATGACTGCATAGAGCAATTCCAGTCTATAGTTGTGGAAGGTCAGCTACTGGGCAGAATGGCTCCCCAGATGACTCTGATTGCTGCAGACATTGCTGCCAGAGCCCTCTCCAAGGTGGCAGTTATACCTAGGACATCATGGCTTAAACATTCAGGGTTTCTGAGTGAGGTTCAGAACACAATAGAGGACCTGTGATGATCATAAGCTTTACTCAGAGATCTGTACATCTTGAAGGACTCAAGGTTACCCTCCAGTCTTTGGGCATTTATGCATCTAAAAGCGTTTTAGTAGATCACAGACTACTCAGAAGTCATGCCCTGCTCAGTTCATGGGTACCATAGACCCATGGAACCGCCCAGAAAGAGAAATAGGTTTCAGAGCAAGAGGCTCACTCAACCATCCTCCCTGACCACTCAGACATTATCTAAACAGCAGTTTTGATGTGTTGGTTAAAGGCTCAAATCCTTCCACACCTGAATTTACAATTGTATGCTTTAGCCCACATCCCTCCCATTGTGGACCACTTTAACTATTTCCGCCTGACTTAGATCATCACAGATCAAAGGGTCTCAGAAGTTATAACATCAGAACATAGCATCTGCTTTATGGAACTCACTTCCCCCCCTCACCCCGCTTCAAGGGTCCTTGGACTCACTCCGCCAATTAGGAGCAGTAGAACTGGTCCTTCCCCCTACAGAGGTAGGGGGTTCTACTCCAGATATTTCTTAGTGTCAAAGAAGAATGGAGTTTGGAGGCCAACGTTGCATTTAAGACAGTTAAACACATTAATGAACCCTCAAAAAATTCAGGATAATGACACTGGCAACTATAATTCCTTTACTATAGGAATGGGATTAGTTTTCATTCTTCAACATACAAGATGCCTGTTTCCATATGGCTATACACCTATCACAAAGGAAATACCTGTGATTCACTTTAGGCCAAGATCATTTCTAGTATTTAATGTTAGCCTACCCTTTGCCCCAAGGGTGTTTTCAAAAGTTTTGGTGATAATAGTGAGTTCCCTTTGTCGGGAAACAATACTGGTCTTCCCATACTTTGATGACTGGCTAGTCCAAGACCACTCTTTTGAGGTATTATTATCCACCCAGTAGGCCCTTGCTCTGTTTTAGGAGTTTCAGCTGAGCATTTAAAAAAAAAAAAGAATGAATGAATGAATGAATGAATGGTGGCACCACTATAAATGATACTGTTTTTTTGGGGTGTCCTTGGACTCAATGACGGTCAGAGTGTACCTTCCTTCAGACAATTTGTGACCTTGTCAGTTCTGATAGGGACAATTCAGAGAGGCCACTGGACCACAAAGAATTGTCTTCAACACTTGGGCCATATGTCCTCTTGCACCTTTGTGACATCATACAACTCTGCACCTCTGCTGCTTCCAGGGTTAGCTAAGAACTATCTGCTTTCTGAGATCTAAGAGGGGCAGGAGATGGTCCTCTTGCATATAAAGAACTCCTTACAATGGTGGAGAGAGAAACTCAAGATTTATGCAGTCTTCCCTTTCTGTTGCCCAACTCCATTAGCGACCCTACTGATGAATCCATGGGAGAATGGGGAACCTGGCTTAGCACCACCACATTTCAGAACAAACGGATGACCCGTGAAACCCACCTCAATCTGTGGGAACTCATGACAGTCAGAAACTTCATTTCCTGCCCCTCTCTGAGGCAAATCAGACTGGATCAAAATGGACGTGTCCTGCATGTCCTATATCAGTGATTAGGGAGGAGTAAGATCCTCCTTTGTGCTGAAACCATAAAGATTTGGAACTGGTATATAACCCATTACATCCAGGTTTCAACAGATTGCCTTGTTGGCTTCCAGAACATCACTTCAGATGGCCTCACCAGACACTTCTCCCATGACTACAAATGGGAGTTGGACACTCAATATATTCCAGAGATGGGATTTGCCAGAGTGTGATCTTTTTGCCACCTCTGAGAACAGGAGATCTCCTCTCTTTTGTTCACAATGGGATTTGGGTCACTGCTTTCTGGGGTATGCCTGGTCTATGTCACCCCTTCCTCCCCATGGCCAATTCTAATAGTGGTGAACAAGATGAGGCAGGACAAGGTCAGAAATCTGCAAACAAGAAAAGTAAAAAGTGGGTGGGACCCCTGTGGGGAATGAACCAATCAAAGGATAAATTGCTGACTGTGAGCCCAAGCTCAGTTGTGGATGTGGTTACAGATAAACATAAAACATGGCATGCGGATCGGATAGAGACTGACGTTGAGCGGATGTGGATTGGGTACGGATCCACATTTTTTTAACCGTGCAGGGCTCTACCCATGCGTGTGTTGGGCATTGAGGCTGTTTATACAGTGTGTGTGGGCAAAGTGCCTTTGGTTCCTTCTCTAACCAGTCCCTAAGGACTAACGGAAGCAAAGGGAAAAGAGAATGATCACCCATAGGGACAGACATCTTAAAGAACTACAATTACTGAATAGGGCGAGTAACGTTTCTTCTTCTGAGAGTAGCATCCCTATGTCTGTTCCACTTAGGCAACTCCCAGGCAGTATGCCCAGGAGGAGGAGGGCATTTCAGAATAGCATCCAAAACCGAAGACAGTAGTGACGAATCAAGTGCCACATCAGATCTGATGGCTCGGAGCAAGACATAATGCTCTGAAAACTGTGGACTGCTGTGCAAGTAGCAGCTATGCATACCTCAGATACTGGAACATTCTTCAAAAATACAGTGGATATTGCCTGCGATCTGTTTGAATGGGTTCTCATCCTCAGGGAGCAGAGCACTTGCAGACTCATAACAGATAGATATAACAACCCAATATCCATTTTAAAAAGCTCTGTGTTGAGACAGGAGTCCCTTTAGTCTTCTCTACAAAAGGAAGAAAGAGTTTAGGCAACCTCCTAAACTCCTTAGTCTTACACAGGAGGATGGCTATGGCCCTTTTAACATCTGGGGTATGGAAATAGGATTCCTTTTGTTTTTTGTTACAAACAGTGATTCTTACCTCTCTCAATCTTACCACTTCATGATATGAAAACTAAACAGAGTCCTGTGGCACTTTTAAAGACTAACAGATTTATTTATTGCATGAGCTCTCGTGGGAGAAAATCCACTTCATCAGACGTTTTGAAGATGGGCCCATCTTCAAAGTGTCCGACAAAGTGGGATTTTCTCCCACGAAAGCTCATGCGATAAATAAATCTGTTAGTCTTTAAAAGTGCCACAGGACTCTGTTTTGGTTTTTTGCAATAGACTAACAGGGCTACCCCTCTGGAATTTAACTTTATGATATGTTGTGTTTGAATCTATGCAACTTGATTTGCTTAAGTAATCTGACCTGATACAGTAAAATATAATCACAGAATTTATCTTCCCTCCTGTAGTGTAAGTTTTTTCCATTTTCTAGCACCTGATGTAATGGAACTTCACCCATGAAAGCTCATGCGAAAAATAAATTTGTGAAGTGCCACGGGATTCTTTGCTTGTTTTGTTGAACTAGACTAACAGAACTACCCCTTCAGGATTCCTGTTGAGAACCACGAGGTTTTGGGAGAAATACTGGTAAACAAATAGATTAGTTAAGATGTACATCCAATTAAGAATTTGAGAGAAACCTAAAATGTGAATGTAACCGAGTGACCTTGTCATTAAAGGACATAGCAAAGGGGAGATCTGCCATAATGATACTAACCACCTCAAATCGGATGGTCTGACATGATGGCAACCGAAAAGGCTGTCTTCATGGATAAACAGACTAGGGAGAAGGCTGCCACTGATTCAAAGGGAGGTGGCTGAGAACTGGGTTGAGGTCCCAAGGTGGGATGGATGTCTAATGAGGCAGAAAAGATTACCCAGATTCTTAATAGATTTGGATGATAGTAGGTAAGCGAAAATAGAGAATCCCTCTACTGAAGAATGAAAGGCCAAAATAGTGGCCCATTACCGAACTGATGGATAACCTAGACGTCTTCTGGTTCAGCAGGTGATATAGGATGTGGTAGTGAAGATAGCCCTGAAGTAGTGAGGATCACATCAATAAACAAATCTCTTCCATTTCTGCAAGTGGTGTGGGCTGATTTTTTTCTACTCTTTAATATCACTGCTGCACATTCGTAGAACAGGAAGCCTCTCCTCTCAAGAAGCATCCAGGAATCATGTCCTGAGACATAGAACCAGTCAGGTGGGATGAAGTGTGTGATCTGCATATTGAGATGGGAGATAAGGAATGGTCAGGAGTTTGACCAATGTCTGGATGCAGAATTGAAACAGGTAAAGGTGCCACTCCTTGCCTTAGCCTTCCCTGTCCCCCACCAAAAATTCCCTTGCTCCACACCCTCTATGATTGAGTGGAGCAGCACAGTCACCTTTGTCACTAGCAGGCTCTGCTGTTAATGCAACCTAAAATTGCATTTGCTTTTTTTTTTGCAAGAGCATCACACTGTTGGCCCACCCATGTTGAGGTTGTGAGCTACCCCCACTGCTGTATCCTTCTCAGCAGTGCTGTTCCCAAGACAGTTATCCCTCATTCTATATTTGCGTTAACATCTTCCATTCGAAAACTCTGTTTTCTACTGCTTATAACTCAGCCCAAACTGTTCACATTTGGCAGAAATTTTCCAAACCAGGTGTCAGCCTCAGGCTTCTTTTCAGCAAAGTAGTTCTGTCCTTCTTGATAATGAGGTTGGAGGAAAAATGGTTGTTTTGGCCGTGTTAAAAATGCTTATAGTTCTTTCATTGAGCACTTATAGTTCGGAGCAGGGACTTGAAATTCCTTGAGGGGGAGAGGCGTGGAGCACCCTGAAAAAAGAGAAGTGTCTTTTATGAAAATGCATCCAAATATGGCTGAGGAATAACCCTCTGAAAATCACTATTTTGGCATGTGCTCTGTAGAAGCATCTTAAAATGTAAAGGTTCCATTGGTACTGCACATGCGGTATCTGAGGGCTACAGGATCTGACCAGCATGTTCCCCACAACCGCTTCTTCTGGCAGCCCAAGGAGATTTTCTTTTCTGTGTTCTTAATGCTCCCACTTTCCCTTGTGGGCACCCAGGAGGGGGAAGAGAAAAAAACCTAACTCAAACTCTTAAGGGTGAGAGGCAGAAGAGTGTGTGTGTGACAGGAAGAGACTTGGAACATAGGAAGAGGAGAACAGAAACAGAAGGGTCTGTAACCATTTGAGCCAATTCTCCTGAGGAACTTGGAATAGGACCCAGGATTTTCAAATTTCACTGTTCCTCTGCTGTCAGCAGATATCTGTGAAACCCACTAGCAAAGTGTGCGTCCAATCCACCTCGATGACTTTTTGCATAGAGGATTGTGGCATACTACTATGGTTACTCCTTTAACTCGAACGACAGGTCTGTTCCCTGTGCATCTAAATTTACTGTGCTGTGCACCAATGTGAGAGTCAGGATTATTCCCCATGATGGAATTCCTGTATGTCTGGGGGCGGTGTTTTTGTTTGCTTTTTAAGAAATTGAACACTGACTGAGCCAGGAGTCCTGTGAGTGCGTGTGTGAGAGCGTACACGCGTGCATGCGTAAAAACGCATGTGATCATGTAATTAAAGGCTATGTTGTCATGCATATAACAAGGGACCAAAGTGAGGTGGTACAGCCAGCTTTTATTCTGACATTTCCTTAATTGTGAGGACTTGACTTTGCAACTTCAATGTTCTTTTAATATAGTTTTTAATGTACATTTTTTGTTATATTCACAGTATTGTCTTTAGATTTTTGATCAGTTCCTTGTAAACAATTCTTGTTTCTATTTTCATGTTTTTCAGAGTAATTGTAATCGATTGTGCCTATTATGGTGCTGTTTTAGGATTTACCATCTTCCATGCTGGTGGATTTCCATACTTTTTCATTCCACTTTACTTCCCAGATTTGTTAATTTATGCAATTTATTTTACTTAAATCTAGTATCTATGGACTGTTGCATTTTTTTAAACCTATCCCCTTACTGTGAGCTTAGGCGGTTCGTAGTGACTGTTCGCAAGAGTCCTGTTACTTTCACCTTGTACTATTTCCCTCTTCTTACAGAGCTGATCCAGGGTGGCGGCGTCTTTCGTTGCAGTTGCTACTTTCTGTGTTATACATGCCCTCTGTAGTATGTTAGGAACTTCTGCAGTATGAATTTTTGCTGATTCAGGTTTTGTTTCCCAGCAGATCCAGGGAGATAACATTGTGCTGAAAATATTAATTCTGTGGCTTTGAGCACACCAAGAGTTGGCCCAGGAATGTTTTGTTCTCCGTTTATGAAATTGGATAAGCCAGAAAGACACTGTTTCTGAATTCCCCACTTCCATCTCTGTGTAAAATCCTAGGATACGGAAAGAGTTGTAGAAAAACAACATCTGTTTTATTTGTATGATTTTTCTATTTTGAAAATAAAAATTCATTTCAGGCTTCTTTTTTTAAAGAAAAAGCTTTGGAGAGAATAAATTTGGAAGAGGGAGAGTATGCTTAAAGAACATTAAGGATAGTTAGTTTGGATGGAATAGCAGATTTCTTTCTGTCACCATTTTGTTTCTCTTGATGGGAGAATAACAAAATGGCAGCTCTCATTTTTGCTTGGTGTGTTTATTTCTGAATAAATGCTGTGGCTGAAGATGTGATCAATCTGTGTAGGAGGAGAGAAGTGTTTCCCTCATGTCTTTATTGGATTTTTGTTAGCTTTCCCGTGCTGGGTCATACATGCAGTGCAACCTCATAAATGTAGTACTGGAATTTTTTCCTCTGAATTGTATGCCTCAAGCACATGCTAGCTCCATTGTAAATGCTGAATGGGAAAATTGGAGAAAACTTGCAGAACTGAATTTGAGTCAGACTGGAGATTTAGAGTCTGGTATGTAGCGTCACTTAGAGCCATCCTTTAAATAAAGCTCTGAGGCTGGGAGAGGAGGGGAGGAGAAGGAAGCACAGTGAGCAGTGAGGCTAATTCTAGGATTCACAAACTAGAAAGACCATGAGAATCTAAATCTGTAGAGTAGAGAAATCAGCCTTCAAAAGGTTTTCTCTGACAGGTCTCAGCATTTTAATCAGTGAATATAATATCAATAGGCATTTCTCTTCCCACAGGAAGAGAGGAGAGAACATGGATATGGAAATGAAAGGTGGTTTAGGAGAGCGAGTGGAAACCATTATGCATTGAATCCTAAATGGGAGCTCCTCTGTATGGAAATCTGTGGATCAGTTAGAAATAGTGAATGAAAACCAAGTGAGCTGGAGGAACTGAACAGCTGGTTCTTGTAGCCTCCAAAATGTGTTGCACTCTGTTCTGCTCTGAGAAGAGCCTGCTCTGGGCTTTTTTGGGCTGATATAAAATTAATGTAAGAAGGCTCTACAGACATGGAAATCTTCTCATTCTTAGATTTTGTTTTTCTTAAATACAGTAAATTACCCTAAACTGTTCAGTATTCAAGGAGTGAAGGGAAGGATGGGCTGGTTTGTAAGGGTATGGGCCATCCTCTCCATTAACATCTTGGCTCTAGCCATTTCTGGTAGAGAAACACAGGATAAGAGAACAAGGGCCATTCCCAAACCCTTCTCACCATGTAAAGTCAGTGTTTGGCCTGGAAATGGAGACTTTTCCCTTTCTCCTGGCCTCTACAGTACTGTACATGAGATAATAGCTTCTATCCTAAAAAACAAACAAGGAGGCCTGGGGCACTTTTAAAGATTAACACATTTATTTATCACATGAGCTTTTGTGGGAGAAAATCCCACTTTGTCAGACACTTGGAAGAAGTAGGATTTTTCTCCCACGAAAGCTCAAGTGATAAATAAATGTGTTAGTCTTTAAAAGTGCCAGAGGACTCCTTGTTTGTTTTGCTGAAGTAGACTAACACGGCTATTTGGCTACCTCTGGAGCTACTCTCCTGTGCTTAAGTGTGTCATGCTAATAGTAGTATTGAGGTTTCACATCTGAACAAGAGGTGTGTTTCTGTGGTGTTTATTAATTAGGTCAAATTCTCCAAAATTAGATTCTGCTGCTGAGAAATGGGCCAAGATCACGCATTTTCTGTCTTGCATTGGAAAGTAACTTGGGAGCTGTGTCAGAAGCCCCACCTGACACCCCAAACTTTCTCTCTCCCATCAGAGATTGTTTAAAATTGTTTCTATTATCCCAGTTTCCTCCCCCCATCCCTTTCTAATCTTGCATTAAACCCCCATAGATTCTGCTTTAACTAGGCAATTAAACTAACAACATAATTATATCCCTTAATGTTCATTTTAACTGGGTTAGGGGAAAAACAACATATCTAGAAACAAAACCTGTTATCATTTCAAGATATTTTTGACACCCATATGTTGATTTGCTGGAGTTGGTCCACGAGTGGCAGCAAATAAGTCTTAGGATCACAGTTTGTAGAAGCTTGGGGGTATTTGTCTTTTAAATGACCTTTTTCAAAACCCTTTCCAAGTTACAAATCCCAGGAGGCAAGACTATGTCCACTTAATGTTGAAAGAGAGTGGCTGCCTAGCTGAGGTATGGTAGGATTTTCTTTATTCAGTAGCTAGACATGTTATTCACAAGAGACCAATACGCTGAGTCCACACGCTGCCTTCTTACCATATGTAGGAGAGGAAAACGTAGAGCATTGGAAAATAATGTTGATGGAGAATTATGGCACTGAGTTGATGCCAAGTCAGTGAAGCTCCCTTATTGTCTATGCAGAGCCAAATGCGAAAGGGAATCGGAGTTAGTACTCTGGTGGAAACAAACATTGTAATTTTCATTCTGTGTGTGATTTTGTACCGAGCTAATCACACTAAAGTCACACTCAAAAATCAATTTGATAGGCACAAAAATGTCTGGCAACTCCTATAGCTATAAAGTAGGAGACTTCTTCACTGTCTTCTCGCTTTTTCTTGAATCAAAAACGCTCAGTAAACCAGGTTTGTGTTTCATGGAATTTTGCATTCATTGAAAGCTTGCTAAGAACTGTAGGCAATGCACTTTGAGATGCCAGTGATTATACTAATATTTTTTTTAAAATCACAATTGCTTTTAGTATTTAGCACGCAGCTTTGAGAGACAGGATAGTTGGGCCTGATCCAGCAGTCTGACACAGGCAGGCAGAGCCTTGCAATATTGTGGAGTGTATTGATCATAGTGTAGGATCAGTTGCAGGACCATAGAAATCTAGTCCTGTTCCTAGCATGGACTCATTTGATCACCTAATGTCTCCGTGTCTCTGTTTCCTCTCTCTGTAAAATGGCTATAATAATAATAAATAAATAACTAATATATTATGAGACATTGGTGAAATGCTTTGGGATTTGGTCATTATGGGCACTATAGAAATGAAGAGTATTATTGTTCACCAAAAAATGTGGGCTCCGTGGGTTCTTTTAAACTCCCCTAGGTGCAAATAGCTTACTGTATGGAACATCTTTTCTATGTATTTCAGCGGTGTTGAATTCAAATCCTGTTGAGTACATTTTAAAACTTCTCTATTTAGAAGTGTGCTACATCTTGCAAAACACATTTAAAATCCTTCTTTGATGAAGTCACATCGCCATAATTTTCCACACAGGCGGCCAAATAATTGCTTAGGAGAATGCATGCCTAAGTGGCTGCAGCATCCAGAGGGTTAAATCTGGTTTTCATTAAATTTTGCATAAAGCTGGTTTGCGATCAGGAGCTTATGTGTTCTGTGCATTCACCTCCCCCACACGTGAACAATTTGATTTTAATTCTCTAGAAATTTTGATCCAGTTTTTCTGAAGAGTCTAACATCCATTTGTTCTTCAAGGGGAGCTGCTGGCTCCTGAGCTCCTTGGAAAATTGTACTGAAAATTGTATATGCTTTTATAGTATCCCTGGCAGTGAATCAGCTGCAGCACATGGAGCAGCTGATTTTCAGCCCTAGTTCTCATCACTTTTATTGGAGCATGATTTTTGTTAAAATTTCTGTAATTTCTTTCTTTTTTTTTTTATCAGTGCTGCTCATTAAATCACTCCTACATCAGTGCCATTCATTAATTTTCACTTCATTTGTAAATTATAAAATACAGTGGAAAATTCTCATCTGAAACTTTATTTAAAAAAAAAAAACAAAAAAACTGTTTTAAAGGCCCCAGCCTGCAACAATTTGTACATGTGCTTAACTTGACTTTGTGAGAAGTCTCCTTGAATTAAAGGGAAAAGAAACAAGGAGTCCTGTGGCACTTTTAAAGACTAACAAAGGTATTTATTGCATGTGCTTTCGTGGGAGAAAAATCCCACTTTGAGCTTTCATGGGAGAAAATCCCACTTCGTCAGATGCTTTGAAGATTTTCTCCCACGAAAGCTCATGCGATAAATACATTTGTTAGTCTTTAAAAGTGCCACAGAACCCCTTGTTTGTTTTGCTGACTTAGACTTAAAATACTTAAAATATCTTGCGTATCTCCGTCCGATTGCCTACTGCCTACTTACCATGGTGTCTTCAGTAGACTGAATCGAAGGGAAACCCCTTCTCTTCAACTCTGTGCTACGCTCATTGCTGGGGTGATCTTATTCAGTCAACTTCCTGATCAGCTGACCTGCTCAATCAATCAGAGAGATCAATCTGATGGCAGTGCGTTCGCCGCCGTCAGTGAAGACAAGCCCTTAGTCATTCTAGCTCTGTTCAGAGTTTGTGAACTGTGCCAAAGCCTTCCCTAGAGTAGTTTCTTCAGAGCTTTTTATTCAGTCCCGGAGTGGGTTTTCCTCATTCTCTCTTGTTTGACTTGATCATTTAAATGTCAAACTTTTTCTGTTGTGTCTATTCCTTAATATGTAAAAAGCTTTTTTGGATTTGATTGTTTTTCCTTTAGGGCACAGGAGAAAAGCTAGATTCTCTAGGTGTATATCTTCACGAAAAGATGTCTTATGCCCACTTCAAGGAGAATCCAGAATTCATACTGGGATGGAGATACAGATACCACCCTATGCTGCAGACACCATTTTTTTTTAAATAAGGGAAAGAAAATGGAAAGTTAAATAAAGACAAGCATCCCTCGCCAGGGAGACACGTAAACAATTATTTTGTGTTTCACGCCTGAGACAAGCTTTTCCCTACGGCACTCTAAGGCTCTTCCCCACCAACAAGAGAGCAACGCTAGGGTTCAGAGAGTCCTCTCCAGGGATATTCAGTCATTGAGTGTTCCGCAAACACCACCATCAAGGCCACTGCCAGTTAGTACCATTTGTAGCAGTGGCTTTACGAACTGGACATCTCTTACCTGCGGAAAAGACTGAGGCCTTCAAATTAACTTCATGTAGGCCAACAAATAGCCACCAAATGGTAAGAATTTTTAGTCTTTGCTGAATTGGGCCAGGCTGGAACTAGGGAATTAGAAATTAAAGACTCAGTATCTCAGTCCTGGTCCTTTGAGAGATCCAATCTTCCACTCTCCGTATTTTCATACTGGGCAATTCTAAATGAGCTGTTCAGAGGCAGGGTCAATTTTCCTGGGTCACTGTTGTAAAGGCATACGTCCTAATTAAAGGCTTTGGGCACAAAAACCACCACTAGGCGAGTACGTGAAGGAAGTAGATGGAGGAAGACTTTTTTCTTCTCCTGAATTTCACTTTTTGAAATAACATCTGTCATGTGACTCAGCAAGTACATGAGGAGACTGTGTTTTTACTGTATATAATTTATTGTAGCATCCTCTTCAGAATTATAAAGGTATTTGGCTTCCAATACTTTCGATAAAAGTCACATGCAGAAGTTAATTTTTAGACCTGGGAGGTTTGCAAGATGTTCAATATAATCAATTTATTAGATGCTGTTACACAATCTAATTCCAAAACTTGTGCTTTTTGAAAACTTATTCTGATGCAGTACAGTGTGTTCGCTGGATACTAAATACCTAAAAAAAACACCCCAAAAACCAACCCACTACGGCAGCTAAAAAATTAAGGAACCCAAATAACTATTATTTGTGTAGACTTTAATGTACAGTAACCAAAGCAATCTGAATGATCATCTCTGCCTTCTGCTGGTTCTGCAACATTGCTGAATGAACAAGCGCTATTCTACCAGGGCAGTGCTTCACAAAGGTGAATACTTGGGGCCAGAATTAAATAAAATATATAATAATATATATAACATATATCTCTTGCTTGGCTCCTTTTCTTCTTTATTTGGGATTGGCAGTGCGCATGATTCTTTGTTACTCCTTCTGGTCCATAGTACAGATTCATAGGTCTTCCAATCTTTTTCTCTTCAGACTTCTCTTGACAGAATCTGTCCATCATATCTTCAGTCTTCCACATCCTTTCTTGCTATCTCTGTTCTCTGTCTTTTTTTATTGATAGTTCTTCTCCCATTCTTTTTAAACATCTAGGCCACCTCACATGTGCTCATTAGCCAATCAATCAGTTGGAGCCCCAGGTTCCTCTCCCCCCTAATTTCTCCCTTGTGCTCTCTGCCTATCCTTTACTTGGCTTACATTCTCTTCAATATGTTATTTTCTATTGTGTGTACTCTACAAACCCAATTAAGGCTAATGAAGAATGATTGGTGGGAGAAGAAGGCAGTAGAACTGCAGGAAACAGCTGATAAGCATGATATGAAGGCCTTCTGCGAAAGTCTTTGTGCCGTGTATAGCCCACAATCCAGTGATACAGCCCTTGTCCTCATAGCAGATGGTAACTGGCAGCCCATAGACAAAGGTAATATATTCTCTCACTGGGCAGAGCACTTTGGT
This sequence comes from Pelusios castaneus, assembly GCA_007922175.1. NCBI lineage: Eukaryota > Metazoa > Chordata > Testudines > Pelomedusidae > Pelusios > Pelusios castaneus. Next base: position 1,414,752 of record ML685878.1, read on the forward strand.
AGTCTCCTGAACCATCAATCCATTATATCTGATGGTGAAGTTACTGACTTGCTCACTGCAAGCAACCTGTCCTGGAGGAACTTTCCATGGACCCGTCTTTTGGGGAGATTACTAAGACCATCAAGCAGCTGTCCATGGGCTAGTCTTCAGTCCCTGAGAGCATTTCACCTGGACTGTACAAATGTAGAAGTGCCCATTGGATCAGAACACTCATCAGTCTTTTTAAGACTATAGGGGAACAGGGTACTGTGCCCCAGGAGTATATGGTTGCTTTCATGATTCATGCATGCAAAAAGAATCTCATTGCTACCTGTAGCAAGGAAGATTCTTGCATAGTCCACAAGAGGCTTCTCTCTCATCTGGTGGACTTGGTGTATACTGAGCCGCAGTTTGGCTTTTGTGCTGGCCATGACACCATGGATGTGATTTTTGCGGCCCAGCAAATGAAAGAAAAGACTCATGAGCAGAACAGGGACCCGTGCATGGTTTTTTGTTGATGCGGCCAAGACCATTGACGTAGCAAATCACAAGTGCCTATCGAAATTCCTTCATAAATTTGGCCGCCCAGAGAAAATGATTGTTGTTATACACTCATTTCACGGTTGCACGATGGCTGGATGGTGGAGTGTGGTGACTCATCAGAAGCCTTCCTTGTCATCCGTCTCACCAAACAAGGATACGTAACGGCCCCAGTCTTTTTTGCCCTTGTTTTTTCAGCCATGCTCTTGTTTTCATTTTGGGACTTTGACAGAGGCATATGTGTCTGGTTTAGATGGCATGGAGGTCTGTTCAATCTACATTGACCAAGTTAATTGAACAGATATTAGGAGAACGCTTGATTGCTGATGAATGCGTCCTGATTGTATGCATACTTAAGACATTCAGCTTATTTTGCTTCCGTTATACCACCAGCCTGAAAAAGATGGAGGCCATGTACCAGCCAACACCAGACTGCTGGCATCATGAGTATCGTGATTTCATAGTCACAACTGTTAAGACACCTGTCAACTTGGTGAGGAAATTCTGCTACCTGAGTAGCATATTTTCCAGCAGTGCCATGGTGGATGATGAGATCATTCAGGTCCTGGCAAATTCCAGCTTAACTTTGGCAGGCTAACACACACAAGCTCTGGAGGTAGTGAGGAGTCTGCATCAGAACCAAGATAAAAATCTTTCAAGCTACTGTACTCATCTCATGTCTCTATGGGCTGTGAGAGAGGAAGATCTATTGATGCCACATCAAACATCTGGAGAGCTTCCACTGCCTTAGATCCATCTGCAACATCAAGTGGCAGGACAGGAGCCACAAAGCTAAAGTTCTTGAGAGGTGCCAAATCTCTGGCTTCAAGAGCATGTTCATCAGGACTCCCCTGGGTCAGACACATGGAGGCTCCCTGTATACCAAATGAAGGGCTCTACAACCAGCTGAACATGTCAGTCCCTCCCAGGGTCAACCCATCCTTGGATACAAAGACACCTTGAAGGCCAACCTCAAAGCATGCAAGATAGACACTAAATCCTGGTAACTTGTTGCACTGGAGAGACATAAGTGGAGAAGAGGTGTATGCCATGAGGCCATGTCCACTACTGAGGCAGCATGTGAGGTCTCTGAAGGAGAAGAGGGCATGTTGGAAAGCTGACACCTTAAACCTCCCTGCAACAGTGACTCCACTTGCAAAATGTGCAGCTGCATTTGCAAATACATGATTGGGCTTGCTTCTCACATGAGAAACCGTAAAAATAAATAAACCCAGAACTCAAATCCACACTAACTGCTGAACGCTGATCAGTCGAAGCAACAGACGACTCCAATACCATTGCACATATCTTTTCTTCCATCTCTCTAAGACCCAGCTTTTCCAAATCATAAAGCAAGCAGGGGCAAGTGCATACTGCATATACACTTCTCCTTTATTTGTTACCTAATTACCAATCCCACAGTACCATCTTTTTCTCTGTTGCCCATGTATGTTGGATTATTCTTTCCATTTCTCCAGATCTTTCTCCAATTGTTCTTCCCAAGTATATAATTTTTTCCTTCTAATTCTGCTTTTCTTTTAAATCTTAATAACTCTTCTTCCACTTTGCCTACTTGCATAACTTCAGTTTTCTTTGACTTACCTTCAAATCATTAATACAGATGCCCACCAGGATACCATATTTACCTGTTCCTCTTTGATGTCAGCCACAAGGGCCCAATTGTCAGCATACATTAGTTTTTGCATGTCTCTGCAGGCTTGATTTTTCTACTAATTAACTTCATAACTAAGAGGGAGAGAATGGACTCAGTGCATTGCCTTTTCTCAATCCAACTATCCTCTCAAAAAATTCCATGTTTTGTTACCATCTTTGCTCTTGGCCCTCAATTCAGCTGCTTTGTCATCTCCACTTCTTGACATCCTCCATCCCAGTACCCCAACCACCAGCTTCTGCGGAACCAAGTCATATGCTTTCTCAAGATCAATAATTACTACATAGCAGTTAGGCTCTCAATTTATCATTCCTTCAAATGTCTGTTCCATTGAAAGGTTTGTGTGTATAGTACTTCTTCCCTTCCTAACGTCAGATTGCTTGTCTTCTCTATTTTTTGCCCACTTTGCACTTCAAACTTGCTACCAGAAGTGCCTCTAAGACTTTGAGAGGCTGACTTGTGAAGCCTGGATAGGGGTTTGGATCGTTTACATCACTTTTAACCTTCCAAAGGGGCACAGTCAGTCCCATTCTCCAGTCTTTTCGTATGCTTGCCTGATCCTAGCAAACACATAGTTACCTTTGAAGCCACATTACTCCAGTATCTCCAACTGGCTTCATCATATCAACAATTATCCCATCTTGACCAGATGATTTACATTTCGTCTCATTTAGGGCTGCTTCTGCTTTAACAGAGATCCATATCTTTTGAAGCTTCCCCATAATTGTTAATGGTGCTGGCATTTATAACTCTCCTTTCTTATTTAACAGGTTTTGAAAATATTTTTCCATACTTCTACCACCTCTTTAGGGTTAGTCTCCACACAGTTCCTATCCTTCTTCACTTGTGGTACATTCCTCCCTCTTCCCCCCCATCCATAAACCAATTTCCTACCATTGTTTTTTCTACAGCTCTCTGTATACTTCCTTTTCACCCTCCATTCTTGTGTTGGCACCTGGCATTTTGGGCTCCTTTTGACAGTTGATATACATTTTTGATGGTCTCGCTATCAAGACCTGCTTCCTCAGACTCTCATTAGCAATGGGTGGGGACTTTTAAGGCCCTTCACCCCATGCATCTATGTTCACTTTAAGCAACGAGAAGTAAGAGGTCATTGCTGGGCCACCTCTTTCAGCAGCAGATCTAGAGGAAGAAAAAGCCCATGCCTTTATTTCATCTTTCTGCTAAGTGCCATAGAGCTCTTGTAATGGTACGTTATCCTGTTTGCCGTTTGGGGGCAGCTCCAGACCTGTCACTCCCTGGCAACAGAAGAATGCCTTGTCCCCTGAACCTCCCTCCAGTTTCATCTGCCTCCCAAGTGGCTGGCAGCTCCTGCACCCCTCTCTCTTGCAGTGCTTTGAGTTTTCAGACTTGCAGGTTGGTTCAGTGTGTCTAATTTCCAGCCTCAAGGCTGCATTGGGTTTTTGGAGATGGTCCCCTAAGCTCACTCACCTGATGAGGGGTTTGGAGCAGCTGGTGCCCCCTGCTGGTTTGGAAATGAGTTAGGTTGAGGAAAGTCCTATAGCTCACACCAGCTGACGGGAAAACTCAGCTGCCTCCTCCTCCTTTGCTTCCTCACAGGTGACAGCTGGAGGGAACCAGATATAACATGGAAGCTGCCAGTGCCAGAATGCAGGCCTTAGGACTCATCTCTCTCCCCCCACCTCATATTCCACACTGAGATTTCCAAGGGAAACTCAGGTCAGGCCCACATGGATCCCATGCAGTAGAGAAGCATGGAGTTTCTGGGAAGCCCATCCTTGAACCTTGAAGCTAAACAAATTCAGACTAGGAATAAAGTTCAGTTTCTTAACCATGAAGATAATTATCCATTGGAACAATTTATTAAGGGTTGTGGTGGACCAAAACTGCATATTTCTGTGAATAAATTATCTGAAAAATTTTGCCCAGCTGTATTGATGAATCACTGTTAGACGGAGGTGAGATGACTGTGTGGTCACAAACGTACAACTGCATATAAAGAATCGGCAGCAGGAGTTGAGCAGCAAAGATCCTGTGTTAATGAACATTTATTTAAAAATAAGGAGGAAAAGTCATGCCAGCAGAAAGGTTTCAGGTTTTTCTAGAGCATGCCAGAAGATTTAAAATTTAGCTAGCAACATATTTTTTTCTTTTGGCTCTTCCCTCATTTTTAAAATTACATCAGTTCTGAAGAAAACAGGCAAATCAATCCTTCCTTTGTCAGACAGCCTCTGAATTTTTGTTTTGTTTTTAAATCTGAGGGTTTTTTTGTTTATTTATATCTGCTTGGAGAGTTGATCTTGTGATATTTATAGTGTTTGTGGTTGGCTGGCCAAGACTTATTTTGCAATAAGAATTTCTAAGATTTCCACTTTCAGCTTGTATGGTTTTTTCCCCAACCTTTTTTTCCCTGACTTTTTTTTTTCTTTTTCCTTTTTGGTAGAGTCTTTCTGAGACCATATTCTTTCCCTCTGTAATTATTGTTCCTTTTTAAGTTTGAAAAAAAAATTACTGCTTCATGGGCCTCCCCTCCCCCATCTTCATCTGTTAGGATCTGTTTCGCCTGACCTTCTTTTTCCTTTCCAAATTAAAACTACCACCATTCCACACTATTGAAAAACCAAACAAAGAAAAAAGGGGAGAGAGAGTGCAACATCCTTTAGTTAAGCTTCCATTGTGCAATGTTTAGTTTTACTCTGCTAGCCTGTTTCTAAACTTTTTAGGACAAGAAAACTCCTTTAACAGTGGAAACCCCTGCAGACATTCTGCTCCCTTGTTTGGCAAGAGGGTCTGGGTTCTCGTATGCTTCGGTGGCCACAGGGTATTGTGCTTCCGTATGTTTCCTACTTTTGAACTCAGATGTTGTAAAGCGTATCACATTTTTCCCCCCTCTTTACTCCTTGCAGTGCCACCAGTGTGCAAGAAATGTAATGATTCTCACCTATTTGCTTGCCCTTGTATCTCCATGTTTACAGCCTTGTGGGGCTGGCACAAGAATTCTCACTTTAATTTGTTTTTTCCTTCCGCTAGTTACAAAATGAAATTCTTCCCTTTTCGCAGCATGAATGCAACTTATTTAGTCTGGTGGTGCCAGAGCTGCAAAGAGAGGGAGATATGGTCACACGCTAGGCCAGTCTTGTTCTTCTTTATATTACCACCCTTAAATTTTGGCTTAATATCCATCTGCACAGTGGGTCATTTCTTGAGTTTTTTAATTATACATATAAATCTCCTGGTTTGGCCTTTCATATGTTTGTCAAATGCTTAGTTTCTCGTCTTCTACTTCTGAGTGGGCTTAAATTACAGCTGGGAGGTTTAGGTTGGACATTAGGAGAAAATTTGTAATTCTCAGGGTGATTTAACACTGGAATAAGTTGCCTAGGCAGGTTGTGGAATCTCCGTCATTGGAAATTTTTAAGAGCAGGTTAGACAGACACCTGTCAGGGATGGTTTAAGCGGGTACTTGGTCCTGCCATGAGTGCAAGGAATTGGACTTGATGACCTCTCATGGTCCCATCCAATTCTATGATTTAAACTAAAAAACCCCCCAAAACTTTGTGTTTTTCTATAAGGCAGACATTAGTTCTGGAGGACCCCACAATACTTTCTAATCTTTTTCTAAATGCAAGGCAAGAGAGGGTTTGCATTGGCCACCACTGAAATTCAGCCACCTCTGCCATGAATTGAGGTAACTGCTCTGCATTGCACAGCGTATTCTCCACAGGTTTAAAAGGCAATCAAGCTTTTAGTTCTGTGACGATTTCCTCCAGGAACTAGTTTATTGCTGCTCTGTGAAGTTCTAGTCAGTGGATCTCTTCCATGTGGTGGCATATCAATTTAGATGGAATATATGGGGTCAAAGAATCAACGTTGTAATACAACTCTATCAGTATCCAACATTAAACAGTATTAAACAAGGGTCAGAGTTTGGCAGACAGAGACCTTAGCCCTCAGAGTAGTATGGTAAATACTCCATTAAAAATCCCTTTAACTTCTTTTAACGATTCAGGAAAAATACTGAAAGCATTTGAAATGTAAAGTGTTCAATAAGGTTTTATTGTAATATCACCCCTCTTTCCCTTTGCCTGGCAACAGCTTTTCAGAGAGAAACCCCCCTTGTCTGACAGTGTCTTCAACGGCATCAATAATGTCAGGAACTGTCCTTTTGCAGAAAAGAGAATTTAGCAGAGGTGGGCTGGAACTGTTGTTTCTGTTAGTCTGATCCTATTTCCTAGGAAATAAAACGACAAAAACACAAGAGAAGAGAGAAAAGAACAGAAAAGACAGAAAATGGAACTTCTGTCTCGGATTGACTCTGACTTGCAGTCTTTGTTTCTGGAAAAACACAGGCATAACAGATGATCTTATCATCCAGTCTGAGACCTGGTGATTTGTACCAGCATCCAGTTTTTTAGGGTATTGCTTTTAGCTTTATTTCTGGTTACAGGCTCACAACAGTGTTGCAAAATATAGTCTTGGCTAGCTGAGCCTGACTCCTATTAGACAGAAGGCAAAAGGAGAGGGATAGGAAAGAGACGGAATATGGTGGAGAAAGGAAAGGACACAAGAAGAAGGGAGTGTTGGAAGATGAGTTCTCACATCTCAGGTGGTGGTTGGGATTTAGCCAAAGCTGGTGGAAGTGGCAGTATCATCTGGATTCCTCTCTGGTCAGGCCTGGTCTGGTCAGGTTATCTCTTAGGATCGGGATGACGAAGGCTCAGTGGTAAAAGTGGATCATGGGATCTCTGAGATGGTGAGCGTGGCAGCGAAGATGGTGAAGTTCATGGCAGTGGTTGTTGGAAGACAGTTGCTTTGTTTATTCTGTCACACCCTGACACCCCAAAGTCTTACTTTCAGATCCCAAATGGGAGTGACGGGAGAATGGCCTGTGATCTCATTATTTTGTTCATCAATTAGGCCTAATTTCTAAAAGAACAGTTTTGATCTACTGATTTCCAGCCCGCCCTTTTCTTGCCCTTGATTATATCAGGAAGTCTTTTTCATTGGACTGATTCATTCTTTCTGTCTCACTGTTGCACCTCAGCGTTTATTTTTATAGGTTATTATGGCATTTTATGAACTTTCAGTTGAGCTCACGGTTGGGGTAAATTTGTAGGCCTGATTATTACAGCATCTTTCTGAGCCCAGCCTGCTTTTACCAATGTCAAATGGTTTTCACTGGGAGGAGTTTTCAGCTTGTGTCTCAGACGAGATGGATTGAATTCAGATGGGACTGGGCAGCCTTCGCAGTAGTGACCATCTTGGGAGGAAACCAGTGCAACATCTGCTGGTTCTGTTTCCATCACTGTTGGGTGTGGAGATTCTGCACGTGCTAGAAGAACTGCAGCCTGAAACTTGGATCTATGTCTCTCATAGCCGGTAATGTCCAACGGAGAAGTATGGAATTCTTTGGTTGTGGTTTGAACAAATCCTCCCTCATGGTATGATTACCTCTGTGTGCAGAAATTTGGAACCCTCTCAGTAAGCATCTTCTCTGAAGGATCCTCATGTTCAAAAGCCAGGGTACAGATGGCTAATACATTTTATGTGCTGTCATAGGAAGTCAGGGCTTCTCTCTTGAGTCAGCCTGCTATCACATGCTGGAACCCTGCATTAAAATTCAGCACAGTTACTGGTGAGTCATACAGTATAATGGATTCAATTAGCTGTATCCAGCCTATAAGGGGTTAGAACATGCTCCGAAGTTCAGGGCTGTTGTCTGAAAGTGTCCTGTCTCCAGAACCCAAGCAGACACATCCTACTGATTGTCAAGCTGAAGCATCTAGTTGATTGCAACTGTCATTAGAGCACATCAAGGAAGAATTAGGTTAAAAAAGTGAATTATATGGAATAATAAATAAAAGCTCGAATTGGATTTAGAATTGTATTGGAAATCTTTTGGAAGTCTGTACTCCATAGCGAACAAGTGGAAATAACCCCATGAAGTAAGCAGGAAGCTACATTCTACGCTTGCTGATTTCCCCAATGTCACCCTCCCCAGTTTACAGAATATTGTAGGAATCTGGTATGAAGGTGACATGGCCTGGATAACTGGTGAGGTCAGAATTTGAAAGAAGAGACTGCAGCCTCTTTACTTGTCACAGCGTTATTGTAGCCACGTTGGTCCCAGGAGAGTAGAGAGACAAGGTGGGTGAGGCAATATCTGTTCTTGGACCAACTTCTGTTGATGAAAGAGACAAGCTTTTGAGCTTTCCTCAGGTCCAGTCCTGAAAGCAAGCTCTCTGTAAGCTCGAAAACTTCTCATCTCAACAACTGAAGCTGATCCAGTCAAAGATATTACCTCACCCACTTTGTCTCTCTATAGTTAAACATTCCTGCTCATTGTAGCAGAAGCCTTGGAAGGTCCATCAGAAACCCCAGCTAGAAAACTCGAGTTACAAAAGTGATGGGGAGTAGAAGTCACCTCCGCCATTTGCTCCAGTTGCTTGCTACAGTCCACCACCATCAGATCTGTTGTATCCAGACTGGCACTCAGCGAGCTGGCTCTCATCCAAGCCTCAGTCTTAACCAGAGGCTGGGAAATCTGGGGTTCTGCACTGGATGGGTCCGATAAAACAGAAACACACAGCTGGGGATCCTCAGCATTCAGGAGCAGGTGAGGCCCACTCAGCCGTTAGGAAAATGCCTTCATGAAAACGTGGGTCTGGCAGCAAATCTCAGAAGAAGTAAGACTGGCTTAATGTAGGGAAGGGATTTTTTACAGCTGATTGAGTTTGTAATGTGCAGGCGGGTCACTCTTACAGTGTTGTGGTAACCGTGCAGCATTATTCCGAAGAGTACATCTCCACCGGAGCTGGAGGTGTAATTCCAGTGGGGGTTGGCACACCTGCGCTTGCTCTGATCAAGCTAGCTAAAAATTCAGTGTAGCTGCAGCAGGATGGGCTAGTCACACAAAGAGGATCCCATCCAAGACCCTCGGCACAAAACAATATGAGGTCAGCTGAGCTCTGATAACATGGTCTGCTCTGTAAAAGTGCTTTTCACATGACACACGTGTACAAGTTTAGTTAAAACTCAGTGTGTGGAGGGATGCTCTTATTTTGCTTTAACTTAAACTGTTCCCGGCTGACTTTAAGCTAAAGCAAAATAGGCCCTGTTTAAACTAAAACTGCGTTTTGCACTAGTTTAACTAAATGGGTCTAACAACATACCTTTCATTAAATAGGTGCAATTTGCATGTAGATGAGCCCTTATTTAAAATGTTCTCATGCATTTTTTAGCTTGTTGAATATGTTTTGTTTTCTCAACTGGGAAATAATTTTAAAAAAATCCTGTCATAGGCAATTTTCCCTGAAGTTTCTAGTGAAACTGAAAGCCTGGAGAAATGGGATTATTTATGCAATGCAGTCATGTGACTTTCCTTTCCCTCCACCCCAAGTTAAAAGTAATTTTAAAAATTAACTGTGTTTCCAGTCACATACATCCCCCCAGTAAAAATAGCTGTGTGTATCTTAGTCCTTTATACCATTTATTTCACAATACTTATCCTGTCTGTTAATTACTACTTGAGTCAGGTAATTCTGATGTATGGCCTTATCTTCTCATTTTCCTGCTTTTATAATGTTTGAGGAAGTATTTAATAAGGTGGTTGGTTTTTTTGTTTTGTATTTTGGTACATTTTCTTAAGTGAAATTTTATTGTGCTTCTCTTTAAGAACTGAGGAAGAGCAGCAGGAGACCACAAAGTATAAATCTTGCCTTTTCCTATTGCTTATAATTAAGGTGGAACAATTTCAATTTAAGCAATTTAAATCACCGATTTAATTAATGATATAAATCTCATGATTTAAAAAAACCCTCATTTTTAAATTAGATTGAGGCTTTCTAAAACTAATTTGAACATTTGTGCTATTGCGAGTTGAGATTAAAATTTATAATGAACTGTATTATAAATGCTGGTTTTTCCCCCTAAAATGCTGCTTCTTGGAAGGATATCTTACTTGATTCACAAAATTGCTAAAGACAGTTAACCAAAATATTGAAAATTAAAGCTGACAACGCTTAAGCAGGTCTATAACATTAGTCAGAAGTAGTCCCAATGACTTCACCACAAATGCATATGCGCAAGTGTTTGCAGCACCATTTCATTTTAATTAAGATTTTTTCTCTTAATGACATGAAATCTTCATCCTCGGTTTTGAGAATGAAAGTTCATTTAAACATTCAATACATTTCATAAAGTTATTGTGAAGATTTTTTTATATGCATAAGCCACAATTTTAAAAAACATGACCGTAAAATTAGGTCTCCTAAACCCCAGATTTAGGCTTCTAAAGGAAAGACATTTCAAAACCACCTAAACCACTTAGGAGAGCAAGTCACATTGACTTCAAGCTGCAGACTGTGGTAGAGGAGCGAAGCCTGGTTGAAGCATTGTAGCTTCTTCATTTGTGGAAGTTCAGCGAATTGGAAGGTTGTGTTGATTGCAAACTAAGTGCCAATATTATTTGCTCGTTAATTTTATGTTTGTGTTCCCTCATATTAAGGGTGTTAATAAGGCCGCAGACTTGTCATTTTCAGTATAGATGGCACGTTAAGTGTGAAACTTAGTAGAAGAAAATCTGTTATCTGAAATTATCTTAACAGTTAGGAAACTAACTAAAATCCATGAGGAGAAAACAATCATGTTAGCAAATAAGATGATAAAATGAGAAGAAAGTAAATAATCAGCAGCAAGCAAATAAAAAATTCATTTAAATAAAAATTTTTTGTGTGTATTTTTAATCATGATTTTTTAATTAACCCTGCTTATAATTTTTTGAAACTTTCACCTTTTATGCTGAAATTTTTCAGAGCTGGTCTCAGCATGTTACTTACATTTTTGGGAAAGCTTGAACAAAAATGGTTCGGCTTTTTTTAATAGCAAAAAACAGTTAAAAGAAAAATACACTTAAGCTGTTACAAAGAAAGTTGAAATTTGGCATGCAGATATTTCCTGGGTTAGTCAACGGAAGTGAGTTGATGGAAAAATATAATTTCCAGCCCAGGTTTTCCAGTGCATTCTGTCTTTGTCTCTCTGTTTAGTTAGATCAATCTCTTTGTCAGTTTCTTTCTACATATTTATTTATTTGTATTACAGAAACTCCTGGAGACCTAAGTGGGATCAGGTTCCTATTGTGTTGCATATTGCACAAGCCTGTAATAAGAGAGAATTTTCCTTTAGTACATCTTTTCCAGGGTGCAGCTAGCAGCGTGGGCTCTGCATGTGCACAGTTGCACGTGACAGCCTCATGATCTTGGGAGGCAGATCTGACCTAATGGCAATAACAAAAATGGGCTTCTGGGCTCCAAGGAAACAAAGTCCTGTATGCGCCTGACTTACTCTCTTCCACATAGGCCTCTAGACTTCATGAGGATGAGTGCGACTGCTTTGTTAGTCACATGCCTCATGGTGTCAGTGGAGAGGACAAGTAGCTGCCATGCACTGATGGCCTAGGACTTCCTGCCCCAATACCTATGGCTGGTCTACAATACAAAGGAAGGTCAACGTAAATCTCTTTGCGTCAATCTATTTGTGCATGTGTCTACGTTCAGGTTTGACTCTGGCTGATGTGAGTGGCCCATGGCTGTTGCGCAGTAACACCATCCCTCTGAGCGGTGCAGAGTCACAGTCAACCTACAGAGACTGACGCAGCATAAGTATTACTTGTGTCAACTCTCCCAGTCCTCCAGCACCTGTCCCACAATTCCCATGTCTCCTCAACAGTGTTGCATTCACTGTTGGAACTCTACTGCCCGAGGTCACAGAGACCAGAGGCTCACATCCCCCTGCGTGTGTTTAAAATGCTTTTCCTGATTGCTCCCTTTGGTGAGCACACTTAATGCACCTACCAATTGACCTTGGGTGTGTGCATCCAATCATGCCATCTCCAGACACAGAGAAAGGTACTAGAGATGTTCCTGCTTGGAGTAGGTAAGAAGTAGTGGTTCTCCTGGGCCCGTGGGGAGAAGAGGCTGTGCAACCTCTCAAGAAACATCAACATTAATGAGGAGCTTGCATGGGGGATGCAGGGAAAGGGCCACAACAGGAATCAGAAGCAGGGTCAAGTGGAAGTGAAGGAACTTGGCAAGATACCACAAAGCCAGGGAAGACAACAATAGATCTGGTGCTGCCCCACAGAACTGCCGCTTTTACAACAAGCTGTTTGCTGTGCTTGGCAGATCACTTTGGATATTTTTGTGGAGCCCAAAATAGAGAATCCTGCCATGAGAGGATGACGGTGGAGGGAGACATGTCTAGAGACTGCCACAGGGCTGTAAGCCAGAAACTGTTTGAAACAACTTGGGAGTCTGGCCAGTCCCAGCAGGTGATTGGAGTTTAGCCCATTGACAAAGGGGAAGGGAGCTGGGGTGAGTGTGTACAGGAATTAGTCCATAAAAGGTTTGCTGGGTTTTTTAATTTTCTGTTCCCTTAAACCTCAGCTCCATCGCCCTATTCCCGTCCCTCCTGCCCATTTTACTCACTCTGGTTGGAACTGCAGAGCAGTGCTGTACAGAGGCGCCCCAACACTAGTGTCAATAAGGGCTTTTTCGTCAGGACGGTAGTGGAAATAGCATATAGGAGTTTTGAGACTTATCTTTCTCTTTCCTCTGTGACCCTAAATCTAATAGGGAATCTGTCTGCTTTTATCAGCAGTTTCTGATGTGGTGGCCTTGAGAGGTTCAGCCTGATCAGGAGGAGAAGGAATTAGGAGTAAGGAGGATATGTCCTATGGGATCCTCTAAGCCATAGGTGCCTTGGTCTGTGATCAAAGGGCTTGGGGAGCCCTTCAGAATGAGACCCTGGAGCAAGACAGAGAATGGTCAGTGGGGAAAGGACCAGGAGGCTCAGTGGGAAATGCACCCAGGACATAACGTTTTGCTTAGGAAACAACAACAAAATGTTGCAGACCTGGGTCCAAAGATCCCAGGTTCAGAAGATTTTGCAGCCCTTGGAGAACTCCATTGTCACCGCTTCCTACACCACGACATTCCACATGGCTCTGCAGTGCCCACCGTTACCCTCCTGCTCTGCCGGGTGATCAGCAAGGGGAGCCATAGCTACATACATACCGACCTGTGAAAACCACAGATTGGTGTGGAGGGGAGCTACCATTTATATGCATGGACATAAACGTTTGTCTGCTTTCACTTGGGTTTGTAAGCTGTGCTCAGTAAAAGTTTATTTTTTAAACCTTCTGTGTGTGTTTGTTTGCATTTTAATTTTAATAACTGCTGATGTGCACACAAAGGATTATTTTTGGAAAGTTGGAGCATCTTTATTAATTCAAACCAAGCACTGGAAGGCAAAGACCTAACCATATTTGTAAATGTACACCAAGTATTACAATCTATTGCAATCTATAATTTAAGGCAGTGGTTCTCTGTCTCAGGACACATTCCTTTAAGTGTGTCATGGAGAGCTGGGGCGGGGGCTTAGGGAAGCTGACTTCAGCCTGGAGAAGTGGAGGCTGGTGTGTCCTGTAGTGTGTCTCACACACCACCAAGCATGTCACAGAAGAGGCTGGGAACCACTGGCTTAGCCCTAGAGGATCTTCTGGCTCTGTGCCGCCCTGGGCCACTCTCTTTGCTGCTTGGCTCAGCTAGAGCATGGTGGCTTTGCTTGCCAGTGATTTTAGGGCTGCGCTTGCTCTGTACACTTGTGTGCGTGCGTGTCTGCACATCATCCAGCGTGCTTTCCAGACACCTCCCGCAACATAGCTCACGTGAGGGTTTGGGGAGTGGGTGGCTGGTGTGTCCTGTATAGTCGTGCATGCTGCTAAGTGTGTCGCGACCCACAAAAGGTTGAGAACCACTGATCTAAGGTGCGCAAGACAGATACTATTTCGTGAACACAACAGAGATTTCTATGGTTGCTGGGGGTTAAAATGCTCCTTTAAAGCCTCCCTCGACTGCTCATCTTCACGGCTGGGTTTTCTAATAGCCCTTGTGTTTGGCTGTTGAGATTCAGCAGATAGGTGGTCTTTGTCCTATCTCGGCTCCACACCTTTCTCACCTTTGTCTCACAGGTGTTGTGAAGCACACAGTTTGCAACATTGGGCTATTTTTCTGGCTGAGCTTCTACCTAGTGAGTAAACAGTGACATCGTCCCTTTCATCTACCAAAAACATGTTCAACTGTCGTTTTGCACCCATTGAGCTGGTAGCTGACTCTTTCCTCGGCACTGTTGAGATCGCTAGCATGTGGCTTCATAGGCCACGGGATCAAAGGATGGGTTACGTCCCTCAGAATCACTTTTGGAAGCTCAACATCACCAGTGTTGATCTGCTGGTCAGGAAAAAATGTCCCTGCTTGCAGCTTTTTTAAAAAGATAGGAGCATCATACACCTTCCCTTTCCCAGCCCACACTGATGTCAATGGAGCATCCCCACTGATCCACTAGTGCTTGAATAACCACAGAAAAGTAGCCCTTTCTCTCTGGGCGGATGTATGTTTCTCCCCACTGCATTTTGGGAACTCCGCTGCAGTAAATCAACCTGCTATTTCCTGTACATTGCCAAGAGTCACAGCCTTGCATAGCAGGTGATGTTTAATGGCCTTTGATACCGTCAACAGTTCCCACGTAGATTTTCCAATTCCAAAATGATTTGGAACTGACTGGTAGCAAGTCAGTGTTGCGTTTCCCTAGTGTGATGACCTCTCACTTCCCCGCTGTCAGGGCTGCTTTGCTTTGGTGTCCCTGCCCCGGTGGGTGGGGAGAGTTTGTGCCACAGCCCCAGGATCTGGCCTTTCACTCCTGGACGTTCTGCAGCTGCACTCGTCGTCCCAAACCTGCATGATGATGCAACGCTGCCAATCGGTGCTCCTTTCCTGGGCACTTTGCCATTTGGAGCGGCTCCATGAGTGCCAACAGCAGCATTTTTTGCTGTGTCCCTCAGCTTCCAGTTACTGTGCTCACACATCTGCCTATTATCCTCATTGCAGTCCTGATGGAAGCAGTCTTCCTTCAAGCTGTGCAAATAGTGGAGAATCTCGCATCTTGTGTTAGGAAAGCATGAGAAACTCGTGCTCCGCCCTGCCGGCTGCAGATGCTGAAAAGCGCCTCACCAAGCTGTGGGAGGTTTTTAAGAAGGTGCAGAAATGATGGGATTTGAAGTGTGTTGTGGGCTGTGTTATGAATGGATCTTGACCCCTGGCCTGCAGAGAAGTCCCTAGGTGACTTGATGCTGTCTCACAAAGTACTGCGAAAATGTTCCAAAAGACAGAGCAGTAGCTGGATGCTTCCCCAAGGTACATGAGGCTTTATTTTGGGACTACACAGACACAGGTGTTCCTGGTGAATATGCGCAGCACCGATACAAGCATGCAGCTGAAGTTTATAGAGTCTTCTCCAGCGGCATGTGTCAACCAAACTTTAGTGAGGCCAGAGCCCTGTGTGACACGATTAACAATTTCTGCTAAGAAGCTGCTAATAGTTTGGATTTTCTGGATTGAGTGTTGTAAAGATTCAATGTCGTTGGCTTTTCATGTGTCCTGGAAGTCTGGGACTGCAGATCAGGCTGCTGCAGACCAACAGAATTTGGGCGTCTTAAACTCTTTGCTCCTTCCCTAAGCAATCTATGTGCCAGGCCAGATGCAGAACCACACTGTGGGAACTGTGAAATTTCCAGGCTTTTGCCATGTGTTGTTGTCATCCCCCCCCTACCCCCCGATACTTCACCTGCAGGAGATTGGCCTCTGTTGTATGAAGGCCTGGAGAAGATTTCTTGATACTGTTTTACAATCCTGAAGTCTGGTTTATGATCACTGGTTTCCTTTTCTGCAGACATACTCAAATGGGCTTTTATTTGCATGTGTAAATTGGATTTATGTATTCAAATAGGTGATGTAGCCATTTAATAGAACAGTCTAACATTTGTGTGTGCAAACAAGCATGGAGTGTACACTCAAATATACATACCGTTGGAGAATTGCCATTGAATTGTCTCCGCAGGTGCCCTCCCGTGTAGGGGTTGGGAACTGATGTATCACTTTAGGTTAACGTTACCTTGTGAGTTCCCTACAAAGAACGTATGAGAGTGAAATGTTCAAATAAGACATGTTTAATTTATTTAATAACATGTCTCGAGGAACTACCGTAGACATGTACTAGTACGGTTGCTTCGCCCATCTGCCTCTAAACATCTAAAAGGTGTTTAACGTGCTGATCATTCTGTTGTGATGCAGTAAATGCTGCTTTATGGAGGAATTTAATGGACAGCGTTGTCAGTCCCCACTTGTTTTGCTGAGAGGCCATCAGGAATAAAAGAGAGTGAGAAGCTGTCTGTCTCAGCAGGGAGAGACTGGCCCAACGCAGGACAGGAATTGATAATTAAAAAATAAACATAAACCAGCTGGCACTGTTTTATTTTCAGTAGACTGAATTATTGTGCTAATCAGAAAGATAATCTGTTAGTTAGCCATGAGTTAGGGGGAGGACTGAGAATAGACAGCAGCGTGGGTTTATTTCTACACAGTGCAGGTCTCTAATTTGGAAGTGGTAGAGTTTTCCTGACCACCACATCTTAGATTTGTCTGAAATTGTGATGGCCCAATTCTGCCCTTGGCTGAAGTTTCTTCTTTTTGGCCCTCATATTTTTCTAGCTTTTCTTTTCTTTCCTTTTCCATCATTGCCAAGTGTTCATTCCCTCCTTGTTCTGAAAGTTTGTCCCTAGAATCGAAAGGGGTTCGTCCTTGGTAGAGATGAGAATCAGGTCGTCTTTTGTCAGAGGAGCTGAAAGGGAAAAAATGTTCCTTTATTTTCGTCTTGTCAGGTTATTTTTTAATGTAGCTTTTTCCCCAGTGCCCCAGGAAGTGGCAGCAATCTCACCACCTGAAACAGTTTCTGTTTTTTTCTGTGGCAAGAGAACAAGTTGAGTAGGAAGGAGGGATTCTCCATACATTGTCATTAATATTTTAAAGGCTGCCACTTGACTCCTCTAAGTGCCGGCTGTTGGTGCCTCCATAAGGGAGAGGTCAGTACTAACTTATTTTACTGGCCGAATGATCACAGGCAAGGATTGCAATAGCTTTAGGAGTAGTTACTGCATGATTGCTGGAGCAGCATGTACACTGAGGGGAGTGTAAAAGGAGAAGGGATGACCCTTGTTCCATCTTGAGGCCACACAGGAACAGCAATATCAGGAATATCTGAAGCAGTGGTCCAGTGTTTGCAAATTTCCCTTTTCTGTGGTTATTTTTTGGGGAAGGAGGCCTTCTAGTAGGGGGAGAAGAACTGCAGCCTTCTTAAGAAAGATATTGATACTTACATAAAGGGAAATCCATCATCTTTTGGGCTACCACGTTGAGGCTGCAGCTCACAGCTGAAGTTCTGGTTTAAGGGAAGGAGCAAGAAGTGGGCTCAGATGTGATTACTTATGTTGTGTACATTGTGCACTGGACCCATCGGAGCTCGGTAATACTGGACTACACAGAGGGGCAAATCCTTGGCTGGTATAAATCAGTGGAGACCCACTGAAACCAGCTCAAGACGTGCCCGGAAAATTGGTGTAATTTCCTTTTCTAGTGAGTGATGGGTATCACAACCCTTCTGGTGGGCTGGGGGAATCAAAAGGCAGTTGCATGTGTTTGTGCCCAGGCAGGGTCTGAGAGCTGAGTGTGTTCTCCTGGGAGGTGCTATATCACCAGGCTTTACAGCGCTGGGCGGTTTGTTTTTTAATGAAAATGAACTGGGAAACTGCCAATGCCCATTATCTTCTTAAACAAAAGTACTTTCTGAGATCTCTTGTTGCTTTTAAGTTATTGGTTATAGGTGGCTTGGGTAGGAATGACTAGAATTAAAATTGCTCCACATTTTCCATTATAAGACGCTGTTTTCAGTTGCTGGTTTGTCATTGTGTAATTATGGACTGTACCGTAATGCGTACGCCCGGGCAAGTTCTAGGTTAGTGTTTCTAACTTCTGAGTGCTTGCAACCGTAATGTTCTTTTACTGAACTTTTCTTGTCTGTAATGGAGAAACCAGTGCTTCGCAACCTTTTTGGCTCGAGGGCCACAAATACAATTTTTAAAACCCTGAAGGGCCACCAGTCTATGTAATTAAAATTTAATTAAAATCTAATTAATTAAATCCAAATTAAGTTTTCAATTAAATTGATTAATTAATTAAAATTTAATTAATTGGATTTAAATTGATTTTTTAAAGTTTTTTTTTTAAAGGGCTGGATGCCCACCCCCCCCCCCCCCCCCCCCCCCCTGGGCTGCCCGCCCCCCCCCCCGGGGGGGGGGGGGGGGGGGCAGCAGTACCAATCTTTGGCCTGCCCCCCACCTCCCAGCAGCAGGGCCAGCTTGTGAGCACCCCACAGCAATGCGGCCCCCTCCTGCAGCTGCACAGCCCATCTTCCCCTACAGCCCTCTGAAGCTGTGCCAGCTTGACCCCTCCCCAGCTCTGTGCAACAGTGTGCCCCCCCCCCCACAGCCCATGCCCCTCAGCCCCACGTAGCCACGCTGCTCCAGGCTGAGCCCAGCCGTGCCATGCTAGCCCTTGATCTGGCCCTGATGGATGGCCGCAGCCCGGCTCCCAGCCAGCAGCAGGGGACTGTGGGCCATTTTAAAAAGCCCCTCAGGCCACAAATTGGGAACCCCTGAGATAAATAGTTTCTGGCTTCCCGATGGTCTCAAAGGCATGCCTGCTGAGGCCCGGTGTCCCTGATATCTAGTGCTGGGCTTGTAATAAGAGCTCGTGTTATAGAGCACTGGGGGACTTCTGCCACCAGCTCTCATTCTGGTCGGGAATGGCCCATCTGGGTACAGCCAGGGGTTAAAGTAAGGGGGAACGCACCGGAACGCAGTTCTGGGGCCCCCAAATTTGAGGGGCCAGAGTTCCGGGGCCCCTAAAAATAGAAAAATCCGGTGGAACGCATGTTCCGCCCTGCCCTGGCTGCTGGCAGGTCCAACGCCCCACCGTTGTTAATCACAATACTTATTGTGTGATGCAGTGTTTGCTAGTTTGTGGCAATAACTGCTATAGACATAAACGCCATATAAAATTATAAATATTTTTATGGAGCAATAACCGATGCATGTGGTACTGAGAAGTGGTTGCAAATGCCTACCTGGGCTGGGGCCCACACATGCATGAAGGGGGCCCGGACAATACGGGAAGGGGGCCCATCAAATTATACTTTAACCACTGGGTACAGCTTCCCATCCCCAGTTCTCTGCCTTGCCCAGCCTCTCTCTGTGGCTGGTGGTATGGGATGCCTTAATTAGCCTGAGAGATGGAGCTCTGCCACCTGCTCTCTGTCCCGGGTCTGCTCCCTCTCAACGTGAGCCACATTGTCTGAGAGTCTCCTCGGCTGTGCTCAGGGGAGCAGACGAGGGACCCTCAATAATGAATAGGTTGTGACGCCCTCAGGATTTAGCGGACCACTTATGATTGTTCATTTTTAATTCATTTCGTGTGTGTGTGTGTTTTAAAGAGAAACATTTCTAAAATTCCATAGAAAAAACATTGAAATAGTGAATATTAGAGCCCTCCCCCCCATGTTGTATAGCACACAGGTGAACTACTGTGCCCAGGTGGGGGCCCATTGATGTCAGTGAGACTGGGACGGTCTGCAATCGGCTTGTATGCTGCACAGTGAGGATGGGGACATAAGGTGCTGCAGTGAAGGCTGCAAAAGACAGGAATTGCTAAAGTTAAGGTTTCATTAAGTGCATAAAATTTTGAGTTCGCATTCGTATGCTGATTCTCAGGTTACGCAGATGGCTTTCTTTAATCCTCCCTATCTGTCTTGTATCATGTTGCTATGTGCTAGTGAAGCCGAGTAAGAAAAGAGAGTCCATGAATGTTCATGATGAAAAGAACACGAAAAGCAAAGCAGACAGGATTTAAAAAATACATGTAAACGGTACAATAAGGGTTAAAGGACCAAATGAGCAAGCATGCAGTCTAAAACACAAACAAAAATGGAATGCAAGTAAAAATAAATGAATAAATAAATAAAATGGTCTTGTGCAACAGCGCTTCCTCCTTGGTCTATCTTTTTGTATGCTATATAGGTCCTGAGCCTGCAGACACTGATGAACGCGCTTTACTTTAGGTACATGAGCAGTTCCACTGAAATATCTGGGAAGATTGAATTTTAAATTTGCACACAAGCATGTTCTAGCCAGAAGTGGCTCAGCATTCTTTCAGTAATGCACCAGAAACAGAAGGAGGTTAAAGTAATCAAGTAATGTATTTGTTGTGAATTATTCACTCAGCTATAAATACAGATATAACAAGGATTGTAACTGAATTACATGCATGATTCTTTGCAAATTAATGTCTACTTTAGGCTTGAAGAGGAGCCAAAGTAACACACTGACATAACAAAAAATGTGAAATATTAGATACAACTCTATAAAAGTATTTCCTTTAGCAACAGCTTCTTGAAAAGTGTATTGGTATCCAAAGGAGGGAAATTCCTGCTTTTGCATAGTGGCAAAATAATTAAAATGTATACTGTTTTATTAAAAAAAAATAGCTTGCCCCGTGAGAGAAGTATATCACTAAAGGTATACTCCGTCAATATGATGATGAACTCTTTAATGTAAAAGTATCAGAAAAACTATTTAAATCCTTACATACGATACATATACGCAAGGGCCCAGTCCTGCAGAGATTTGTGCATTTACTTAACATTATGCATTAGTCCCTTCATTTCGTTGGGGTAACTTGCAGTGCATAAATTGAAGCATATGTGGACAATTTTGCAGATGTGGGGCCCAAGATAATGGTTTTTAAAAAAAAAATCCTGTGTTAGGTCGCAAATCTACAAATGCATGTGACCACTTTGTACAGCTGACCAGTTCAGTGGGACTTCGGATTTGCTTGCACTTATTCACATACGGAAAAGTATCAAAGATCAGTGCTTTTTAATTTTCTACCTGTAGTGTTTCGTCAAGCAGGCATTGTAATGCATTGGCCCAAAGGGGCAGAGTTAAGGTTCTATGTTCTGTGGCTTTCATATCTCTTGACTTTTGAGTGCTTGTTGATGCAAGCTTTCCCTTCAGTAAACATTTTCTCACTTGTCATTTCAACTAAAGGCCCCTGATTGTTCCTTGGGAGGTCATTTTTTAAATTAAGCTTTGTAGACAAATATAAACATGTATTGTCCCCTATTTTTTTTGGGGGGGGGGGGGGAGTTTAGGTGGTCACGATGCCCTAGTGCCTCACATATTTTCCTGCTTCATATTAAGATTCCTTTTTAGGCTTGGATGTAATCTTCTAGAAAATGCCCTGAAGGTTTGAGCAATCTACCCTTTGCAAGAACCCATACAGCCTTTTTTTTCTATTGTGTAAGCATGACAAATCATTAATTTTTGATTGATTGCTTTGAATTATGGGAGCTCTGACAGCCTTTCTGTAGCTGAACAGCTGTATAACAAATGAACATATCAGTGCTCACAAAAGATTGGAGATCTAACAGAAGCAATTACATTGTCAACTCCTCCCTTCTGGCTTTTCCCAGGCAATGGAGGGAGGAAATTTTTTACCAGAAATTCCTCAAGTGACTTTAAGAAGGAGGGGTTGGAGGGGGGGGGCATTTTATAATTGAATTAAATCTTTATCTCTTCATTTCTAATAAACTGCTCCAGCCATCAGAACCCCAGATATGTCTATGCTCTGAATAACTGAGATAAATCTCCACTAACAAAATTTCACATTATGAATTTAAAAATAAATAAAATTGCAATTTCTGTTTGCTAGTCCTTTAAGATTTCAGAATTGCAACAGTGAACTAAATGTGACCTCCACAACTTTTAAATTAAGAATTTATACTGGCTTGGAATTTATGAAATATTTCAGCAATAAAGAAAGCCTTTTTCCCTCAGGAAAATTGAGCAATAAATCATAGCACTCTCGATTTACAGCCCAATAGTCGGCCAGTGATAGGATTTTCCCCCCTTCATTCTGGGGAAAAAAAATGTAATCATATGAGACAGCTTAGCTGCTGTCCTCCCACTCTCTAGAATTTTTAATTTCAGCTGTTTCTGCTTGGATTTATTTCCAATATTCCTGCTCAGCTTTTCAATTTCCTCAGTTATTAAATTTTAATTCAGTGCATTAGCATTTAAATTAAAAAAGGGTTTATTTTATCGAAATCCTTGGCTAGCCCCCATCTTACAGCACATGAATTGCCTGTTTCTGCCATTTGCACAAAATGTGAAATGCAGTTAATGTCTTATAACTCTTATTTGCACAAATTCGGAAATAAAATTTCTGGGTTTGAAATAATATTGTCTTTCCAAGGAAACCTCTAATCGGAGAATGGGGAAAAGGCACAGTGCCTTGCAGCATGAAGAGGAAAAAAAGAGTACTAGCTTCCTGATAACAGAATCCTAGCCATGAAAAGGTCATGAATTAGGCAGTTCACAAGTGATAGAGGAAGCTGAGCATGACCCTTTCTAGCTACAGAGCGAGGCAGGTTTGTTTAGGAGAAACAACAAAACCAGACTTCTGCCTGTCTCTGGGAATCTAGCGATCACCTTCCACAGATTGACTATTAGGGGATGGTTTGTGGGTGGGGTCTAAGCACAGCACCGAGACTCGAGAACTCACAGGTTCTCACCCGGCTCTTACGTAGCTCTGGTCAAGTCATGTCTACTCCTGGTCTCAATGCCCTCATCTGTTAATGGGGCTCATGCTTCGCATGCTGCATCGGAGAGTTGTGCAGATTGATAGACAGGGAGACTGGAGGGTTGGCTTTGCCACAGATATCCCGTGTGCCCTTGGACAAGTCACTTAATCTCTCCGTGTCTCAGTTACCCATCTGCACACTGCTTCTCCCCTGGACAGTGCTAGGCTGAGAATATGATTCATTAGTGTGTTGAAGTGCCCATTTGCTATGTAATAAATAAATTACACGAATGTCCCTCATGAAACATTACAGGAAGTGCTCTTTTCAGAGCCTTGCCTGGGCTGTCCCGTGGGAGCATTGAGCAGCGTATATATCTTCAGGCTTCTCCCGAAGTGTGTTAAAGGGACAGGGTCCTGCTGGAGCCTATATTTTAGCCTACTTGGACAGTTGCAATGTGGGAACGTGCTATCCTATCCTCCATCTTGGAGGATCACTGGTCTCCCCTTACAAGAAAGCCTTGAAGGCAATGAAGCTGTATTTTCTGGGGCAGAACCATCAACCAGTCAGTTCCAGGAAAGCAAAGTAGCCTTTACCTTTGCTCTCCCATTTGAAGGATCCAGGTTTGTAACTAGTGTTGGCAGCAATGAATCTGCTGTTGCTGTTTTATTGGAGCCCCCAGCTCAAAATAAAACTTGATCCAATAGAGTTTGCCATTTAGCTGGTTATTTATAGTTACACTTCTGCAGAAAGTGCATAAGCGTTTGGGTCCTTTCTGTTGGGCCCACACATCATGCTCCAGAATTGCCCCACTCTGATGAATGCAGTTTTGAAAGGATCCAGAGAAGTGTTGGTGCTGATAACTGGAAGGGGGCTCCTCCATACATCACTGTAAGGACTCACTGCTCAGATCCTGGCTTACAGCAGTTTAGGATCAAACCTTTTCACATGATACCCTGTTGGTCCACTCCTCCGTCAAAAAACTCCGCACGTCCTCCCATGCTGGCTCTCACACATAAACAGCTCCCCCTTCTCCACATCCCTTCTCAGGAGTTGCCTCTACTATCTCTGATCTCTTGTAGCTACTCAACTAGTCAGAGTCGGGGTGGGGAGCAGTTGGAGATAACATTTATTTAAAACCTCCCCGCACTGGACTATGGTTTGGAATCATTGAGTTGTATGCAGAGCTTGCCTGTGTTGCTGCGTGGCCTTCTTATCTTTGCCCTCAGCTTCATCCCCATCTTACCTCTCTTCTTGGGCTTTGCCATAAATTAGGCTTAATCTGCCAAATGCACTTGATTAGCTTGAAGGTCATGAGCAGTCCCACCAAACTGTAAAGTTCAGCATGTACAGAAGTTTTTGCAGGATGGGGACCTACAGCTATTCATGTTTCGAGGACCAGGACTGTGTGGTCCTAATTACTATTCATCATCATCATTGCACTTATGAGCCAAGTCATAGGCCAGGCCCCAGTGTGCTAGGTTCTGTACAAACACTGAATGAAGCAATGAGCTCCCAGGATGAGGAACCGCTTTCTGATTGTGGCCTTTGGCGTATTCCAGGTTACAAATAACCATAATTTCTACAATCCATTGCCTCTCCCTCAGTTTCCTTTTTCATAGACTCTAAGGTTAGAAGGGACCAGTATGATAATGGAGTCTGTCTAACCTGCTGTACAAATGCAGGCCACAGAACCTCACCCATCCACTCCTGTAATTAACCTGTAAAGCAGCGTTCCCCAAACTAATTTGGCCACAGAACACTTTGGGGCTTGGAATATATTGAGGGAACACATACATGCTGGTCCAGCGTGAGGTGCGGCATTTCGTACTGAAAAATTGCCATGTGTTGCTCAAAAATTGATTTAATAGAGTTAGGTTTTTCGGGAGTGTCTTTTATTTTACAAAAAAAGAAAAATATCACTAGCATTGAAATCTTTTCACGGAACGCCTATTCACATCATGGAACACAGTTTGGGAAACACTGCTCTAACATATGACTGAGCTACTGAAGTCCTCAAATCATGGTTTTAAGACTGAAGTACAGCGAATCCACCAGAAAGTGAGCTGTTCCCCATGCTACAGAAGAAGGTGACCCTCCAACGCACCCCCAGAGCTTTTGCCAATCTGCCTTGGGGGAAAATTTGTTCCTGGCCCCAAATACAGCAATCAGTTAAACCCTGAGCATGTGGCCAAGACTCATCAGCCAGATACCCGAGAAAGAATTCTTTAATAACTCAGAACCCACACCATCAAACGTCCCTTCACAGGCCATATCTAACACCAGTAGTCATAGATCAGTCAATTGCCAATCTAGGCTTTCCCATCATACCATCCACTCCATAAATTTATCGAGCTCAGTTTTAAAGCCAGCTAGGTTTTTTGCTCGCACTGCTCCCCTTGGAAGGCTATTCCAGAACTTCATTCCCCTGATGGTTAGAAACCTGTGCCTAATTTCATCCAGAAGAAAAACTTGAGGGTGGGGTTGGCCAGCAGGATGGGCAAAGTGAGACAGTGTCCATGCAAAATACTGTTTTGTTTTTACTGGGAAGAGTTACGAAGTGGGAGACTCTGCTCTGTCGGACTCTAATCAGCCCTTTGTCTCTTGTTTTCTAGACTGATGGGAACAGCAGTACTGGAAAGAGAAGCTCTTCAAGCAGGTATGTGGCCGTATTTCTCTCATCTCTGGTTGTGTTGTGAATAGCCTTGGCAATTCTGTCTTTGTGCATTGCCAGTCTCTGGGGAGAAGCCACTCTTGGATGAGAGCCAGTGATAACAGCCACAGAGCAAGGCATGGGGCAGTAGCCTCATTAAACCATAGCTACCATAGGCATGTTTCTAAGGCCCTAGCTCCTAGAGCAGGGCTCGACAAAACATGGTGCCAGGTTGCCATGGCGACTGGGGTTGTAGCCTGTCACCTACCTCTGCTGCAGAAATGCAGTGGAGGAGTGCCCTCTGGTGTCTAAAAGTAAAACTGCTGGCACCTAGCTGGGAGCCAATTTTGTTGAGCCCTGTCCTAGAGACATATAATGTGGTAAGAATCTGTTTTCATTTTTTTAAAAAAAATCTAGTCTTTATGGCTGTAAAGGAAGGCTTGCCTTGAGTATAACCAATGCAAGGACGTCTGCCTTGGCAGGAGGTAGCAAATTGCTGGTCCCACATCCTCTCTCAGAGTAGACTAGCCCCTCTGTTGTTCTGGGCAGGGGAGAGCTCCCACTGTCATGACTTGGGTGAAAGCCCCCCTGCTGCTACTCGGGGAGAAAGGGGCCACCATCGCAGTGCCCTGTGGCAGACCTCCCTGCCAGAAGGACAGCAAGGCAACCCAGCTCCTGGCTGCAGTACATTTCAGGTGGCCAGAGAACAGAGAGGTGACGGCCGATATTGGTCAGTGGCCAGGACAAGGGGAAGCGCAGCCTCTGCCACTCCGGCACACATCGAATCTTCTCTCCGGTGAGTGGGGCCGAGTCCTTTCTCCTGTGCATTCAGAAGCAGTGTTAGGTCTCCCAGGGCAAGGCTCTTGTGTTGGTGATCTTTCTGCTCAGGGATTAGCTGATCACCAGATTTGGAGTCAGGAGGGGAGTTTCCCCCAAGGCACATTGGCAGGGTCGCGGGGGGGTTCTCACCTTCCCCTGTAGTGTGGGGCACAGATCACTTGCTGGTGGTTTCTCTGCATCTTGCAGTTTTTAAGCGATGATTTGGGGACTTTAAGGACTCAGTCATAGGTTAGGGGTCTATTGCAGGAGTGGGCGGGAGGTTCTGTGGCCTGCATTGTACAGGAGGTAAGTGTTTCTCAGTCTTTAGTGGAGCGGGGAACACCTAAAGGTATTAATTACTTTACCTGGAACACCTGATGAAAACTTTCCCAAAAAAGCCGGTATATGCCAACTGTAATGTTCATAATATCTGTCTACTACTCATTCCTGCGAAAACAATTCAGGAAACCTAATTAAGTACAATTTTATTAATATAACATGCATATATTTCTAAAAAATAGATACCTAATGATTATGCACACAACTTAAAAATGAAAATATCACTCACGTTCTAATGAGAATTTTGGGCCTGTATGTTTGAACAAAGTTCATCTATTCTTGGAGTAAGGTTTATCAAAAAGGAAGTCTTACTGTGGAAGTCCAAGTGATTTCAGTGATGGCAGGAACGTCGGCAGGAAAGGTAAAATGCCGCAGGCGCAGCAGAAGAGTACGGTGGCAGCAGATGACGATGCACACCTGGAAGCTTTGCTGTGGCTGGGGCATTTTAAATCTCCCAGGCACTCATCGACTTCCATGTTGCTTCTTCCCTTCCCCACTCAGCTTCCCACCCATGGGGAGGAGTTGATGTCAGTTGCAGAACACTTTTACTATGTCTGCGGCGCACGGGTGTTCCATGGAACACCAGCTGAAAAACACTGGACGAGATGATCATATCGGTCCCTTCTGACCGTAAAATCTGTGACTCAGTGGGAACAGGAAAACGTATCTCTTTCTTTCCTAATTTAGAAAGTGTTAATGTGAATGTGAGTTCCTGTCTCAGCCCCATTCGTTCCAAGGAACC
This sequence comes from Pelusios castaneus, assembly GCA_007922175.1. NCBI lineage: Eukaryota > Metazoa > Chordata > Testudines > Pelomedusidae > Pelusios > Pelusios castaneus. The sequence goes on from ML685878.1 coordinate 1,442,061, forward strand.
AACAAAGCAGGACAACAGGGTGTGTCTCTGTGTGTGGTGGTGGAGGGACAGGATTGGGGCTGGGGACGACTAAAAGAATTTGACATGAAGGGGGTGGGCTCCATCTCCCGTCCAGTTTGTGCTTTGGGGGATCTCGTGTTCCTGAGGCCCCATTGCATGAGTGATGCGCTGCATAGTTCGAATCATGTGATGGTGTGCCCCATGGTGTCTGCGTCAGGATTTTTCGTTTCTGTGAATGAGCATTTCTGCAAGGTGAGAATTATATGTCTTGGAGCTGAATAGTGTGAGTGTGTCCCCTCCCCGCACCACACACACACACACACTAGCACCCTCCGCTGGCCATCTTTGGGATTAGCTCCGCAGATCGGCACTGCCCTTCCCATGCTTCCTTGCCCATTGTCCAGGCTGCTCTTTGCCCTATGTCACTGCCGAGTGTGCCACCATCTGTGGCCACCCTTTCCAGGGATGAGCGCCTCACTCCAAGTGTCCAGTCCCTTCCCAAGTGGCCCAGGCCCATGCACTACTGTGTCCCGGCCCTGGGATTCTGTAGATGGCAGCAATGTGCTGTGTCCCCTCCAACTTCCCTAGGGACCCGGCACCTGCTTCACCCTTATCTCAGCAAGTGCCAGCGCTGCTCTGTCCAAGGTGCTGGGTGCCATCCACCTGCTACAAACCCAGCTTCTCTCTCTAGGCAGGCACGGCCCCTGCTCTGCCCTGCTGCTCTTCTTACATGGGCTTTTAGGGCCCTTATTGGCTGCTCCCTGCGCAGCATCCCTAGGGCTCTATTAACCCTTTACATGCCAGTGTGGCAGCGGATGCCCCATTACAAATAGCAGTTGCTTCTTCCCATATTGGCCAGCACTTGACATTTTTCTCAAGGGACAATTTTTCAGACATGCGGAAGGGGAGCTGTTCCGTCTCTAGCCACCAGAGGGGATGGGTGAACTCTGGTGTATTTTAAAGGCTATGCTTCTGTGATGGTAGGAAAAGGCCGGGGGCGTAATCAGAACGTTGGCAGACTGTGAGACAACCCTAGGGTTGCTTGAGAAATTTCCCTTCTCTGTCCCATCCCTGCGCTTTGCGCTGTGAGAGTGCACAGCCCAGCTGTGTTGGGCTGCCTCTCACTCCCCCACAGTCTTGGGAAACAGAGCAGGGCAGAAATGACCTAGAACAGGTGTATGACCCCGGAGACTGTCCCATGGCTGTGCCATTTACCCAAGAATTGGCTGCATCTCAGTGATGCGTGGGCTCATCCTTACCTGCGCAGAGAGGAGTTCGTAAAGAATAGCAGGGTGAATGGCAGTCTGGAAATACGTGCTGTCACTGGTGGACCACTCAGCTGCAAAGCTTTGTCAATGTGGAAGAATGGCGAGTTTGCAGTGTTTGTTGATCAGATACTAACTTACCGTAGCCAGACTCCCATACCACAGTTCAGCTGCATGTGCCAAGGACGATGGTGTGAGCGTGGAGCAGGAAGTGCCTTTCATGGAATTAACTCTGCTCAATAATAATCAGTTTATCTACCAGTCCTGAACGTACTGTACAAGGTGACCTCTGTGGCTGTAACCTGATAAATTAGCTCGTCACCGTAATGTTGTAACTGAGCTGGACCTAAGTCTTTGCTTCCTTTCTTCTGTGGTGGGCAGTCATCTGTGTGTGGAATAGAACCATTTCCAGTTGAGGGGTCGCTGAGGTGCAGGACACTGAGCAAACACAGATACACATAAGGGGATGTGTTCCAAGTACTGTGCCCCGCTAACACCAGACCCGCCTGGTTGCAGGACGTCAAGAAACTCTCACCAGTAGTGGTGTATTGGCGGCTCTCAGGACCACGGCTCCAGTGGGGATGGTGGACAGAAGTGCTCTGGCTGCTAGGGAATGGCGCGAGCTCGTTCACAAAAGATGAATCCCAGGATGGCGGGAGAGGAATCGTAGAAGCTGTTGAGTTTGACCCCAAAGCTTATGCTTTCCCTCACTTCTGGCTAACTTCCCGTGTGTCTCACAGCACACAGTGAGAAAACACCCAGAATTTATAGAGTCCAGCCGGGAAGCAAAGCATCATGGGATACCCACCTAGAATGCTGTGCATGTGCTCTGCACAACGGCCCAGCTGTATATATATACACCAGTCCACGCTAGGGTAGAAACCATTTAAAGAATGTCGTGCATTCAGTTAGTGTGGACTGTGATAAGCACTGGTTAGTGCACAGAAATTCAGTGTTCATTAATCCCCCGCCAGGTAGATGAGGCCCAAGTCTGTCGTCAGTGTGTCTTCCTCATCTGGCTTCAAAGGGGGCTGAGGAGCACTTCAGTGTAATAGATTTCTTCTGGGACGCAATGCTTTTACCTCAGCACGTGAAGCTCCTTAGCTCTGGACAGCTGAAATCACTCCCCCAGTGTCCCTCTTGAATTGCTCTTTTAAAGCTTTATATTGGGCTCCCCCCCCCCTTGTTTGCTTGAATGCATAGTTCTGTCTGTCCACTAATAAAAGAACTGCTAAAGTATAATCCATCAAGTGGAGCACCTCCTAACATGGATGGCTCAGCCAAGCTCTTCAGTCCCCACTACTCTCTTCTGTCCTTCAGTCCTTCATTATTAAGCCAGTATCATTTGGTTACCTGAACACTTCCATCTGCCTTTCCCTATATTTCAGGGGTCGGGAACCTTTTTGTCTGAGAGAGCCATGAACGCCACATATTTTAAAATGTAATTCCGTGAGAGCCATACAATATGTTTAAAACTAAATACAAGTAAATGTGTGCATTTTATGTTTTAATTAATTGAATTTGAATCTTTTAATTGAAATTTAATTTTAGAAAGGTTTTTAAAAAACCTTTAAAAAAGGTTTTTAATTAAAATTAATTTTTAAAGGTTGGGTTTTTTTAAAAAGGAAGGAAAAAAAGAAGGGAGGAAGGAAGGAAGGAAAGAAAGAAGGAGAAAGAAAGGGAGAAAGAAAGAAAGGAAAGAGAAAGAAAGAAAGAAAGAGAAAGCAAGCAAGCAAAGGAGAGAGAAAGAAAGAGAGAAAGCAAGAAAGCAAGCAAAGGAGAGAAAGAAAGAAAGAGAGAAAGCAAGAAAGCAAGCAAAGGAGAGAGAGCAAGCAAGAGAGAAAGAAAGAAAGCAAGCAAAGGAGAGAAAGCAAGAAAGCAAGCAAAGGAGAGAAAGAAAGAAAGCCGCCCTAGGAAGCCGCCGGTGGGGGGAGGAGGGGAAAGCAGACCCCAGCCCCGGAGGCTGATCCCGGCTGCCCCCCGCTGCCCCGCTGATCCCGCGCTGCCCCGCTCCCTCCGGCCCCGGCGCCAGCCCCAGGCCTCCCTCCGGCACCGGCCCCGGCCCCAGGCCTCCCTCCAGCCCCCTTACCTGGCCGGAGGCTCGGAGGTGCAGGGATGGCCGGCAGAGCTGCTTCTCTGCCAGGCCACTCCCACCCTGAGCACGCTCTCTCTGAGCATGCTCAGGGTGGGAGATTTGAATCTCCCCAGCCGGCCGCAGCAGTAGTCTGCAGCTGGGAGGGAGCACCGGCGGGGACCCGAACGGGGGCGGGACGGGGTCGGCTCAGGCGGGGAAGTTGAGGCGGCCGGCGGGTGGGAGACCGGGAGCCTGCCCCGGACGCATGGGGCAGGCTGCAGCAGGGGCGGGGGCCGGCGGGTAGATTTGGCAGCGAGCCAGATGCAGCCATCAAAAGAGCCACATCTGGCTCGCGAGCCATAGGTTCCCGACCCCTGCTATATTTACTTCCCACACTCCCCAGTTGCCTATTACTTTAATGCTCTGATTTGCTTAGGACTTTTGAATGCTTAAATATAATAAATAACAACAGTATTTACTTCTGGAATATGACACCTTGCATGCCCAGATGGAATTAAGACCATAAAGATGGCCATGTGTGGTCAGATCAATGGTCCATCTAGCCCAGTGTCCCGTCTTCTAACAGTGGCCAGTGCCAGGTGGTTCAGAGGGAATGAACAGAAGAGGTCATCATGAAGTGATCCTCTCCTGTTGGCCATTTCTGACCTCTAATAAACAGCCAACATTCTGTTAGCTTTTTTGACTGTTGTTGCACATTGAGTAGTTATTTTCAGAGAACGTTCCCCAGTGACTTCAAGATCTCCTTTTTTGAGTAGTAAGAGCTAATTTATACCCCGTCGTTTTATATGCATCATTGGGATTATGTTTTTCCGTTTGCATTTACCAGCATTGAATTTCATCTGTCAAGTTTTGTGGCCCAGTTCACCCAGTTTTGTGAGACTCCTTTTTAACTCTTCTCTGTCTTCTTTGAACTTAACTGTCTTGAGTAGTTTTGTGTCATATGCAAATTTTGCCACATTACTGTTTACCCCTTTTCCAGATCATTTATGGACATGTTGAACGGTGCCTCCAGCCAATATAGACTCCTGGAGGGGACCACTGCTTACCTCTCTCCATTCCGAGAACTGACCATCGATGCCTATCCTTTGCTTCCTATCTTTTAACCAGTTTCTGATCCAGAAGATTGCACGATGCCAAGTTCCAGTGGGGTAGCTGTGTTAGTCTAGTTCAGCAATACAAACAAGGAATCTGGTGACACTTTTAAAGAGTAACAAATTTATCGCATGAGCTTTCGTGGGAGAATATTCCACTTTGTCAGACTCTTGAAGATGGGAACTTACCCATCTTCAAGCGCCTGATGAAGGGGGATTTTCTCCCACAAAAGCTCATGCGATAAATAAATGTATTAGTATTTAAAAGTGCCACCAGACTCCTTGTTTGTGATCCCCAAGAGGAATTGGTTTAGAAATGGTAGGTGGCTGGCCTAACTTCAAAAGACTACTGAGTATGTAGGAGATTGATCATATGTTATGCAGGCCTTTTATTTTACCCCCAAATGTCTCTACTGAAATGTCATTAGTTGAAACTTACATGTTGTTTGGCTCACCAGAAATTAATTTTGTATAATTTTGATGAATAATATAGATGTTTATTTTTAAGCATTTTTTCCACTTTATATTGATGTAAATGTTCACAATGTGTGAAAGAGTATGGGAGAGGGGTTGGGCAATAATTACTTAACAGCAAACATTGAGATTCAAAAAATGAAAGCTGTATAACCATTAAAACATAAATTGTGAACATCACATGTTAAAATATACAAAGTAAATATCCTTAAATCAAACTTTAATAGAAGTTTTCAAGCAGGCATTTCTCTGTCTTTGCCCATCTGTAAATTTTGAGAAATATTAATAGAAATATTTTTTCATTGATTTGTGTATGTAGCATGAAATCGTTTACTGACATTTGCTGATAAAAATGGAATTCTTCGAAGCCCACATATTGTAAATGCAGAAGATATTTGAGAAGGTGGAGAAAAAACAAAATAATACAGGGTTTGGGAAGCCTGATGGGCCAGATGCAATGGAATTAGTGGAGTCTTTGAAAAGTAACTGGAGAAAGCACTGAGGAGAACAGCTTTGTATTGGCCACCAGATGATGGATGGATACAGTGACCTAATAATTCTTTCCCCTTTGTAATGTCTCACGTCCTGCTGTTTTTGCAGATATTTTAGCATAGGAGTTACTAGATTTTTTTTTTATCACAGTGTAGCGAGTCCCTCTAAAGGTGGCATGTTAGTATACTTCAGTTCTTCTGTCGTCACCTCCATTTTGAATGTTAGTGTAAACTGTCCCGCTTAGACAGGTGAATACCCCATTTGTGCACACAAACAGGCACATAACTTTCTGAATGCCAGAATTTATTCCCATAAATTGTTGTCTGCACACAGAATGAGGGTTGAAGTTTCCTGGGCATGGTCTTTTCACAATATTTTTGGTTTTTTGGAAAGTGTGAGCAAAGTCCATTTAGTCACTTTTATTTTATTTATGTGATGGTGAAAAAAATTTACCAACTAAAAAAAATCTAGCCATGATTTTAGACAAAACTAAAAAAATGGCTGAAGTTTGAAATTTGGCTTTTTCACAGAGTCCTCCATGAGACCCTTGTTTTGTTGGAGATATTTGTTGTTGCTTTTAAAGTTATGACTATTTGAAAGGGTCCCTTGTTAGTTGTATGGCTCTTAAAATATACATTCAAATGAGGGTTGCCAGGGCAACCTTATCTTTTTAGAGTTACTGAATTTGGTGTGCTTGATCTCGCATCCTTAATGTTGAAGTGCTCCTTTATAGTCATTTCTTCATTGCATTTAATTGATTTTATACAATTTAAAAGTCTGGCCATCCTTTCGGTTTCAGTCTGAAGTGTCTGGTGCTTGCTGACTCTGAAATAGCCAGGGTTCATTCTGCAGCTGGTTTAAATGAGCGATGTTAGAGGGAAAACCCCAAATCCTTCCTAACCTCTTCACTTCCTTTGATCCCCACAAATCAGTGCATGTCTATTAAGGGGAAGTGTTGAGAACTGGCAATAATTATTTTTGGTAGCGCAATTAGATGTTGTGCAGAAGTGATGTCACGGCTTTCCCTTAACAGAGCTAAAACCTTGGGCCTTCCCGGGTGAGAACCTACCTATGAGGGCACCGCTGGGTCCATATTAGTCTTCAAGGTCCCTGGGCTGGTCTACTCTGCAGGGGGCTTTCGGTGGTAGTCAAAGGGAGATACGCAAGTTACTGAAAATAACTTGTGTATCTCCCTTCAGCTGCCTCATGCCTGCTCACCACACGGTCCCCACGGCACTGAGTCGATGGGAAATACCTTTCTGTTGAATCAGCGCTACGCTACTTGCCAGGTAGGTCTTAGCAAATCGAACTCCAGCTAATTCTGGGTTCGACTGAGCATGTCTTTACAGACGCTCAATTAAACTCGCACAGTCGATGCTAGGTTGTTGGAGGAGCTGTTTAGCAGAAGGGCCCCTTGCAGGCATCTCAGGTGCTTGCTTTTCTGGATGGCTTATGCTGACCAGGAGGCTGCTGGAGTGGAGCTGTGCTGAGTTGGAGCATCCCTGATGGGGACATAGGCCTTTTATATCATGCCTTCCCTAAAATTGCAGCCATGCTGAGAGGATACAGTTAGAAAATGGTTGTGTCCCAGCAGCGTGGCTTTACCTGACTAGCCCAGACCAAACCGTATTAATGGAAACACGCTACAACCCCAGTCCTTTCCTGGTACTCCAGGTGGCCATGGAACAAAGGGGCTTCTCAGCCGCTGGAACGGTGGAGAGAGGATGTGGCTTTAACGGCTGTGGGTGCGGACCATGCCGGAGCAGTAGCTCCTCCTCTGACCCTTTACTAGTGAGCATATAACCCCTTCCGGCCTCAGCCGCTCACTCTGCAGCCGTTCTCTGCTCTGATTTAGGAGCACTCCGCCCCCACCATACTTCTTAAAGGGGCATACATCAAAGAAAAGGATTACAGGAACTGCTAGGTGACTTCTTCCTGGTCCCCAGGGGAAAATCTCACAGCACATCTGCTGCCATTGTGAGAGCAGCACCAAACTGCTGACTCCCTCTTCTTCCTCCTTGCAGTTCTGGCTTCTCTGTCAGGAATCTGCTATTGAGAAGTGACGTCCCCAGGCAGGAAAAAAAAAATGCCTAAGGAGGTATAAATGTCCACCTTATTGAGTTGAGTCACGAAAAGCCTCTTAAACTGTGTAAGCCAACCTCATGAATTCCTCCCTCCCATCTTGGAACAGGATCCCACAGCCTAAGGGTCGGAGGTGTAGGTTGGGTGTTCTGTGTGGTGAGTTGTTCACAGAAACACGACAATGAATAAGTAATTTTCCCACCTGGAAAGAAGCTATATACATAGGATTCCCAGACCTGGAGAGTAAAAATGTTGAGATATGTCCCACATCTGCAGACAAGGAAGGCAAGAAATTACAAAAGTTCTTTTATCGTAGTGAAACTTGATGCAGTCTTTATGAGATCTCAGAAGTCATTCCTAAAAAAAAAACCCTCAACCAACTTAAGAGGGGCAGGAAAAGTTTGGGTCTCCCCATGTGAAATACTGGGACTGAAGCTAAAGGAACTCCAAACAGGGAGTCTTTCCTTGAGGCTAAAACACAACTATAATGCCACGAATGTGTATGCAGAAGAAATGACGACAACTCCCAGAGACATCCAGTCTCCAAGGGTCTGACCAGCACGTGATCTTAAGGAGCAGACCATCTTGCCCAAATGTCAGTGCTTCAGAGAATAAAAATGTCATGTGTTAGAGCAATTTGAACTTCTCTCACACAAAAGCTCAGACCCAATGGTGGTAATTTTGTCAGAGAAGAAGAATTACAAGTAAATAATTTCTCCTTGGGTCATCTAACTTCAGTCTAAAGTAACGCTATTGTGGGGGTTGTTCCTGTATTGGCGTGTTCTCCGGGGCCGTATGGGTATGTTCTCCAGGGCGTTATATAGTTTAACTGTAAAGGTCATTAGTGAAGTGGTTTCCAGCACTTTATTTGCTCCAGTCCTCAGGTCGACAGCTCTCATTATCACACCATTTGGTTTGCCGTTCTGTCCACGTTTTTCGTTGCTTATTTTCCTCCCACTTGTCTTGCAGGTCAGTGCAGTCTAACCTAATACATTTTAAGCCTTTCGACTTGGCTTCATAGTCATCACGCCATTCCCGTAGTCATCTTTTAGTCAAGCAAGATAGACCAAATTTTTCATTTTTTTCTTGTACGTAAATCCTTAATCTGTTCTATTTTTTCTTGAATTTCTTACTCTCTGTTGACATTTATATGTTTAAAATGTAAAGATGCTGGCAACTATTTTATTACAGATTTTAATTTAGTTTTTAACTTCATTTGTTTGCAAGAATTACATTTTTTTCCCTTCCAAAGGGGTTGCCGTGTTAGTCTATTGTAGAAAGATCTTCAAAGCATCTGACGAAGTGGGATTTTCTCCCATGAAAGCTCATGCGATAAATAAATCTGTTAGTGTTTAAAAGTGCCACAGGACTCTGTTGTCTATTTTTTTCCCTGACAGGCTAGATTCTTTCCCATTTGGCAAACACTGAGATTTTCTGATGGATAAGCCAATAAGTGTTTTGTTTAACTTTCTTCTTCCAACCATACTCAAGGTGTCCCTAATAAGGACAGCATAGCTCTTGGAATTAATTTTGTTAATACCTTGTGAATTTACTGTGGCTCTCAATTTTTGTTATGTTTTGAATTGTCGCTCTTGTTTGCTAGAATTCAGTCCACCTGATAAAATTCTATACTTTACCTGTTTTAAAAAGAGCTGAAGCGTTTCAGCTTCCCTGGAGGATGGATACACAATTAAAACACCATATTTAGATTGCTGAGGACATTCTTCAGCAGAAATAATAATTTTAATCCAGTCTGGAGTTTGTGCTTCTTCATTTCTTACAATGATCCAATTCTAGTGCGGCCATTGGTTTAGGGTGTGGTCGGTTGATTTACGGCGTTTCACTAATGAAAAGTTTTGGAGGTGAAGGCGTTAACAGGCAACTCTATGTGATCCATAGAGGTAAAAAGCAATCTTGCATGTGATGGAGTGAAGCATTTAGCTCTTTGAGATATCACTGTTGCGTATTTCAGGAATCTAAAGCCCCTGGGGATATTACACCATGCATAATTGCACCCACTTCCTGCCCTGTGGTGTTGTGTAACATTGGTCTGGGCTCTCCAACAGCTGTTGCATTCTGCTCCAGAGCTGGCAGCATCTCGGTGGTGGGTGAAGAGATTTTGTGCAGTGTGTAATTTCTAAAGCACTTTCAGAGTTTTCTGAGTGAAAGCACCTCTCATAATACTCACTTAGCATTTTTCATCCAGGGAACTGTTGCTCTTATTCTGTGCTGGCATAATAGTGTCTTGCCAGGTTTCTGCTTTTCAGCCCCTGGTGTGGGGGAAGTGCAGAAGAGCTGGAAGTATTCTGCTTTGAGGCAAGAGGTCCGGCGACCACACTCTTCTTTCTGAGGGGCAGCAAGCCAATTTGCTTCACGTTTCTTCTTTCTTCCCTTATGAGAGCAGAAGCCACTTGCCAGAATCGTTCCGTGCACTTTCACGTGGCTTGTGGCTCAACAGCTGGTTGGTGGGTTGCCTTTTTCTCTTCTGTGGTAGTGGGGAGTGGGGGGAGGAGTTTTTCATCATCCACTGAGCCACAGTCTTGCCAGTGTGCCTGTTTCTAGGGTGCCAGGAGGGGATGGGGGCTAATCAAACGGCCAGTGAATTGGCTACAAGTTGCTGAGATTGATTTAAATCCAAGTACAGGGTGCTGTAAATATGCAGTGTTGACGGGATCTTTGCGTGGAATGGCAAAGATACCATTGCTCCTTGATCATGCCAACCTAGAGCACGGGACCAAACCTGTTTCCCACTTGGAATATAACACACAGCGGACACTTTTTCATGTGAAATGCAGACCAGGCATTGCTCTTCACCCCCCAGATAATCGACTAAAGATGAGATAATAATCACACTGAAAGCTGCAAATGCCATGACTGCTGAGTGAAAAGGAGTGTGATTCGTTCTTCGTAAGCAGGCTCCTGGACTCTGCACTGGCCAGAGGTGCTGCTGTTGCGAGGCTCAGGCATGATGGAATATCTCAGCACCAACATGAATTCAGCTGTTGTGGTTGTCACATTCTGCAGATGGTGGGTCTAGAAAACGGGATCATCTTTTTCTTAAGTGCTTGTACAGGGCCTAGCGCAATGGGATGGGAGGTGTTTCCACAATACAAAGAAATAATAGCAATTAAGATAGAAAGAGTAATTAAGTAATGGAAAGAGTCCACCTCCATTGGACAAATGATCCATTGCTAATTGAGCCATTAATAATTAATTCGTCTGATCCGATCCCTGTAACTGATATTGGAATATGGCTTTTATCTGTTAGAGTAAATGAAATGAAAGTGCAGAAAGCATGATACAGACCTGGTTGAGCAAGGTTACACTTCTCTAACAATGTTGGAAATGGTTGGATCTGTCCATGTCCCTTAGTAGCTAAATCACCACCACCGTCATGTGAGGGTGAGACCAGAGAAGATCTATGATAGAGAACATTGTCATTTGGAGTCATCTTCCCTGTGTAGAGGGACATCAAATGAAAGGACTAACTACTTCAGAAGCATTTTGCTGAGCTGTCTCTAATGATGTTTCTTGGACAAGGAACAGAGTAGAAAACAGCTGGTCTGTTTAAATCAGGAGGAAAATTCTGTTCACCTCTGAAGAGAAGACATTTAAAAAATTCTAAAGAGTAATGCTACCTTCAGAGAACACCATGGGACGAGCTGCTGTTTAGAAGTGGAAGTTTTCGGTGCCGATCCATCAGAATAAAATGTTTGGTTACCTGATGAAATTCAGCCTTTATTACTCTCTTCATTTTCCCCACTCTCACACTCCTTCACAGCTGTTTCCACAGCTGTAATGGGTTTCTACAACCTCTAAGAATTTGGGAAATGGTAACGATTCATTTATAGAGTATGTATCTTACACTAAGGCCAGACTAGTCTGAGTTCTATGTTGCCACTTTCTGAAAGCAACAGAATCCTTTACACTTTTGTTTTTCTGGGAACATATCAAGCTAGCCTGCATCTAAAAGCCTGCCAGGAAAAGTGCAGTGTAGCTCTCCTGGGTATTGAGGGCAGGTACGGTGATCAGAAATCTGGCAGTGCCAGTCTCTACTGAATTTCTCCTGCACGGCAAGATGAGTTTTCTATCTCGTTTTAACACACCCCGTGTTTCCGGCCTGGTTTACATATGTTTGTAGCAAAGCTTGTTTCCAGAGTACATGCATTTCATTTGTGCTTCCTTGACTCGTGTCAACGATTCCCTTCTCGTATCTTTATTGCAGCTCTGCTGCTTGCCCCTCATTGATCATGATCTATTTTGCTGCTCTGTTTAGGACTTGGACAGGTTCGTCCCTGGGGGGGGGGGGGGGGGGGGAGGGAGGGAGGCCAGGGCCAATCAGCCTGTGTGGTGCCTATGTGCCCCCTCCCATCCTCCCCCAAAGCTGGCGGGCCGGCCTAGAGATGCTGGGCCCCCGTGTACCCGCCCCACCCCTGGGCCAGCTGCTCCACCCCCCCGGGGATGGGGTGGGGTGGCCCAGATGCCAGGCTCTGCTTTCCCACTATGCCCCTGGGCCTGCTGGTCGGCCCTGGGGGCAGGAGGGCCAGCCCAGAGGCCACGGTTCATGCATCGCCCCGCCGCCTTTGGCTTGCTGCCGAAGGCAGCGGGGAGCAGTGTGGGCTGAAGCGTGGCCGTGCGGGGCCCACGTAACTGCGAGACTCGGGGTGATCGCACTGTTTGCCCCCCGCCAAGGATGGCCCTGGATTTGGAGCATATTTTTAAGGCACAGTTCTCCAAATGAAGGGGAGAGAGGGCTACTAATGTCTGTCCACCAGAGAGTTGCTGTGCGTCCTGGTTAATTTTCGGTTATTTGAAATAGAGCATTATTAGGATCTTTATTAAATTTCTGTATAACAAAGAGCTAGCACACCAGGATTGTGACAGATATGCATAAGACCATCCAGAAAACCAACCCTGACATTGAAAATGACACACACACACTCTGACAATGGGAGAATCTCTAAAGGTTGGGGATCTAGTGGTGGGCACTGCAGAGTTCAGTTCTTGGCACTTCTTAATTTCACATTTTTATTAATGTTATAACGGCAATAATGGAAGAAAATACGAAATCATCACCGATAGAGTTTGTAGGTGACACCAAAACTGGAGGAGTGGTAAGTAATGAAGAAGGCAGGTAACTGACACGGATTGATCTGGATTGCTAGATAAACTTGCGCACTACTAATGTGAGTAGATGTAATCGTTTACACTTAGGAACAAAGAATGTCAGTCATGCTTATAGGATGGGGAACTCTGTTCTGGGACGCAGGCAATCTGGGAAAGACTCATGGGAGATGGTGGATAATCAGTTGAACATGAACTCAGAGTGCAACCTTATGGCCAAATGAGCTAATGTGATCCAGTGATGTGTAAATGGGATTCTCGAGTAGGAGCAGAGAGGTTATTCGACCTGTGTATGTGGCACTAATGCCATGGCTGCTGGAATCTTGTGGCCAGTTCAATTCCAGAAGGATGGTGATAAATTGGCGAGGGTTCAGAGAAGTCAATGATGAAAGGAAAGGAAACATGACTGAAGAGCCCGGTCTTTTAGCTTAACAATAAGAAGGTTAAGGGATGATTTAGAGACTACAGGGAATGAATATTTGATACTGAACTCCTCATTTTAGCAGATAAAAGTAAGAACATAAGAATGGCTGTTTCGAGTCAGACCAAATGGCCCATTTAACCCAATTTCCTGTCTCCCAGAATATGGGTTTGCTTCTGTGACCATTTTGGCTAATAGCCACTGGTGGACCTAACCTTCATGAACTTAACTAATTCTTTCTTTAGCCCAATTATAGTTTTTGCCTTCACAACATACTCTGGCAGTAAGTTTCACAGGTTGACTGTGCATTGTGTGAAGGACATCCTTATGTTAATTTTAAATCTACTGCCTATTGATTTCCCTGAATGATCCCTCATTCTTTTGTTCTATGAATGGCTAAATAACATTTCCCTATTCACTTTTTCCACCCCAGTCATGATAGCCGTCAAATCTTTTCTTAGCTGAAAAGTCCCAGTCTTTTTAGTCTCGTCTCATATAGAAGCTGTTCCACACCCACATAATTTTTATTGCCCTTTTCTGTACTAATTCTAGTTTGTTTTCTTGTTTTGAGATGGGACAACCAGAACTGCATTCACTATTCGAGGTGTGGGTGTACGGTGGATTGAGATAGACGCATTATGAAATTTATTGTCTTATTTATCTATTTCTTTCCTAATGGAGCCTCAGATTTTATTTTTTTGACATGTGCTCACATTGAGCGGATGTTTTCAGAGAACTATCCACAGTTGTTCAGATCTCTTTCTTGAATGGGAACAGGTAATATAGATCTCATAATTTTGTATATGTACTTAGGAATATGTTTTCCTCTGTGCATTACTTTGCCTTTATCAACATGGAATTTCATATGCCATTTTGTTGCCCAGTCAAATGAGATCCCTTTGTAACTCTTTGCAGTCTACTTTGGGTTTAACTAAAGAGTAATTTGGTATTATTTGCAAATTTTGCCACCTCACTGTTTACCACTTTTTCCAGTTGACGAGCACTGGACCTGGTAGGGATCCTTAGGGGTCACCACTGTTTACCTCTCTCTGTTCTGAAAACTGACCATTTATTCCTGCTCTTTGTTTCTGGTCATTTAATCAGTTACTAATTTGTGAGAGCAACTTCCTTCTTATCCAGTGACACTTTAGAACAAGATCCAATGAGTGGAAGTTTAAATTAGACAAATTCAGACTGGAAGTAAGGGATACACTTTTAACCAAGAGAATAATTATTCATTGAAAAATGTACCAAGGGTTGTGCTGTGTTCTCCATCACTGACAATTTTGAAGAAAATGTGGATGGTTTTTCTAAAAGGTCAGCTCTAGTTCAAAGAGAAATGAGTTTGGAGTTGCTCTATGGCTTGTGTTTGACAGGTCAGATTAGATGATCATGAAAATGTGTATGTCTTTGAGACCAAATGTCTGGATGCTGAAGCTAGATAAACAAAAGCTAGAAATAAATAATTTCCCCTGGATTCTTATATTTCTTACCCCTTTGAGAGAGAGCATGACCTGAGGGAATACATGGGGAAAAGCTGGCACCATGCTCATGTTTTCAGCGTTGAGCAGTGCCGGCGAGAGGTAATGTTGCTCCATAGTGTGGCTGCTGAGGCCCTCTAATAATAGCACTAACAAGACACATAAGAAGCCTCTTTAATGGTTTACTTCTCCCTCATTTTATACATAAATGTATTTTAGCATTTCACTTTTATTTCTGTAATTCTCGAACCCAGGTTCCTGTACACCATCACCTCTGTGCAGGACACTGTGGGTGAAGTGCTAGAAGTTGTTTTCCCCCTTTTAAAACTTGAACTGATACAGTTCATTGCGTCTCAAGGAGCACACGGCCCTGTCATCTACAGTGTGCTGCTAACAGCCGAGGCATCTCTTGCTCTCTTTCCATACACTTGGTGTCCAAACTGGCTGGTCTGGCGTTCCTGGAGGTGCAGGGGGACCATGCAGGGCTGTGGCCTCCATTCCAATCTCATGTTCCCCTCGCGCAGAGATCTGTGGCACGTGAAGTGCGACAGGACTCCTTCTTTGCTTTGCTGAGCTAGACTACTGTGGCTCCCCTCTGGAACGTGTTACGGAGATGAAACTGCTGACACTGTGCTCTAGACACCTCATTAGTGGCCCCGTTTGAACTGGGCAGTGGTCTTTCAGCCTTGAGCCCAGGAACCACTCTGCCCATGTATGTTCCCGCATGCCTTTCTGACTCTGGTGCCCTGGAGGTGGTTTTTATGCCCTCTGGTATTTTATTTACGCACGTGCTCTGTCATAGAGGACTTGGTGGTATCATTGATCCTGCACAGAAGACTAAAGGCCTGACCTCTGGGTTATGTATTCTTGGATCCCCTCCCCACCATCATTTCAGAGAGAGAATCCAGGAAGCTCCACATCCAGTGCCAGTGAAACCTTGATCATCAGTAGTCAGTTCAGGAAGGGGGCCCTGCTCACACCCACGCACACTCTCTCTTCCCAGCTCCTCTTGAGAAGAAGGTGCAGAGGAACTGACAGCTGAAGGCTGGGTCTCAACTGATCTCTCTCTCTACCCCCTGAGACGCTCAGCAGGATGTGTGCTGTAAAAATCCCTCATTAGAAGTCTCCGAATACATCTGCAATCACAGATCACTCAAAATACAGCATAGTGCATGTATGCTTCTGTGACTGTCTTCTGAGAATTACATGACAAATTATTCCTAGCTGGAAGAAATGTCCTTTTATAATTGGGGGTTTTTCTCATTCTTTCATAAGGGAGGAATGTGTGTATTTTCAAGGAGCTTTTAGTTACTTTCATTATTTATGAGAACGATGCTCCAGATCAGAAAAAGCAAACTCAAATTGCTAGTTTCTTCTGGCTGCAGCAGCTGATGCATCCTATATGCTTTAAGTTATTGCTGGTTTCGCAGTCACAGCCAGAAGGATAGTTCTCCAAAGATGCAGTCTGCAACAGATGGCCATGCCTGGGTCTGTGCCCTTTGTGTGGGACCAGGGGGGAGGAGGAATGTACCATGAGCTTCATCGGGAGGTCAGCCCTTTGCAGTGCCAGGGCCCAAGGCTGGTCTGCACTGGCTGTGTGCTGACCCTCTGTCTAATGCAGCAACTGCAAACGAAAACTTAATTCCTTATATATTCTGTGGGCCAGGTTCTCTGCCGTGCCCAGTTTATAAGGTTCACAGATTCTCTCCAGAGCCTGGCCCCAGGCACGGAGCAGCTAGGGAGACCTCTTGGAAACATGTACCAGCCGGGGACTGCAGGAATACATTGTGCTCCACCCACCCTGCCACCCCAAACATCCCCTGCATCAGGGATCTTTACCATCTCTGTGGCTGCTATGGACTCCCCGTCACTGGGCATATCCCCAGCAGAGGAATCAAGGGATGCTTTTGCAACCCAGGCAGAGCACACAGGCCAGAATGGGGCCAAGAATCAGACCCAGAGTCTTTATCAAGTGCCTCTCAACTAGGAAATTAGCCAGCACACGCACGTAATCCATCCTTCGGGGACCCGCTGCATGATTGCTTCCTAATGTTTTGATATTCTCAATATTTGATATTGATATTGAAGGTTATGAACCACCTTCTCAGTGACGAGAATAATTCCAGAAGTAGTTGCTCTATACATTTTCTCGTATAATTTTCAGCAGGTTTCCATGTTTCCTTTTGCCTTGTGTCTAGCGGCTGGGCCTCACTTTTGTCAGGTTTGGGCACTTGTGTCCCTTTGGAAAGAAATTAAGAGTTTTTGTTTATTTCTATTTAATTTATCCTTACTGGAAGCAGTAGAACTAACTAACTAACTAACGCTTTCATGCCATTTCTTCATTTTGAGAAGAAAATGTTTTTATGCGTTTAGTGGAATTTTAAATAAAGTCTAGTAAACAGGTGTACGAAGGCTTAATGTCAAAAAGGAGAACAGCAGTTTAAAAGACAGCTCGAAGCGACCGGAGGAGCTAGTGATGCGGGGCAGTGAATAGGGGAGTAGTTCTTCAAGTGCTTGATCATGCCAATTCCAAATCAGATGTGTGCGCGTCTTGTGCACAATTGTTGGAAGATGTTTCCCCAAGCAGTACCCATTGGGTTGGTACAAACGCCTCCTGGAATGATATTAGTAATGGAGGATTCAGTTGTTAGAAATATAGACAGTTTGATTTGTGAGGATGGGGGAGCCACATGGTGAATTGCCTGCTGGGTCCTGGATCCTCCGTTCTCCAATGGGAGATGGAGAGCTTGGCAGTGCTAGAGAGTTAAGAGCTATAAAGCTAAGATTAAAACTACGAATAATATTAAGTATGGACTAAGATCAAAGGATCCTGACAACATAAAGGTCTCTATCCAATTGGTAAATATTCTCTTCCTAGAAGAAAAGCACAAAAAGCTCCGATTAACGTGGTTTGCCCCCTTTATACTCTGAACAATATAAGTCTTCCTTTTAAGACCAAACTTGGCTTCTTCACCCACTAATTATTAGGTTACATTTATTCTGTAGGCTGGCAGGTTTGTGCATATTAATGACATACCCGTATCCTTTTCCAGATGGTTCGCCTCTCACCTTTGTTATTTCTGGCCATTTCTGTCGGGTTTGTAATGTACCTGTGAAGTTTACTCAAGGCATAAACTGAGGCAGCCCCCCTGTTTTGATGCCTCCTGACTTATCTAGGGTAAAGGTTATAACCATATATGTCTCTTATCCTTTAACTCATCATTACTTCCCTGGGCCAAAGGTCTCCAGCCTGAATATGCTAATGGCCTTAGTTTTTCCTACAGGATGTGGTCTGTAGATTTCTTGCGTTACAGCTGTAATACTTTAGCATGAATCTATGACTATTATAATAAAACAAATACTTCCTATGTCAATACTTTATTATTTATAAGGGAAAGCGTATATGTACAAGCAAGCATGTTAATCCTATTGACTGGACAAAGGTTGCAGATCTCACGGGACATCTAGACAGACTTCTGTGCAATGCTGGGGAGGAACCAGTGGCTATGGTACTACGGAATGGGGATACCAAAGTCAGAAGAAAGGTAGGAAAGAGGTCTTGGAGGCAAATTTAGGTTTCCACGTAAGACGTTAAAGTCCAAGATCTTCAAACCGTGAAGTACTTCCCAATTTCATGTGCAGGGCGAGTTGGGCAGGCAGAACTGCAGGGTCTCAATATGTGGATGAGATGATGGTGTAGGGAGAAAGGTTCAAGGTTTAGTAGTAACTATGGAACCTGTTGGAAAAGACGGCGCCTATACAACATGGATGGGCTCCACCTGAACCAAAACAGAGCCTGGACTTGTCTGCACTACAGAGTTTTCTCAACAAAAGTCAGCTTCCACCAACAAAGCCGTAGAGATACACACACTGAAATACTGCTCCTGCTGATATAACTCCCCTTCTGTGCTGACTAAATAAAGCCACCTCAATGAGTAGCATGGAGCCTTTTGCAGCATAGTTAAAGCCAGGGCGTTTTTTAAGCCGGTATGCACCGGTACGGTATACCAGCACCTATTTTTGGCCGGCTCCGCTGCTCGGCTGAGGGCCAGGATCAGCAAGGGAAAGGAGCGAGTCTCCTTTCCCCTACTGCTGACCTCACCTGCAGCAGGGCTGGCAGGGGACAGCAGGCTTGTCCAACCTGTGGCCTGCGGGCCAGAATCCAGCCTGCCAGGGGCTGGAATCCGGCCCGCGGACTCCTGGGAGCTGCGGCCAGGCTGGGGACTTTCAAAACCCGCCCCCACGGCTCCTGCTGGCATAGCAGCACCTTTTTCCTTAGGAAGAAAAGCACTGCTTAAAGCAACACAGCATCGCTGTAAACACCGCATTTGGTCATGTTGCCCTAATTGGCCTCCAGAAGGTGTCCCACAATGTCCATGAACCAGTCTGGTTAGCAGCTGGAACTCTGCTGCCCTGAAGGTACATAGGTACACATCCCTTCTCCTTTTAAAGCCTGAAAATTTTTGAAATTCCTCTTCCTGTTTGCTCAGCATTCACGATTCACAGAGCACATGGTTTGAGCAGAGGCATTCCTTAGAAAATCATTTAGTAAAGAAAAAACTCTATATCATAGGAAAGATGATAAAGAAGTTGATAAAGTGTAGGCAAGAGCTGGGGAGGAACAAACATAAGAATTGAATTTAAATATAACATACGAAGGCAAACAACTGAATAATGACGAAATATAAAAGTGCTTATATGTAATTGTTAAAAGTCTAAATACTAAGATGGTGAACTAGGGTGTCTGACGTGAAATGACGACATCGATATACCAGGCATAATGGAAACTTAGTGGAATGAGGATAACCAATGGGACATTGCAGTACAAGGGTACAAAATATATAGGAAGGACAGAGTAGGTCACGCTGGTGGGGGAGTGGTATTTGTATGTGAAAGAAAACATATAGTCAAATAAAGTAAAAATCTGAAATGAATCAAACAGTACCATAGCATCCCTTTGGATAGAAATTCCACGCTTGAATATTAATAGGGATATATGGTTAGGGATTAATAGGGAGTATTCAGTATCAAGCAAACTGGTTGAAACTATAGTAAAGAACAAAATTATCAGACACACAGATTAACACAGTTTGCTTGATACTGAATTTAAGCTTAATAGCCAATTATTGCCAGAATCTCTTCTGGAGCCTTTTTTAAAAGCTGGCATTACATTAGCTATCTTTCAATCAACAACATATTAGATTTTTTGGAGTGGGTCAGTGAGCATGAGGACAAGAGTGATTGGACTTTCAAGAAGCCGGTGACAAGACACAGCAAAAGTAAGCAGTCATGGGGTAAGAGGGAAGACCCTCTCTGGAATCAGGAACTGATTAAAAGATAGGAAACAAGAGGTAAGAGAAGATCAGTTTTCATGATTGAGCAAAGTTCCCCCAAAGTTCTGTAATGGTGAGTGTTGTTCAACTTATTCATAAATTATCTGGAAAAGTTGGGGGGGGGTGTAATAGTTATGTGCAAAATTTGCAGGCAGTATAGAATTACCCAAGATTAAGTCTAAACCTGACTGCAAAGAGTTACAAAAAGATGTCACAACATTGGGTGATTGGGCAACAAAATAGCACATGAAATTCAGTGTTAAGTGCAAAGTAATGCACTTTGGAAAACATCATCCCAACTACACATACAAAACAATGGAGTTTAAGTTAGCTGTTACTGCTCAAGAAAGAGATCTTGGAGTCATCGTGGATAGTTCTCTGAAATTCAGTGGCAGTCAACAAAGCTAACAACATGTTAGGAACCATCAGGGAAAGGATAGGTAATAGAACTGAAAATATCATAATGCCACTGTATAAATCCCTGGAGCACCCACACCTGGGATACTGCATGTAGTTCTGGTTCCCATTGATTGATTGATTGATTGATTAATTAATTAGGTACAGAGAAGAGCAACAAAATGATTAGGGATATGGAACAGCTTCTGTGGGAGGTGAGATTAAAAAGAGTGTTCATTTTAGGAGAGAGAGAACCAAGGAGAGATATGATAGAGGGCTCTAAAATTATGAAGGATGTGGAGAAAGTGAATAAGGAAGTTTTATGCATCCTTTCACATAACACAAGAATTAGGAGTCAGCCAGTGAAATTAATTAATAAACAGCAGATTTAAAACAAACATTAGGAGGTAGTTCTTCACGCAATGCACAGTCAGCCTGTGGAACTGGTTGCAGTGGGATGTTGTGAAGGCCCAGAGTTTAACAATTGAAAATAGAATTGGATAAGTTTATGGAGGATAAGACCATCAGTAGCTATTAGACAAGATGGTCAGGGACCCCATGCTCTAGATGTCCCTAATCCTCCAAAACTAAAAACAGAGACTGGCCTACAGGGGATGGATTATGTGAAATTACCCTATTCTCTTCATTCTCTCTGGAGCATCTGAAACTGGCCACTGTCGAAGACAGGTTTTTGGGTTAGATGGACTATTGCTTTGACCAACTATGGCCATTCTTATGTTGTAGGTAAAGTAATGTTAACATGCATTTTTAGAGAAAAATATATTTATATGCAGTTTCTTTTTATGTAGTTAATGCACTTCTAAATATAGTAAGTAAATAATTTTGCACCATTTTAATGAGAGGAATAAATGAGAGAGATTAAGACGTAATCATTCTTAGAAAAATATTTATGCAATTGGTATAATTCTAAACGAAGTTGACTAGACAAATGCACAAAGCTCATAAGTTTTAGTGATGGAAAGAGAAAGTAGTACCATAGAATTAGTTAAATTGTAGAGAGTACAGTTTTCTACAGCCATCTTTCAGAGATGACCAAGAAAGTTTTAAGAAAGCAAGAAAGGAAAAAAGGCAAAGGGAAGAGAAAAGCTTCTCGCCCCACAGACTATTACTTGCAAAATGCACAAATCCTTGTCTAGGCATTTGCCAGCAAATCATGCCTCATTGGCTGAGTCAGTGAGAAGGAACTCTTTAACAATGGTACCTTTTGCAGAATCACACATGATAGAATATTGAATTGCATCACGTTTCCCTGAGTCACTTTGAATTTTTTTCAAAACCTATGGCTTTTTATAGAAGCATTCACTGTATCCTATTAAAACATATATTAGAGCTAAAATACCAGTCAAAAAGGGAATGCATGTAGATATTTTTAATAAACTTTTTACAAAACCTGTGTAAATATGACAATCAGCCTTACTTATTTTTAATTCTGGACCAGGAATAAAATGTCCTTTTTCTAAAAATCACCTTTAGAGTTTGTCTTTAAAAACTCATAGATGGAACCTAATGGAACAGGTGGATGGAATACATGCCTAACTTTTATGCTAGCTTTCCTTATTCCATTTACTTAAATTAATATATTTTTTCATAGCCACTTATATTTATTGGAAGTTAGCACCTATTAGCGGTAAAGCCTATATATAGCTTCTTAATCTTAGTAAAGCTTTGTCTAAGTGAAGAAATAAAAACCTGTAAATACCATTTACATGTAAAGTCCATTTGTAAAGTCTGAAGACGGCTTTCAGTTCCAGGGAATGGTATGCAATCCCCTGTCATTTAGCAAGGGGCTTTACAGTAAAACACCACCACTTTAAAAGAGAAGCTGTGACTTTTTACTTTTTGAAAGAACAGAAATAAGATTGCTGGCTGCACCACATTCTCTTCCTCTACATACACACTTTTTCCCTGTTTTTTTATCTTTCATCTGAAGAAACATGACCTATGTTTCAACAGGAGCATGCATGCACATTCTTTTATGAAACTTTATTTTAACAAAGACCTGTGAACCAAGACTAAAATTCTTTCTACATAACACCTTAACATTTATCTTTAAAAAGTGGCATACAGCCCCTAATGAAAGACATAACTATGTCATATGCCAATTTTCTTTATTCCATTTACTCAAAGTAATGTGTTTTTCATAGCCAGTTATATATATTGGAATTGATTGCCTGTTGTGTTAACTTATATTAAAGGCCTCTTAAAGTTTCTAAGTTTTTTGAAGGACAAATAATAAATTTGCAAAATAGAGCAGATACACACAGACAGCATCACTTACCCTTTTATCTCAACCCTGCTTCCCAAAACAATTTAGTGTACCTTGAATTCAACTTCTATATTATTTTAGAGATAAACCACTGTAAACATATATTCTGATGAGGTAAATTGCTCATACACATTCATGTATGTTTCTCAGCATTGTTTTTTACAACACGCATGCACACACATACGACCCAATTTAAAGGAAATCTGATGGTGTAAAATTGGTTAATACACCCATGTGTGATACAAAATGCAAACCTAGTTTAAATTATATTAAGTAAAAGGAGTTGATAACACTTTTTACTATTTTTTTCCATAGACCCGTGCGCTTTTTGTTCAAGTAGACTTGTATAATTTAAGGTTTGGAAAGTAGATTAATTAAATTGATTAAACTTGGATTTAATAAAATAAAAGCAGGAATGAGGTGTTAGGGAAAACTATATTTTAGTATTTGAGAAACAGTAGATGCAAATAAAATGTTCTTATAATAAACTATCTTAAATGCTTTGTCAGTAAATATCTTACATCAACAACTTATTTGGCACATTTAACAAAATAAATTTTAAAAAGAAAGAAAAAATTATGGAACAGAGAAAGAGAGAAAGAAACCCAGACTTTTAAAGGTAACATGAAGAAACAGAGCATGTGGATAAGAAGGTTGGTCTGGATTTTAAGGGATATTTTAATGCAATCACAATGCTATGGTTTCTATGAAGGTGAGAAGTAAGGCTGTAGTGTCTGATGTGGTTACCTGAAGAAACAGCCCCCTTCCCAGACATCTTCCTTTTCCTTGCTGATGTTTTTTAAAATCTAAACCTGTCATCATCTCCACATTCTTCTCCTAAACATACTGTTTTTAATCACATCAAAGCTTTTAAAAAAGAAATTATCCAAAACTTCTAAAAGTTGGATATGAAACCCAAGGAATGGAGATAACAGATTTGGGCCCAGGTTTTTGGGGAGCATTGAAATCTTTATTTAGTGAAACAGTTGGTATCAGTTTCTGGTTAGTTGTCACCTGGGCAAGTGTTTGTTATTCAGAAATGCTTCCAAATTTCATGAGGTTTATTCCCCCCCTCCCCACGCCTATTGTTCTGTCAATCTTCCTAATTGATCTTTCAATGGACTATTAGAAAAAGTAAATAAATAACATGAAGAAATCAAGGGGTGGTTTACATAGTTGGCAGTATTTTGTCACAGCTCCTGCAAGGCAACAATTAATTTTTTGTTTCTGTTTGTCATCACATTCAAGGACTTGTAAAGAGTTATTTTTTCTATTCTTTTGTAACACCTTACCTTTTACTTTTGCACAAACTGTAACCATTGATGCTTCACAGTGTTAACTAATACAGGTCTGTAGAGAAGAGACCCAAGACATTGCGGAAAGTGAAGGGTGGGAGGTGATTTGATTACAGTCTTTTATGTATCTGTGGGAACAAATATTTAATAATGAGCTCTTCAATTTAGCAGAGAAAGCTATAACACAATGCAGTGTTTGGAAGTTGAAGCTAGACAGATTCAAACTGGAAATAAAATATACATGTTTCATAGGAATTAATCATTGGAACAATTCACCAAGGGCCATGGTGGATTCTCCATCATTGACTATTTTTAAAACTGGATGTTTCTCTAAAAGATGGGCTCCAGGAATTATTTTGGGGCAGGTCTCTGGCCTGTCTTATATAGAAGATCATGTTAGATGATCATAGGGGTCCCTTACAGCCTTGGAATCTGTGAATCAAGACACAGATTTCATAAGGAAACGAACCAGGAGTCCTGTGGCACTTTTAAAAGTTAATAAGTTTATTTAACGCATGAGCTTTTGTGGGCATAACCCACTTCCTCAGATGCATGAAATGAAAACTGCAGGATACACATGCAGAGAAGGGTGAGTCACAAGGTCAATTCAAACAGTTCCAAAGGGGCAGTTGTTAGTCTATTTTGGCAAAACAAACAAGTTCTTTTGATACAGACAGCCTGGATGGGACCATTAACAACAACTGATGAGAAGGTGAGGCTGTATAAAGAGGAGAAATTACCTTTTCTAGTGAGCTAGCCAACAAGTAAGTCCCTTTGTTAATCTTTAAAAGTACCACATGACGTCTTGTTTGTTTTGTTGAAATAGACTAACACGGCTACTCCTCTGGAACTTGTCACCATAATGAAAAGGTGTTCTCGCATTCTCCCTCTAATTCCTGTCTAAAGTGATCTCTAAATCGCATAGGTATTGGTGTACTTCACTCACCATGGAAATACAGCCACATTTTAATGAGTCACTAATGTTTAAGAGTGTAGACATTAACCACAGCTTAGGCTGGAGCTTCTTGACTTGGAAGGGGCCACCCCAGAGGATAAGAGGGTACTTTGTTAATCATGATCAACCAGTCTCTCACATGTAGTTCCCATCAAATGTGCCAAAAATTATTAGAAATTAGACTGAGTCTGTCAAATTGTTTAATAGGTGCTATCATAATATAAATAATAGTTGAAGCAAACATATGACCATCAGATGGTAATTATTTTGTCACTACCAATGAGACAGATTTGAACTGGAGACCTTCAAGGAAAATCTGTGTCTCACATTCCCCAAATCATCCAGTACTCTGTGTTCTCCTTCGAGGAGTGTCCCTGTGGGTGCTCAGCATTGGGTTCTGCGTTGCACCCTACGCCCAGACCGGAGATCTACACAGCAATGCTGGTTGTGGCTTCATGAGCGCCATGAGGCTGTCTCGTGCCGTCATGGCACGTGCGTGGCATGACTCGCTTCAGTTCCTTCCTAACTGCTCACAGTCTCAGATGGAGTTTTCAACGTCTCCTCAGTTTATTGTTATTTTTTGAATTTACTACCTTCGTTTTTCTCCTTTACTTCAGTTTTGGACTCCATTGTTCTTTTGTGAATCCTGCACTTTCCAAAAAAACAAACAAAAAAAGTTTTCCTCATGCCCGACGTACTGGGCTTCAAGCTCTGTGAGCAGTGCCGAGATGCTATGCCGGCCTCAGACGGGCATAGCCTCTGTATCAAGTGTTTGGATCAGGGGCATATCACAGAAATGTCCCCACTGCAAAAATCTGAGCTACTGCTACTACTGATGAAACGATCACTTAGACCAGCCTGTGACCCAGGCCAGACTCCATCAGCCTCTTCGTCTACTCAATCCCCTAAGAGATGTTTGAGCTCACCAATAGCATCTTCAAAAGGGTGAAAACCAGAATCTCCTCCCAAGAAGAAGGCTTGTACCAGAGAGGCACAAGGATCCTCAGGTACATCAAATACAAAATCACACTACAGGTCTTTCTCTACTGTAGAGTAGAGACAACAGCAACCATCAGCTAAAATCAGTGGTTGCTAAAAGTTCAAAATCAGACACGCCACTGGAACACCACTCGGCACCGAGGTCAGCCTCGGCACCGATAATAGCTACGGTGCCACATACAGAAGATATGGCACCGATTGACACTGCGGTACCACACGACGTCAGCATGGCACCAGGGCAAACAGCACCAGCCACAGGTCTAGCGGCTCCGAGCCACTCTGCATACCGTGCCGTCTCCAAGAAGCACATTGAAAAGAAAAAGCATGTTTCCACCAAAGCAGTTCCACAGCCTCTGTCTCCAGCTTCACACTTTTCTGACACTGCTGGATCGCCTGCGCCCCTGTCCCACGCAGGTTTGAAATCTCCCATTCCATCCTTGAGTGATGAAGACCCGGATGAGCAAGAGCGCACTTTCTCACCTCAAACCCAGACTCAAGTAGAATCAGAAAACCTGGAGGATGACATTTAGGAACCAGAGCAAAGACCTCCGCCACATGAGTCATCCTCATCTTCTGATGAAGCCATTATCCCATCACCGCCCACCACGGCTGACGACTTTAAACAGTTTCAAGACCTCTTCTGCCAGGTGGCAGAATCTCAGCAGATTCCAATGCAAGAAGTCCAGGAATCTCAGCACAAACTTCTCCAGATCCTTCAAACAAGATCTTCCTCAAGGATTGCACTTCCTTGGACAGTACCCTAATGGATCCTGCCAACGACATATGGTAAACGCCAGCCACAATCGCCCCAACCTGCAGGAGAGCCAATAAGAAATACTATATACCCAACAAAGGATCTGAATACCTGTTCAACCACCCTCCCCCAAATTCACTAGTAGTAGAAGCTACCAACCATTGACACAAGCAATTGTACAATCGATCCACTCCTCACGATAAAGAGGATTTAAAAAATTGATCTATTTGGTAGAAAGGTCTATACCTCCTCGATCTTGCAGTTAAGGGTAGCTAACTACTTGGTGCTACTAGCGAACTATAATCATGGCAATTATCTGAAATTAGCAGATTTTATTGAGCATATACAGGAAAACAAGAGGCAACAATTCCATGCTATCATAAAGGAGGGCCAGTTAATCATTTTGAGAACAGCACTTCACGCCACCCTAGATGTGGCGGTTACGGCAGCTCGTTCTCTTGCAACCAGAGTAGTGATGCGAAGATCGTCCTGGCTCCACGCCGCTGATCTCCCCAGGCAATTACAGGCAATGATCGAAGACTTGCCCTTTGATATGAAAAAGCTATTTTCAGAAAAGACAGATCAAATAATGCATTCCTCCAAGCATTCGAGAGCTACTCTACAAACCTTTGGAATATGTACACCTGCGACCAAACGCAGAACATACCAGTACCAGCCTTACAACTCAAGGTATCACTTCCCATACCAGAGCAGGTTACAATACAGGAGACAAGACCAGCCACCACATAACAGACAACGTTCACACGTCATAGGCAGCTCTCAAATCAGGCCCCAGCACCCCAACCACCACCTTCGAACCCTCAATTTTAGAGATTCAGTCGAGGACCGCTTACACCCCCCTAGAGTTCTGGGGCCCCAGTTTTCCAACAGATTATACCATTTTTACGAAGCTTGGACTGAAATAACATCGGACAAATGGGTCCTTGATACAATTAGAATGGTCTACTCTACATCATCCCCTTTACCACCAAACCATCCCATCACTATCCTCCCCCGTCCCTCTTTAGGGACACCACTCCCATACAATTACAGGAGGAGGTTGCACACCTCCTTTTACTGGGCGCTATAGAAATGGTACCAAAAGGAACATCAGAGGAAGGGAGCCTATTCCCACTATTTTCTGACCAAAAAGAAATTGGGTGTCTGGCGTCCAATTCTTGATCTGAGGAAACTAAACAAGTATATTAAACCCCAAAAGTTTAAAATGGTCACACTCACCTCTGTTATACCGGCTCTAGAACAGGGGGACTGGTTCGCGGCTCTCGACCTGCAGCATGCATATTTTCATATTTCTATCCACCCAGCTCATAGAAAGTATCTCAGATTTATAGTAAACGATAACCAGGATCAATATGCTGTTCTACCCTTTGGTCTTTCCACAGCCCCGCATGTATTCTCGAAAACTCTCGCTGTCGTTGCAGCACACTTGAGAACGAACGGTATTACCGTCTTTCCCTATCTCGACAGCTGCCTCCTAAGGGCACGCTTCAAACTTGCTGCACGTCACGCAGTCGAAATCACCGAGACAGTGTTCAAACTATTGGGACACATTATAAATTACAACAAATTCATGATAACACCATTGCAGGAAATAGAGTTTATTGGCGCTCGTCTCGACTCCATAAGGGCACGAGCCTTCCTTCCGGACTTACGAATCAAAGCGATTTCAGAATTAATAGACATTACAACATGTGCTCCTATGATCAGAGTGAAGGTATGCTTGCAACTTTTAGGCCACATGGCCACAGCTATGGCTGTAGTACAAAATGCAAGACTACACATGTGAATTCTTCAACTGTATCTGGCCAATGTGGACAAGCCCATGTACCACTTCATACAGAAAATAATTATCATACCACTGCACGTAAAACAGTCATTGCAATAGTGGGTCAAACCACAAAACCTTGCGGCAGGAGTACCCTTCAAACCTCTACTGCCATTGATATCCATGTCAACAGATGCATCCCTGCTTGGCTGGGGTGCCCATCGTTCCCCTCATGCCATCCAGGGCAGGTGGTCCCGAGTAGAATCAACCTTCCACATAAATGTGCTCAAATTCTGAGCTGTCTGATATGCTTGCCGTCATTTCAAACAGGTCATAACAGGCCAACACGTAAGGATACTCACAGACAACATCGCCTACATGCTTTATATAAACAGGCAAGGGGGAGCATGATCAAAGTCCCTATGTGCAGAGGCAATACTCTTATGGAACTGGTGCCTGGAAAACAGGGTCAAGATCTCTGCAACTTACCTCTCAGGCATCCACAATATGACGGCAGACTTCTTGAGCATGTCTTTTACTCAGGACCACGAGTGGGAGATCCATCTGAAGATACTGCACACTATCTTTATGCAGTGGAGTTTTCCTATCATGGATCTCTTCGCTACACATCAGAATCACAAATGCCATCTGTTCTGCACAAGAGCAGGAATTGATTATGGATCCCAAGGAGATGCATTCCTACAGCACTGGGGGAAGCAGCTACTATATGTCTTTCCCCCAATCCTGTTAATCAACAGAACCTTACTCAAAATTCGCCACAATACAGCGACAGTAATAATGATCGCACCTGCCTGGCCCAGGCAACCGCGGTTTACCTACCTCCTGGAGATGTTGACAAAACAACCAATCACCCTCCCTGTAACGAGGGGTCGCACAACTCATCCAGATCCCACGAAGCTGCACTTAACCGCTTGGTATCTCAATGGTTCCAACAGGAGGAGCTACAATGCTCAGAGGAAGTACAGCATGTTCTACTGAATAGCAGAAGGCCATCAACTCGTAAAACCTACCTACAAAAATGGGCAAGATTTCACCATTGGTGCACCGATCAGAAAGTGTCCCCCACTGTAGCCATGATTCCTGTGGTCTTGGAGTATCTCCTCTCCCTGAGGCAGTCCAACCTTTCCAATAGCTCCATCAGAATTCACCTAGCGGCAATCACAACCTTCCATGAGAATGACTCACTCTTCTCACATAAAACGGTGAAGAGATTCTTAATAGGCCTACAGAATCTCTACCCAGCTGTCCGACCACCCACACCGACTTGGGACCTTAATCTAGTTCTCAGAGCCATTACCAGGCCTCCCTTGGAACTCCTGGCCAAATGTTCATTTACCTTTCTCTCGATGAAGGTGGCCTTCCTCATCACCATAACATCTGCTCGATGCTTCCGTGAACTCGCAGCCCTCATGACCACACCCCCATACACAGTTTTTCACAAGGACAAAGTTATCCTCAAACCACATCCTCGGTTCATACCGAAGATATCACCTACATTCCACCTAAATCAGATCATAAACTTACCTGTATTTATACCGAAACCTCACTCTTCTCCGGCTGAAACCATTCTCCACACTCTAGACGTCTGTCATGCTCTCGCCTTCTACCTAGAGAGAACAAAAACATTTAGGTCTACAAACAGACTATTTGTCTCTATGGCGGACCAGTCCAAGGGCAATCCTATTTCGACCCAAAGACTATCCAAATGAATTTTGGGTTGCATTCATACCTGCTACACATTAACAGGCACTGCACCACCAGACCATTTAATGGCACATCGCAGCAGAGCAGTCGCAATGATCCACAGCCTTCCTTAACAATGTGCCAATTGCGGACATTTGCAAAGCCACCACCTGGGCATCAACACACACGTTCACGAAACGTTATGCCATTGACCAAGCATCCCGCCAAGACGCACGCCTAGGGCTCTCAGTACTTGCTACCATTCAAAACAATGACTCGGAAGTTCCTCCATCTTCTGTGGACGTGGCTTTGTAGTCTCCCAAGGTGGAGCACCCACAGGGACACTCCTCGAAGGAGAAAGGAAGGTTACCCACCTTTTGTGGTAACTGGAATTCTTCGATACGGGTGTCCCTGTGGGTGCTCCACCACCTGCCCTCCTTCCCTCTCTACTTTGGAAATGAAGATGGTTACACAATCTCTGTGTGTGAGAGCGAGGGAGGATTGAATGTGAATACATTTGTGTAACTATGGATCAGTGAGGTATAGATTCAGCCAGAGTAAAACACAATGACAGCGTGTCTCTGGCTAGTTCTACACTTGTGGCAGTAGGGAAAGACACCGCACACCTCCGCCGGGTGCATAAGTAGCAGCACGGCCAGTGAGGTGCTGTTTAGGGGAGTAAAGTAAAGACATGCCACAACCTCCTACATCTGCATTATTGGTTTTAGTGGTGCAGTGAAAGGCTCCGTCAGTGGGGAAGCAGTAGAGAAGGGCTCTGGAAGCTCGTGGCTGCTGGTGCCTTTCACCACTGCCTTCCCCTTACCAGAACCTTGCTCTGCCATACGTAGCTACTTGCTGCCGTGTGAACATGGTCTTCTTTTCTCTGCAGCATGTATCTACGTGTGCGCTGCATACCACCACAAGTGCAGGTGTGAAATTGACTAATGGCTGGAAAGTCATTTAAAGTAAGTTATTAAATGATAGGAATAAGGTAGGAATGTGAATTTTTGAAAAATACTGAAAAAGCAACTACAAAAAAGTAGCTAATGAAACATTCCTGGCTAAATTGCCTGTGTCTATGAAATAGTATGTGGCAATATGCAACTGATGCAGATTAACAATAGAGTAGAAACAAAACATGCTGTTTCTCCAGCATGAAATGGTTTTGCATCTGTAAGTGTGGTTTCTTGCATTTAAGAGTCCTGTAGTCTGGGTGAATGGGCTTTTATTACTGCAAAATAAACTCTGGCCTGTACAGTAAAGAATTGAGAATTGTCAACTTTTTAAAGCTGTGAAAGTCAAGAGTGTAACAGCAGGAAGTGGTCAAAAAAAAACCCAAACCCAACAAGCATACACGCAGACCCGACCTCCCCCCCTTCCTAACTAGTCAGCACCCAGGATTAATTGCTGTTTTATGTAATGAGTAAAGCTAATCTAAAATGAGATAATCTTTTTTTAAAAAAGTTGTCTATGATGTTGTGAAAAGAGAACTCATTCGTTATTGCCTTATTTTCAGCTAGGTATAGCCTTGGTTTTTGTCCAATTTTTGAGATGATAGAAGAAATCCAAGAAAAGTAGAAACAATAAGGCCTGCTCCTCTTTTACCATCTGAGAAACCCAGAGATTCCTCCTATGACCTGTGTTGTACCTCATAAGAATGAGTTGTGTGACTTGAATATCCAATACAGCTATACAAGCAAGGAGTCCTGGGGCACTTTAAAGATTAACTAATTTATTTATCACGTGAGTTTTTGGGGGTATAATCCTACTTCATCAGATGCATGAAAAGGAAACTGCAGTATGTAGTGGAGTATAAATGCAGGAAAGGGTAGGTCGCTAGGGCCATGTGGCCAGTAACCAGAATATCATTCGGAATTTGAAGTGGATCTGCAGGCCCAGTGCAGAGTAATTTTTAGTGTGAGTATCAAGAGATGTATAGGAAAGGGATTAACAGTTTATGAAATATAAGGAAGACTGGCCTTTCTGCTAAAATGGAGACACTCAGCAGTTACAGAACTGGTGCTTGAAAGAAGTAGGAGTGAGTGTTTGGGGGATTAAGAACAGTATTAGTGGTATAATATTGATTTTAAGTTAATATTTGTAAAGAGTTTGTAGGTTGGTCTTTCCCAGATAAAGTCAGGCAAGAGTCAGTCTGTCTGTTCTCTGGAAATTATCCTTTTAGTAGAGGTGGGTTAAAAAATGGAAATGAGCATGAAACCCTAAGGTTCTGGGTGCCTGAAAAAGTTTTTCTGATTCAGGCATTCATAGATCAAGAGACTTTAAGGCCAGAAGGGATCGGACGATCATCTTGATCTAACCTTCTGTATATATCACAGCCCATTACAGTTCACCCGGGTATCTGTGTATTGAGCCCAACAGCTTGCATTAGACTAAAGCATCTTCCAGAAAGGCACCAAAACATGGAGAATCTGCCGCTTCCCTTGGAAGTTTGTTGCAGTGGTTAATCACCCTCCCTGTTAAAACTTTGTGTCTAATTTGAATGTCAGGTTTCGATTTCCAGCCCTAGATTGTTGTTCTGCCTTTCTCTGCTAGATTAAAGAGTTCTTTGGGGCCAGCATTGTCTCACCATGAAGATACTCAAATAGTTGTAATCAAGGCATCTCTCAGTCTTCATTGTGATAAATTAAATGGATTGAGCTCTTTTAAAGTCTCATTGGAAAGCCATCAAATCATTTTTGTGGCTCTTCTTTCTGCCTCCTGTTTTTCAATATCCTCTTTAAAGTGCGGACACCAAGGTTGGATGGAGGATTCCAATGTCGGTCTCACAAATGCAGTATACAGAGGTAAAGTCACCTCTCTACTCTCCTGTCTACACATCCCAGGATCACATTAGGTCTTTTGGCCACAGCGTTGCACTGGGAGCAGAGGTTGTCCATTAAGACCCCTAAATACTTTCCGGAGTTGCTGTTCTCCGGTATACAGTTCCCCATTCTGTAGGTGTCATGGGGCCACTCACTGCTAAGGCTTCTCCTTCTGGCAGTTCTGGAGATAGCTCCTTCCACTTTAGCTGTACTTCCTCTGGGGTATCAAATTCTTTTAGGGGAGATGGTCCTAGGCAGTCCACTCTCCACTGCTTGGTCTGTACCACTTCCCCAGGAGCTGGTAGGGGAATCCAGTCCCTCCCTCTCTTCTACATTCCAGCTCCGGGACCTTCTCTTAAGCAGCCAAGGTCCACAGTATCCCATACCTTGCTGCTTTTCCCCTGAACCTTTCCTGACTTTCTGGCTCTCCCATCTCTCTGGGTTTGACAGTGCCAAACTCCCTCCTCTCAGGAAGTAACTGTCGGCTACTTGCCTCCAAACACACCTCCCTTCTCCCAGGGAATGGCTGCAACCTACTTCCCTGCTGTCTCCAGCTGTTTTCAACTCCTAGGCTGTAAATAGGCCCCTCCTGTTCCCATCCAGCTGAGCCTCATTAATCAATCCTTGCACCTGGCGTTCCACCTGGGCAGTAAGTTGGCCCAGTTAGCCGTCTTACCTCCATCAGCCCTTTTGTGGGAGGATCACAGTAGGTATGGCCTGTCTCCCTTCTTCCTAGACACATGATCTTTCATTTGGCTGTATTAAGATGCATTTTTTTTAATGGGCCCAATTTACCAAGGGATACAGATTGTTCTAGGTGACAACACTCCACTGGTCTTTCTCTCAGAAGCATACTGGACACATCCACACTCAATAGTTCCTGTTGGTATCTGCTTTTTGAATCTGGGAGTTACTCAAGTTCTTAATCCATTTAACGTGTGCTTTATTGATATAGTATAAAGCTTTTTTTTTAATTCATAACATTGTATGGTACTAAGTCATCTGTCTTACTGAAGCCCAAATATATCACAACTACACAGTTACCTTTATTTCCCAAATTTGTAATTTCATCAAAGAATGAAATCAAGCTTGTTTGACAACATCTCTTTTCCATAAAACCATTAATTATATGAAAGATAT
The DNA here is from genome assembly GCA_007922175.1 of Pelusios castaneus. Lineage (NCBI taxonomy): Eukaryota > Metazoa > Chordata > Testudines > Pelomedusidae > Pelusios > Pelusios castaneus. Next base: position 1,476,057 of record ML685878.1, read on the forward strand.
TAATTATATTTCTGTTAATTCTTTATCAGTTGAATCCCAGATCAGTTTTTCCATTATTTTGCCTGGGATTGTTATCAGGTAACATGCCTATAATTACCCAGGTCATTTGGTGGGACCTTTTTGAACACCGACGCAACATTAGCACTCTTCAGTCTTTTGGTATTTCCCTGGTAGTGAAAAATTTATTAAAAGGAGCATCAGTGAACCAGAAATCTCTTTACCAGGTCTTTTAGGACTCTTGGGTGCCTGTTGTCCAGGACAGCTGATTGTAAAACATTTATCAATAGTAGATAATGTTGAGCGTTCTCCTTGGTTACTAATGGACTGTAAAGTCCTTAATTATTCTCATGTGATATAAGTATATCCTGCTTCTTTCCAAATACACAACAGAAATATTACTGAACACTTCTGCGTTTTCTGGGTCATTGTTAACAATTACCCCATCTCCATCTAGAAATGGGCCAATAGTGTTGGTAGGATTTCTTTTGTTTCTATTATATTTAAAAGAGAAAAACAAAAAACTGGAAAAGACTCCTTCATATTGTCCTTAGCCTTTCCAGCCAGCGATTTTTCTCTGATGTCCTTAGCTGCCCTCATCAATTTTCTTTATTATATAACTTTTAACGTAGCCTGATTGCTACCTCTTCCCCCCCATTTATTTTTATATAGTGCTTTTTTTATTGTATTTCTAATCTTTGCCTTCATTTTGCCACTGAATCAGTACACACTTTTAGCCAAAGTTGTCTCTTTCCTGACTGTGAAATCATGGGTTTTGGTCATCTAATAATTTCTTCTTAAGGAATTCCTTATTTCCACTGATATTTTTCTATGTAAATTCATCAGTTGTAAAAGCTCTGAATGATTTTTCAAGAAAACTTGGGGGAAGTATCCCTCAATTCAGCGAGGGACGGAGAATTCAGGAATAATTTTCCTTTCTGTTTGAGGCTATTAATTATACATTTCATTTTTTAATGAGGATGAAAACGTATAATGTCTGGCAGCCCCTTTGTGACTGTGACCCATTTGAAACAGCAACTCCATATCTGTGTAGGAGGATGTGCCATCATTTTTAGTGGAGATCATTCTCATGGTTCATTTACTCCTCTCCTTTCCACCCCTCACTACTGTCCCCTTTGCAATTTTTCTTTCTGTTATAACAGCGATATCCTGATCAGTTGCCTTCTTTTGTCTGCACCACACACTATCTTCTCATCAGGTATTAAAAATTATATATGCTTCATTTTACATTGACAACTTTAAATATCCAGAGCAATGGGGTTCCTCTTTTCCCACTATTTCATTGTTTAATAGCTCTCTTCAGTAGCATATTTTTAATGTGATTTTCATCTAAAATTTTCTTTTACTTTATTTCATCCATGATGCCTCCTTGTGATAGAATGATCAATTATGGTCAGCAATTCTTCTGTCTCCTTGGTGTTTACCTCCTCTAAATACTTGAAAGACGCTTAGCAGGGCTGCCACTCCATAACCTTTGGTGAAGTAAGCTATTGCATATATCTTTTGTTCTTTTAATCTGTCCGTATACATTGATCCTGCAATCTTCCAGGTTAGATCTGTTTATTCATCTTTGAATTTCCTCCAGTTTGTTCATACCCAACAGTGGGAACAAGGCGCCCAAAACTACATGTATGGAAGGCTTCGGTACAATCAAATAAAGGGACTACATTCTGATGATTCCTCTGTCTCTGAAGCTCAAAATTGCTCTCATTTTGCATGGCTGTCATATCATATTTTCAGAATAGGATGAATTTGCCTCCCATTATCAGCCATAGATCTCTATCAGGTTTTTGTTTTCCAGGGTTCTAAGTATCTGTGCATTTAAAAAGACTGTTTTCCTCCAAGATGGTATTAGCTTTTTTCCCCTCCCACTCTGCCCAAAGTGGAATCTCATTCTATTTCCCATCTTATTTCTAAGCTTTCTGGATCCCAATGAACAGCATCCATAGCTGTATCAACAGGAGTGTTGTATGCAAGACACAAGAAGTAATTCTGTTCTACTCTGTGTGGATAAGCCACATTTGAAGAAAGATGTAGCTAAATTGGAGAAAGTCCAGAGAAGAACAACAAAAATTATTAAAGGTCTAGAAAATATGACCTATGAGGAAAGATTGAAAAAATTAGTTTTTTTTTAGTCTGGAAAAGGGAAGACTGAGGGGGGACATAACAGTTTTCAAGTACATAAAAGGTATTACAAGAAGGAGGGTAAAAAATTGTTCTCCTTCATCTCTAAGGCCAGGACAAGACACAATTGGATTAAACTGAAGCAAGGGAAGTTTAGGTTGAACATTAGGAAAAGCTTCCCAGTTGCCCAGGGTGATTAAGCACTGGAACAAATTGCCCAGGGAGGTTTTCAAGAACAGATTAGACAAACATTGGTCAGGAATGGCCTATTCCTGCATTGAGTGCAGGTGACTGGATTATACGACCTCTAGAGTCCCTTCTTTTTTCATGTCTTCTCTGAGCTCCCCACTGTTTGCACCTCTTCACAGTTCAGTTTCATCCCTGAATTTCTTTAATGTTCTGATTACCCTCTCTTCCAGGTCATTAAAGTAGATGATAAATAAAATTAATGTGATGGTGTTGGGGCTGTATTGCCGCAGGGATGAGTAGGAGAGGTGTATGCGAAGGAAGGGGCTGCATTCACTGGAGAAGTATAATGAAGAGTCAGGGGGGATATATGGGAAGAGTGATATGTCGCATTCAAAGATTGTATTTTCTGAACAATTCTGAAAGTTTCTAAGTGTTGTAAGCAGCAAGGGTTAGATACAAATTCTCGCCTTATGCCCATATGGCCAGGTTATTTGCTTCCCCATCAGAGAATGAACTATGTGGGAGCGGGGTCCTGGACATGGATCGCCCCAGGTCTGTTCTGGTGCAAATGTTCATATTTCATGAGTCAGTTTGTTTATGTTACTTAAGGTTGTTTTCACTATTAGTAAATAGTTTCGTTCTTTTTGTAAGTATTTAAAATCTACAAACACACAATAATTTGAAATAAACTGTAGTCAATAGAAGTATCTTTATTTTGGTGTCAGTCACTAAAAGTTGAGCTAGAAAATAAGAATTAGACTCATAGACTCTAAGATCAGAAGGGACCAATATGATCGTCTAGTCTGACCTCCCGCACAATGCAGGCCACAAAACTTCACCCACCCACTCCTGTAATGAACCTCTAACCTACAACTGAGTTATTAAAGTCTTCAAATCATGATTTAAAGACTTTAAAATACAGAGAATCAACCAGCAAGTGAGCCATGCCCAGTGCTACAGAGGAAGGCAAAAAATTCTTATTTTTCTTCTCTGCGCCCAGGGAACACTTGAAAAGGAGTCCGAAGAGCCCAAAAGCAGAGGGCTCCGATTCCGTGACATCTCAGTCCTCACCAAGTGAAGAGCCTGGAACGATGACCGAGGTGAAGGTGAAAACAGAGATACCAGATGACTATATTCAAGAGGTGATCTGGCCGGATGACACCAAAGATTCCAAGAAGAACATAAAGGATGGGCCAGCAGATGTGCCAGCAGAAATCTGTGTGGTGATTGGTGGGGTCCGCAACCAGCAGACACTTGGTAAGCTACTGGCTGACATGTCTATTGGTGATTGGTTCTTGTTTTCCCAGTGTGAGTCTTGTAAAGTGTGGGGCAAGCAGAAGTGCTTTGGAAGCAGATTGCTGAAAGCTCAGCTCAGAGCTACAGCTCTAACCAGTAGCTCTGAGCTGAGCTTTTAAAGATATTTCTACAGCCTGGGACAAGACTATTCAATCTCTCCCTTTACTATTATTGTTTATTTATATTTGTATACAGTCATGCTTAAAGACCCAACCAGGATCAGATTCCCTGTGAGATAAACATCATATACACATTGTCTCTGCCCTGAGAGATTTACAATCTAAATAGACAAGAGAAAGGAATTATTACCCTCACTTTACAGATAGGGCTCTGATTTTCAGACACATTAAGTGACTCGCACAGCAACACACAAGGAATCAATAGCAAACCCAGGAGTTGACCTTGGGAGATCCCCTGAGTGGGGCTGGTCAGAAAATAGGGGTGGGATCTCCAGAGAAAATTTTTACTGAATGGAAAGATTTCCTTTTTGTAGAAATGATATGAACCCGAAACCAAAAACTCTTCGGCTAAAAACTTTGGATTTCAGCTGAAATATTTTATTTTCAGCAGTTATGGGCTGGCAGCACTGGTCAAAAATTGCCAAACGCTGAAATGTTTTTGGTTTTCTGACCAGAAAAAAGTGAAAAGAAATTGAGGAATGCAGATGCTTTCCATGAAAGGTTTAACTGGGATAAGACCCAATTTTCAGTTTAAAAAAAAAAAAAAAAAAAGTTAGAAAAGTTTTAGAAAATGTTCAACCATCTTTTGAGTCGACTGCCTTGAACCACAAGACCATCCTTCATCTTTCTTCTTGTAAGTATTCCAGAGAGAGGGCGTTTCTACTTAAAGAGGGAAAAAGCTGCTTTCAACAAGGACTTATTCACCGATTCTCGATGGAAATGCTTCTTCCAACACTTAACAAGGTAGACCTCCAAGAACCATTGCTGAAACAAGAATAAGTCCCTTGTGACCAGAAGAGGAAGGAGTTAGACCATGGGGAAAGCAGCTTATTAGCTTTAGGGACTGGGAGGAAAACTAAAATGAGTTGCCTGGAATTACCAGTTTATTTGCTGTTAGTATTAATCTTTCATCTGCCCCAATGGTTTATTTCTGATTTTCAGCTCATGATCCCAGCTTCTGCAGAGAGAACACCTAGGACTTGTCATTTGCCAGCGGGTTGGAGTTTTCTGATCCTCTGACACCATGTTTGCCATCCACTTCCCAGCTAGAACAGATATTGCAAGGGCACTTCTCTCATCTCAGGTTGGAAGTACCAGAAGCCCATGAGAGCCAGCTGGTGTCTGGCTGCTAACCTACAGCCTAAAAAGGGAAAGCTGTTCTTTATATAGAGGAAAGAAAGGGTTAAGAGAAAAACTGCAGGCCCGTTTGATCCCATAACTTGATCTACCTTAATATGGGTGTTATGTGGTAGGAAATATATACAGAATTGTACAGGGCAGAAAGGGCCCACAATTCCCTGCTCCCTGCCAGTGAGGAGGGGCGCAAAGTGGGGTGGACCGCTAGTCCCGCAGGTACGTCTGGCCTATCAGCAGGGCTGTTCTGGAAGGAGCACTGTTGATCAGCTGTCCCAAAGAACCTCTGTCGCAGCAGGTACCAGTGTTTTGACAGGGCATCATCTGCTCCTCCCTGGAGGGGCTGTCGTGTATCCTGTGTGTGAGCTCCCCCTGCTGGCTCCATGTCAGCAGTCGGCTCACACATACGGTCACACAGGGCTTTGGTTCCTAAATAGGTAACACTGACAATCATAGTGTAGAAACGGAGAAATTCGCAAAAGGCAGCCATGCTGGCAACTGCTGGACTTGGAAGTGCATCACAGTGCCAGGTATCCCAAGGGCAGGACAAACCTTGGGGGTGCTGCATGTTGCCTGTGGGAGAGGGAAGAGACATAAGGGGCATTAGATGCAAAAGAAGTGAATGGGGAAAATTCTCCGAGCCAGCACTGCCCCTTTAAATGAATTATGCGTCCTATCATAATTGCTGGTTTTCTGTAAAGCCAACTTGACCCTGAGGCAGTTGGCAGCTGATTCCATTGTACACAGAGTCCTGTGAGTGTATCCATTCATTGGGCCGGGCACATCATCCCTGTTCGTTTGGCAGGTGGCACACACGCGGGCGTTGAATAACTTTTCTGTCTGACCACCAAGTCCTGAACTCTGAGTGACATGAAGTGCCCAGATCACAGTTTCTTCTGGTTTTTCAAACTGGTTCTCACTCAGTTCTTGTGCCCCCATTCGCTTTTACTCCCCTACAGAAAACACAGACCAATTGCAAATATCATCTGTGCAACTCGGGTGATTGTTGACTCACTGGCAGCATTTTGCTGCTGTTCTTGGTTTGAGGTTAGCAGAACTTGGGCAGCTCTGTAAGGAAAGGCTGCCTCTTCTCTGCAGCTGCACGAGGGTTTCTCCATGAGATTTTCCTTCTGAAAATTTTACCGTGAATTGAGGCAGTTGCCCAGTGTTCCACTTACTTCAGCAGTGAAGGCAAACCTGGGCAGGGTTTTACTCTTCTCATCAGAGAAATGGGGAGTTGGGTGTTTAAAGTAGTAATTTTATCTGGGGAGTAATAGTAAAGGAAGAATCAGTGAGAGGGAATAGAGCAAATCTCCTCCATGATCAAAAACATGCCAGTCCAAGTCCCTTTACATATCATATGAGAAGTGTCTTCAGACATATCGGAAATGAATTGTCCACATCAGGACTGTTCAACGTCCCCTGAGTGACAGTGGCCCTGGTGGTCCCAAAGTATAGAGAGGAGCCTTCTTCACCAGACAGAGCTACGTCTTCAGGGGTCAGGTTGCAATCTGGAGCGTTGCTCCTTGTCTGTGGTAGATGTTGCCCCTAAACTTGCCACATTGCTTGCCCTCAACCAGGAAATACTCAATCTCTTTCTGCTGCAGTTAGGTCTGTATTTTTTGAGGCAGATGCATAGTTCAATGGATCCAGGTCCTCTTATTCAGCTCTCTGTCCGCGGAAATCGGGACTGATCCTCTCAGGGTTGGAAGTGTCCCAAGCTCCATGATGGAGTAGAGTGAATACAGTTAACTAGGATGGAAACAGTGCTGGTTCCCAGAGGACCAGTCACTCACGCTTGATGTATCAATGCTGATACATCTATGATTAGGGCCACTGGCTCAGAGCTCTTCATTTCTAAAGAACACGTGCTAATCTTCTCTTGGGCACTGTCACAATTTAGGCATCACAAGCTAGCAGAGTTTACAGAACAATTGGCAGCATTGATCAATGGCTGAATGAGAAAATTCTGACAAGCAGAATCCCCCTGTTCTCTAAATCTTGACAGACCAGCTAAGGAATGTTCTGATGGCCCCACCTGTGAGCACTTTCTAACAATGTCATTTTTCTGGTGGCCTCACCTGCTGCTTTGGGCCCCAGGCTGTCCAAACAGCTCCAGCATTGACGTTTCTTAGAGCCAGGCAGGCAGGCAGACACACATGCTCCCACAAAATCTACCCGAGAGCCAAGAGGCAGTGGAAGATGGCCCTTTTTACTGGGAAGGTGAGGGAAGGGGGAACCAAGACTGGATGGGATTTTGTGAATGACCTGCCTGTCTTGTAACCTTGGGGATTTGATCATTTCAGTATTTGGATTTAGGGGGATTTTGAATTAGACTCAGGTTGATGGGCAATGATGCACCATCAGAAACTTATTGAAGAAGATTTTTCAAGTGGAGCAGTGGGGACATAACTGTTAGAGAGAGGAGATGAGGCATGAGATAGTGGTTCTGTGTGAATCCTTTTGCTCTGAGACCATCAGGCTAATTTGTACCACTTGATTCAAGCCAAGATGGAGATGCTGAGATGTTTCACCTACTTATAAGCTGCTTCGGGGCATGTAATATTTATGCTGAATTAAACAATGGTACACAAAGCCTTAGAAAACTCTGTGTAGCCTTTGACATCTTGGTACGAGGACGCAACATTGCTCAAGTGTTTGACATTTTTTACTCGGTTTCAACCCTCGTTATCTTTCGGAAATTCATCCACTTTAAGGGCTCTTTTCTGATTTTTTTGCGCAATTTAGATGGAAAAGCAGCGGAACGCAGCTCTCCTGTTGGAAATACACGAAATCGATATTCAGGCACCTGGATTTTTGACCATGCATTGAGATACTCATCCGGTATGTGATGGAAGGGTGTGGAAGTTTAGCAGGGATCATAGAGCAAGGGAAAGCTCTGGATGCAACTAGCACGTTGCACAAATTCCAAACGCAAGACTCAAGAAAAAGTGTGACAAAGTCAAATACACCAGTTAACCACGCACACCCCATCCCCATCTCCTTCCATACCTCAGGCAGTTTTAACCTGCATGACTGGTCCCGACATGGCCAAAAACTAGGGGGTCCCCATGAACATATCAGCAGTGCCCAAAGCATTTTATTTTGTAAGCCGCTAGCATGCAGGATGTCTTTTTTCACCTAGTTTTTCCTCCCCCTTAAATAACATGTTTATTGTGGCAAGTCATCACCGACTTCTCTGATTTTGGAGGGGACTGTGGATGTTGCTATCCCCTCCAACCCACCCAGGAAAAGTTCTGCAGTGCAGGATCTTCTTCCAAATGCAGGCCTCTGCTTTCGAGTTTTCTCTGTTATAACCCGAGGATTCCAGTTCCACAGAGTACTTGCTTGGGTCCCATGACAACTTCCACAAGCTGTCCTGTCGTCAGGACATGGAGCTTTAACTCTTCTCACCTTACCACTTGAGGGCTCAGAGGAGTTGGCTCGATATACCCTCATTTAAGGATATGAAGCAAATATCCTCTGGAAAACTAGACTAGAGTCTAGGAGAACATCAGCACAAAGACAGTCTGTATTGAACCAGCCCTCCTGCTTCTTTTCTATTATGGAGCAAGCAATCCCTGTCTATCAAGCTTTTCTGGAAGCTGCTATTTTAGTGTTCAGTACTGTGTGAGGTCAGAGGCGTAACCTGTGTTCACATGGGGAGAAAATAAAATGGAAACCCGTGGGTCTAGAGCACTGGCCTTTCCCATTTGGATATTTCAGGTTCAAATGCTGACAAGTTACAGGTGGCACAGGGTTTGGTGGGTCTTTCATCCTGGCCCTGTGTGTCCACATCTTAAACTCCTCCATTTTAGCACACTAGCAGGATCTGTCCAGGAGGAGCCAAAGGCTGGACTAGCAGAGGATCGTCATCCTTGTCAAAACCATTGGCCCCGTTGCTAGCACTCACAGCCTTTCACTTAGTTTGGATCCAGTTCATGGACACTTCTTTTCTGGGGAGAAATCTCCTGGCTTCAAGTTGGAAATGGAAGTTCAGTTTTAGATTTTTGCCAGAAGGTAACATGTAGTCATATGTGGAGGCTAGTTTTTTTTCTTTGTGGAATGCTGCTCAACCAAATCTGCTTACACAGAGACCATTTCCAGCGGAAATGGGGAGAAATACAAAAGAAAAATGCACAGGCTAGCCGCCGCCCCCCCCCCAGACTAGAGGCTCCTCATTCTTTTGTTTTCTTCATGATCTTCATGTATGCAAAGGTGGCACTGGGTATTTGGCTGGTATGGCCACTGGTTTGCGCTCATGTTTTCTTGTGGGTGTGACAGGTCCTTAACAGTCAAATGGGATTGTTGTTCTTTGGAACCCCGGCAGTGATGAGTATATTCATTGACGGGCAGTTCTTCTACTTGGATACTCCTGTAACGAGAGGATTTGGGTTTGGGGATGAGTACAATCAATCAGTTACCATGTAAAGTGATGTCAGAGGGATAATATCAACCTGTTGAGGCCCAAATTTTGATCTACTCTGACTTCGTAAAAATCTGCTCTAGTCTGATCCCTCTGGATTATGATTGTCTTTTCATACTAAAAACAAAATTCTTTCTAAGAAACAGGGAGGGGAGCAAACCAAACCCACTTCCATCTGAGTGTGACAGCCCTTCTGGAAAGGAAAACAGCATTTTAAATATTGTTTCAAAGGACCTCTTACTGTGACACTACTGTACAGCAGTGTGTTTTTATCAGCACACCCTGCGGTTTCAGCACCACTGGCGAGGAATCCCCTTCCCAACAAAACGGACATTCCTAGTGGTGTTAGCAGCCTGGTTGATTGAGACAAAGATGACTTCCACACTGTTCGAAACAAAATTAACAAAATCCAGTCAGCTTCTCCCAACGCAGAATGAGAAGGAAAGGACATAAATAACAGACAAAGAATACAGATAACTGGTTGATATTTTCCTTTGAAAGACATCACTCGGCTGAGTAAATCTCACCAAGAATCAAAAAAAGTTGGTGAATATTTGTTTGAATCTGTATGTGAATGTGCTTTGGTTACATTCATGCTCCTTTTGTGTTTACCGACTTCGATGAATTATGCTGGTTTTGCCTGGTCAGGAAAAGTAAATTTAAAAGTCACATTCTCAAGTAGCTATGGAAGACCAATTTTAAATTCACACAAAGCCATGTTCTTCCTCCCTGCACCAGATTTCCCCTACCCGGGAGCAGAAACATGACTAATCACAGCTACCAATACAGCACAATTAGTGAATTGTGCGTACTGCAAAGAATGAGTTACAACCAATCCATTGTTTTTTGTAAAGTCTAAGAATTTTATATAAAAACTATATTTGAGGAAGTCTCTAACTGCTCATAAATGTTGCGATAGCACGAGAATCTAAATTAATGACCGATAATCTTGTCATTGAAAATTATATTTCAAGCTCAAGTTTTCTGTCTCTGTTACCGTTGACTGTTTGTAGATGTATATCTTCTGGAATTAGATAAGCAAATTGAGAGGCAGAAAGACAGCATTCAGAAGATTTTTACCCATGAAGATTTAAAGTTCATTTTTATCTATTTGGTATCTTTCTGGGTACTTACCAAATCTCTTTGTTTGGTACTTAAATTTCTTGAGAAATTTAGAACATTAAAAAAAGCTGAAACATGGTTTATTCTGACTACTTGAAAAATATTATTATATATTATCCAATCATAATTCAGATTATTTTGAGTGGCTGTTCCAAAATAATAAAATTATAAAGATATACTGTATATGTACATGCAGCAAAATATGTCAACTCCTCTTACATTAGTCAGCAAAAAAGGATCTCGAGTTGGATAGCAGAGCACAAATTCCCTGCACTTAACTCCAGAAACCTTCCAAACCCTCTTTTGCTGACAGCTGCACTGTTTTCTTGTCAGTTTGTGGTCTTTGTGTATCACGGGGCCATCTGCTTGTTACTGATCTAATATGGTGATATGTACTTTTCTATCCTGTTTTTCAGGGTCTTATGAGTGTGGAATATGTGGGAAGAAATACAAGTATTACAACTGTTTCCAGACCCATGTGCGAGCGCATAGAGGTATCTCTCTCCTGCTCAAATCTTTGAGAGTCCTAGGTTAACATTCAGGCTTTTGAGATTCCTCTGCTGCTCTAGTTTACCATTATAATGAGCCTCCGAGTGCCACTGTTAGGATGAAGGGGGATCCATGCGCCAGTCGTATTCTTTCTGGACATCGCTGTTAGCTAATGAATTCAATAAAGTTAAATAAGATATCTGTGAAATTGTCTACAGGGGGCTCTTCCTGTGAGAGGCAGGGACTTGGGTGCACTGCTGTATGTGGGCCAATTCCTCTCTGATGCAGCATTCCAAATGAATCAGCAATCCTGTGGCCTCTCTCCATGGCCCCCCAAACTCCTGCCACTCTGTATATTGTAATCCATTCTCTTTTGTTGTCAATCAATTGGGTAACGACAGGCCAAGAAGAATAGGTGAGCATCTCTAAGGATTGTTGGTGCATTGTAAATAGATTACCCAGAACTCTAGTGTGCCTTTGAGGAAAGGAGGTCTATGCAAGCGAAACAGGTAAGATGATAACGATCGTCATTACCTGAACACTTACTGAGATTCTTAACGTTAGCTGCTCCATCCTTTTTCACATTTCTCGATAGTGTACTGTAGTGTCTCCATAGCACTAACGGGCGAAATGGCATTTCCAGTCAAAATCCCTTCTTTCAGTTGTTCATAACTTTCAAAATATACTCTGGTATGAAATTTCTCATGCTCGGTCTGGGGAATAGTGTGTGAAATTTTTCTAGAAGTCCGGCTATTTTTAAGTAATCTGAGGGTAGAGGGCATTGCTCAGCTGTAAAACTTCAATCTTGTCATTCAGAAATGGCTGTCTTGTAAAACTGCACTGGCTGAGGAAAACTCTGCTTTCTCTTGTTTGAAGCAATATGATTACAAAATAACAGATTGTGCATGAACAGAATAATGGAAATTGAGCATACAGGTGAATTTATTTTCTTTCACGGCAGACATTAGCACTGAGTTGTCTCTCTGAATATTTTAGGGATATCTTTTTAAAGCTCGCGCATCCTGACAACACCTGCATGGTTTTAGCTATACTTTCTTTCACATCATTATTATGGCTGGAATTTTTAACAGAGCCTTCAGGGGTGGGGTGCACAATCCCCAGTTGCTGTTTTGAAAATTCCAGCATAAAACTTAATAACATGTATTCTTCTTTGAGTAGCCGCTCAGATCCATTCAGTTGTAGGTGTGTACGTGCCTTGATGCACGGTCTTCCGGAAAGCTTTTTGCTCTTAGCCTGTCCCCATAGGGTCAGCTGCCAATGCCCCCTGGAGTCCTGCGCACTAGCCCTGCCCACCCTATCTCCCGTTCAGTTCCTTCTTTCCGCCAGAGTGACGGTCTGGAACTTAATTGCTCCTTGCGCTCTGCAAGTGCCTGTTCTCGATCCTCACTGTTGCTGTTGCAACTTCATTCTTCTTAAGGTTAGTTAGTTTAGAGTCGTAATTGAGTTTAGTTAGCCTAGGCTTTGCGGAGCACCTCCATGCGGAGCGCCAGAGTTGGACTTGGGTTCTGACATGCCTGGCTTCAAGTGATGTGCCTCTTGCGGGAAGGCCTCCCCCGTGAGTGACCCGCACGATCAGTGCTTGAAGTGCCTGGGCGAAGGCCACAGGACAGACAAACTTTGGATCTGCCGCTCCTTCAAAACCAAGAATCCAGAAGGAACACGAAAGCAGATTTAAGGCAGTGCTGAAAGAAGTGGCACTTAGACCGGCCTCAGAGCTCGCATGGGCTCTGTCAGTATTGGGCTCTTCCACGCAGCACACCAACTCCGCACCAGAAAGAAATCCAGCTCGGGCCAAGGGAAGGACCTGGCACCGAAGCTGGCGAAGGACCCCGACAGAGGCCGTCCCCAGCTGTGCAACTCATCCCGAGATCAGGTTTGAGACACTCCTCTGACTCTGGGACAATCAATGCCTCTCCTGTCCACACCGGAGGCCTTCGAGTCAGCAAGGGCCCCTCTAGCCTTACCAACGCCTCCCCCCACGGCCAGACCCATGGCGTCAAGGGAAAAGCCTTCAATGGATTCCCCAGCGTGGCAACGCCCGCCACCAAATCAGAGTGCCCCAACACTGGCACCGGCACCATCGGGATTGGACAGCGGGGGAGTGCACAAGGTTTGGCACCAATCCCCGCCGGCACTGAGGGTCTCTACCTCCCCTTGAGACTTGGCCCAGCCCCTGCAAGGGACCGCAGTGCAGAGCACCTCCCCGGCACCAATCCGAGTGGCTCGGCACCGCTGCAGCTCCTTATCAGAGGAAATCAACATCCAGCTCATCTCATCATTGTCCTGGGCACCAGAACAGCCCACCAGCCAAGGGGCAAAGAGGGCTCGTTCACCAGCCGAGATCAGATCGGTGGAGTAGTGGCACCCTCATTACTTGGTGCCAAAGAAACGCTGGCACCCCCTGACACAGTGGATCGTGACTGGGCCCAGAAACACCAGCACAATAGGAGTAGACTAGTCCCTCATCTGACTCCCCATGTGCACGATAGGCCTGGCCCGCATCCCCATGAGACCCCTGCAGTCTTGGCTAGCATGGGTGTACCACCCCCAATGTAACACACTGGGGAGGGTCATCACAATCCTGCACGAGGTCCTCAAAGCCCTCAGGGTACGGCAGGACCCGAACTTTGTCCTGCGGGGGTCCCCTTTGAGACACAAAGGCCAACGGTAACCCTGATCACAGATGCCTCCTAGCTAGGCTGGGGCATGCCCATCAGCTACAATCTCAGTACACAGGGGAGGTAGTTACCGGGGGAGTATTCCCTACACATCACTGTCAAGGACCTGAGAGTGGCACACCTTTCCTGCAGAGTTTTTCTCGACCTGATTGAGGGCAGGACGGTGCAGGTCCTAACGGACAACATGACGGTGATGTTCTACATCAACCGCCAAGGGGGGACCTGCTCTTCGGCGCTATGCAAGGAGGCAGTCTGCCTCTGGGAGCTGGCTGTCAAACACAGTTTCTGATTAGTGGTGTCCCACTCGCCAGGGGTGCGGAACGACCAATCGGACAGATTGACCAGGCAGTTCTTAGCGCAACAGGAGTGGTCCCTCCTTCGCATATCTTCCAGAAATGGGGTCACCCTCGTGTGGACTTGTTCGCGAGCACCTCAAACAGCAAATGCCCCCTCTTCTGCTCCCTGAGGAGCAGGGAAAAGGGCCAGCTATTGGACGCCTTCCTGATCAGCTTGTCAGGCCCACCCATGTATGCCTTCCCCCTGACTCCACTAATCCTCAGGGTGCTGCTGAAGTTCAAAAGGGACAGAGCAAACATGATCCTGATCACCCCAGTGTGGCCCTGCCAACACTGGTTCAGCATCCTGTGCAACCTCTCAACAGCCCCCCATGGGCCACCTCCTTCATTCAGACCTAGGGTCCCTTCACCTGACGGTCTGTAGGCTTCGTGGCTGAACTTAGGTGAAAGGGCCTGCTCGTTAGAGGTCCAGCGTGTTTTGGTAGGCAGCAGGAAGCCATCTACGCAAGACACATACTGGGTGAAGTGGAAATGTTTCACCACCTGGGTTACAACCTGGGGCCTCTCCCCCGACACCTCCTCTATACAGACCGTCTTGGAATACCTCCTGCGCATGAAGACCCAAGGGCTGGCTCTAGCGTCCCTCAGGGTCCACTTGGTGGCTATCTCCACCTTCCACCAGTCATTCAGGGGGATCTCCCCATTCGACTTCCAGATTCCTAAAAGGGCTGGAAAGGCTGTTCATGACTCAGGTTCATGATTCATGGTTCCATCCCTCAGTGGGATCTAAACCTGGTGCTTAATAGGCTTACAGGGGCCTCCATTGAACCAATGGCCACGTGCCCCTTATTGGTTTTGTCCTGGAAGGTGGCTTTCGTGGTGGCCATCACCTCAGCCAGGCAGGTTTCTGACCTAAGAGCCCTAGCATCAGAATCCCCCTACACAGTCTTCTAGAAGGACAAGAGACCGCACCTAGCCTTCCTACAGAAAGTTGTATCCACATTCCACGTTAACCAGGGCATTTTCCTGCCAATATTCGTCCCCAAGGACCAGAGGAGGTGGCATACCTTAGATGTCAGAAGGGCCCTTGCTCATTTCGGAAGTCGACCCAACTCTTCATCACTGTCACAGAACGCATGGAGGGACAACCTGTATCTCATTGTGGATCATGAGCTGCATGCAGACTTGCTATAACCAAGCCAAAGTACCTGTACCCAGATTGGGTTAGAGCTCACTCAACTAGAGCTCAGGCCTCCTCGGCGGCCTTCCTAGCCCAACTGCCAATCCTGGAAATTTGCAGGGCCGCAACGTGATCATCCGTCCACATGTTCACATCACACTATGCCATTGTCCAGCAAGCAAGGGATGATGCAGCATTTGGCAGAGCAGTATTGCAGACAGGGAAGGAGCAACTCCACCCACCATCCTAAGAAAGACTTGTAAGTCACCTACAACCGAATGGATGTGAGCGGCTGCTCAAAGAAGAACAGAGGGTTACATACCTGTAGGGATCCTTCTCTGAGATGCACCACTCACATACATTCTATACCCTCCGTCTGTCCCCGCTTTTGGAGTTAGCGGAAAGAAGGGACTGAAGGGGGGCAGAGTCAGCACCACCTATTATACCACGGCTCATGCACTGGACTCCAGGGGGTGTTGGTGGCTGACTCTACAGGGACAGGGTGAGTAAGAAGCTTTCTGGAAGACCGTGCACCGAGGCGTGTACACACCTACAACTGAATGGATGTGAGCGGCGCATCTCAAAGAAGGACACATACAGGTAAGTAACCCTCCACTAAAGATGAAGATGCTACTGTCAGTTTTCAGAAGTCAGCAAATGTGTGAGTTGAGACAGTTAACTTCCCATTTCTGAATGTAAACTATAATACATCCTTTAATTACATGGCCCCACACTATTTCTTAGATAACACCATAGAATAGTATACAGTTCCTTCTACAACCTTACGTGCATATTGGAAGCATGTTCTGATGTTTTGTATTACTTTTTGAATGCCAGCAAAATCCAAAACAGACACTTACATAAGCAACACTACAGATTAGTAGCGTACCAAAGTTGAAGCAAAATATAAAGCTGTAGTGAACTGCATTATCTGTTGGCATATGAAAGATTTGCAACTGTGCCATTAGTTACTTTAGCTACAGTTAATTCAACCACAATATTTAGATTGTAAATTTGTTAGGGCAAAGGCTATTTCTACTGTGTTTCTGTACAGCACCTAACACAATGGGACCCTAATCTCAGCTGGCACCAGTAGACATAACTGATTAAGTATAATATGTCACATTTTATTGTAAAGAGCTGAGTATTTTTAATTCAGTTAAGTAGTGTGAAATCCTCACACATGCGTATGTGCACACACTGAAGGCAACAGGAGTGTTTCCTTCTGTGTAGACAGCATTTTATCCCTAGCTTCTAAAAGCATACATTTTTAAGTCTGTGTATAGAAAAAAATAGTTTCCAAATGATTTGAACTTGTGAATTTAGAAATATGTCATTAATTTTCAAATCAGAGGTAAACAAGCACAGTTTACATGTGCAACAAATTCTGAAGTGAAATGAAATAAACTTTCACACCATTTTTCAGACTACGAACCCAGTACTTGGTGGGGAAAATAATACTCAATTTTATTAAGGCATTTTGAGGAGCAGTTACATTGGTTATATAAATTAGCTGTTTCTTCACATACACAATCAAACAAGAACTCATAAATGTATATGTGCTGTTAGCAGAATCCTAGAAATGCCATTCATTAATAAGACTGTGAGAGGCCATCTGTCTGAAGAGGGAAAATATCCTGTTGAATGTACACAGTACATGTTTGATGAAAAATAGTAAAAAGCATACCACCATATAGAGGGAATGTTTCAAATAAAAGTCCATTGAGAACAATATCCTGGACCATTCCAGTAATGTGGATGAAACAAGTGAAACCATGCAAGAAGTGAATTACAAGATGCTTTACATATGTATATAAAGTTGTAGAAAAACGGTGTATATTATATTGAGTAACAGCATGAAATGACGATGCCATTAGCACATGGGCCGATTGAAGACTGTAGATACAAATTTTACTTTGGCATTTCCTCACCGCTGAACTTTTAAATTGGTACTCTTGAAGCCAGGTAATTGGATCTTAAAATCTAAAGCCATTAACAACACTGCTCCCATGGCTCTGTTTGACCCTCTTTGGCACTGGTGCTTGGGTCTCTCCCCACTAGACCTGGGCAAATAACTTATTTTTGTCTCTCTCCCTCCACCCCCCCCCCCCTTTTTGGCAGTTTTGGAAAGGTAATGAAAACTTTTTTCTGAATACAAAATTTTTGGAAATTTTCAAGAAATCAAAAAGTAAAATAAATTAGTTTCAAGTCAAACAGAACATTTTGATTTTGAGCATTTTAAATGCTTGAATTTTTATTAAAATCAAAAATTCTAAAAAAAATCAAAACAGTTCATTTAAAATACATTGAAATATTTTGATTTTTTTTGTTTGCTTCTAAACAGCTTGTCAAAATTGCATGAATTCCTGAAACATTAAATCAGTGGCATCAATCTTGCAGATTTTGACCCCCCCAAAATTTTGATTGAAAAATTTCACCCGCTCTGCTCCTCTCTTCTTTGTGCGTGCTCCAGTTGCCAATAACTCACCCCTGGAACCTTCTACTCATTTCCTCTTGACAGTGGTCAAGGAGCGAGTCTTCTTTCAGCATCTGGATCTTCTGACTTTGTCTATTACTTCTGATTGGATGTCCAGTACACTTTCTTTGAGTTTCCTGAGCCACTGTCCAGTCCACAGCATATTTTTCCTGTCTCTCTGATCACTGTTTTTGATCACTGTAGGCATGTTGGCCTCAGCTCACCAGCTCTTTTTCAAGGCCAGACAGCTCATTTGGGACAGGGACCTTCACCACTTCTTTGGACACTCTTCTTCCAGTACTTTTGGATGCTTCTTTGTGGAGAAGTGTCCAGATTTCTTATTTACTGAAAGGTTTGGATTTTTTTTTTCCTGGGAGCAGTCCTAAAGTCCTTAAAAAGTCGCACAGATTTTTGTTTATTCTGACACCAAAGCAGTAGGTTCTGGTGTCTTTAAAAGGACCCCAACTGACTGAATGTCTTTCCATTCTGACCTGCTTGGCCAGCTGCTAGAAGGTCTTGTACCTCAGAGACAGGACAGTTTTGTTTGACAGTGTCAGACCTGTTTCAGTTCAGAATAACCCCCTCACCCCCCACTTTGCAAAGGGTTGTTATTGCCGGGATTGGCTCCTAGAAAGAGCATCATCTTTTAGTGCTGCAGTTCTTGTCCCCAGGAAGTGTGGGGCTCATAAACTCTCTGGCTTCTTTCAGTTGATTTATTTTTTGAAATGTTACTTATAGGACTTGGCTGATGTTTCAAAACTTTTGTTTTATGTTGGACACATCCATGTGAGGCTTAGTTGCTTATTCCTCCTCTCTGTTGCTGTTAGCAGGCATCTAATTCCCACTCTTCTTGCATTGTGGGCCTACCTTAATCATGTTGCCTTGTTGTCCACTTATTGTTTGGTTTTGGTTTGGAAAACACCCCTTTGAGCTGATTAGCTTCATAAGTCAGAATCCTGTGCTGACCCCTCTCTCAAGATTGGAAGATGACTTTTCCATAATTCTGGCTTTCAGAAGAACTTTCATAGAGTGTTAGGGCTTCACCCACCTATGCTCATTTACCACCACCACCCTCCCCCCCAATTGGGAAGTAAAGGGTTATATTTTGGAGGCAGCACGTTAACTTTTGTTCATCCTTGGGGATGGTTTATTTTCTTTTTGAGAATTCAGCATTTCTCTGGTTTATTTACCTACACAGAGGAGCACCTTCCTGCGTAATTTGGAAAGGGGAAAAATCACAGGACAGGGAAGATGAATGGTGATGCGAGAGTAGCTAAAAGACTCCTTTGGGATGAGCTTAGAGGCCCTAGAAAAGCAAGACTCCTCCTATGGAGCTTCTAAGCACTGCTGGAGCGCAAAGATTTCAAATAGTAATGCGTTTCTGCAGTGCTATGACCACCATGCTAACTAGCTGTGACAATAAATAGTATCACAGGCTATGTCCACACTGGCAAGTTAGTTTGAATTAAGGAGGCTTAATTCAAACTAACTAAAGCCATGGCTACACTGGGCTTTAATTAGTTTGAATGAAGGGCTTCCTTAATTTGAACTAATAAATTCGAATAGGGCTTCAGAAGTAAGGGTTAATTCGAACTAACTAGTTCAAATTAGCCAATATGGCCATGTTAATTCAAACTAATTTCTTAGTTCGAACTGACCGGCCATTGAAATGAATGGGGATCGCTAATTCGAACTATGCAAGTGCCATGAATGGCACTTGCTTAGTTCCAACTAACTTCTTCTAGTTCAAATTAAGCTAATTCGAACTAACTAAAATTAGTTCGAATTAGTTAGTTCGATCTAACTAATTCGAACTAATTTTAGCATGTGTAGACATAGCCATAGATGCCAGCCCAAGGAAATTCTACTGCACGTGCATGAAATCTAGTTCTTACGTGCTTATGACACACTGTACTTCAGTTTGTTCATAGCTTTTTAAGCCATGGAAACGAACCATCCTGGACATTTTAAATTGTAGGCTCAGCCATATTTGTGTGAGGTGAACAGAAAAGCATCTAAACGTTTAAGTGGGACAGTTTTCTTTTCTTCCACCTTTCCTTAACTCAAAAATGATTGAAATGATTTTATTAGAGCTTTTCAAAACAGAATTTTAAAATAAAAAAACTTGGGCCAAGACCAAGCACAGATGATGATTGACCTGAAGAGTATTTTTCAGTTGATTATGAACAGTTGTGAAAAGAAGGTTATAAAGCAAATCTCAACTTAACTTTAATTCTAGCCAGAGCTATCAGTTCTGCTGTAATAATTTGTGGATGCTTTATGTTTATGTATCCCAGACTGACTGACCACATTTGTCATATAGCATATTTTTGCTTTACATTATTTAGTGACTGTACAGCCCCCCCGGTCAAACTCTGGCAATTCTATTTGTCTGGTTACTCCAGCTGGGTCCTCGCTGTAGTCAGGGTAACTGTTTGTTTACACCAGCTCAAGATCTGCTTCATTACAATTATAGCAGGAGCAGAATTGACGTCTTTAATTAAGGTTTCTACTTTAATCCTATTTTCATTTTCTGATAACTTTGCAAAATTTTCAGATCAAAATTTTCCAGGATTGGTCTCTGCCCAAAGTTGATTTAAGAAAACAGTGATGAGAGAGAACAAGTCCGATTGTTTGAGAATGGAAAAAATACACTTTCCTATCCTGTTTAGAGCAGTTGAAATGACTGGGTGTAAAAAACAGAAATTTAACAGGCTGAGAATCCTCCCGGAGGAGAATTGGTATTTCTGGGCTTGGAGGAAATTGGTTTTAATATGGCCAAATTATCTGGCTTTGAAAGTCTCACACCAAGCACATGCAGTAGTTTTTTTTAGCTGAGTGAAATGCATTGATGCAGATTTAGTGGAAATATTTGGGGCTGGGCAATGGATCATTTGTACTTTGTAAGTTACAGTGTGGGGAGCCCTGCTCTGGTGTACCATACGAGCTGGACTGTACAATGTTAGCCATAATGCAACAGAATTTTTGTATGGCCTATAGAACCACAGCTATTCCAGGAACCAGAGTTATCTTTAGGATTCAGTCTCATTCCTGGCAGAACCCCCTTCCTTTCACTGCCTTTTGCAACTTTCTCAAAACTGTTTTTTTGGTCTGACTATACTCTCAGTCCAAAGGTGATTTGGGGGTGGGCATTGTTGTGACAGCTTTCATTCATTAAACCATTTTTTAATTATAAAAATAGGAAAAATACATTCTTCCCGTTTAAATCATTTTAACTTTTCTGCACATGTATAACTCAGAAATGGCAGAACTTTAAAATTTCAGAGGTGGCTTGTTTCTTGCTAAGTTTGAAACTACAGTAACAAATTATTAAAAGTTGGTTTTGTTCATGCATAGGTTTCAGTTTTCATTAGGGTTATTTATGTTGTTCCCTGTAGACTCCGAAGTGCCTTGTTGCATTCTGTCCATTCTGTCACAGCTAAGTTTTCCTGTAGTAATAGCAGGTATGGCAACTCTGTGACATTTGTAGAGAAATACGGTTGTGTGACTTTTAGCTCAAGAGATGACTCTTGTATTTCTAATCAGGTGCTTCAGATTGCTGCAGTGTAGACTTTATTACGTATTTCATTATTTTGAAAATGATTACAAATGTGTATAAAAATCTGCCTACATTTTTGCATTAGATATTCCCTCGGCACCTGTGTTTCTACCTCTGCACATACATGCTGCAGCCCCACTTCCCTGTGAGCTATTCCCAGACTGGAGGGAAAGAGGCATTCCTCCCCATAACTGGGTGCCTAACTCCACACACAGCAGCTATGGAGGGGTGGCCAGGGAGAGACCTGCCGGAGCAGGGGCACTGGATTCTGAGTCCCCCACTTCCTGGGTGAATGTTTTAACCACCAGCCTACAGAGTCACTCCTGGGTGTGTGCTATCTCTGGCGCAGGGACTTCATTTAGCCACGGTGGAGCAGCTTCAACAGGAGAGACTGAGGGCTCTCCCCATGTCAGAATATCCCATTGCTCAGTGCTTAGCACGCGTGTCTGTCCGGTAGGAGACCCTGTACAACCCCTTTCTTCAGGCCAAGGTGGGGCTCCTCTCCACGTGCCGGGGGAGTGCTGTAACCCAGGGATAAAACATATGAAGAAGGTTCTTCCTCCTCTAGCTTCTTGCTGAAAACGCCTGAGGCTCCGAACTCCAGGAGATGGTTCTGTATGGGCCTCCTCTGGCCCAGCCATCACCCCAGCACCCTGCAGGGGCAGGTCACAGGGCACAGCCCTCAGTTGGCAGCTCAGTGTGCTGGCTCTTAGGAAGCCCACTCCCTCCATTCGTGCCAATCTCAGGTTGCATTTAATGTGCTGGGGTGGGGTGAGGGCAGGTTGGTGGCCTGTCATATCCAGGAGGTCAAGCTAGATCTGGTGGTCCCTCCCGGCCTTAAACACTATGATTCTGACTCAAGCTTTGTGAATCCCAGTGATTTTCTAGGCACCTAAAAGTTAGGCGTGGCAAAATCATCGTGCCTAAAGCCCTTTGTGACTCCGTCCCAGAGCATCCAGAAGAGGGACAGCGTGATCTGGAGTTCTGGAGTCCTTGGGCTGGGCAGCAACAGCACAACATTTTACGTTTGTATTTCTCTGCTCATGGCACTCGTCCAGGCTCTTGGCACATCAGTTATTTCAACAAACATTCAGTAGAAAATGTTGAATTTACATTTCCAAAGTCCATGAATAACACTCAGGCTGTTGAGCAAACCACACCCAGCCTTCTTGACCATCCTAGCCACAGATCCAGAGGAACTGTCTGCTCTCAGTCCAACAGCTTCACTGTCTCAGAAGCTTGCATTTTAAAACGAGGTGAGATGGGCTTGCACTTTCCATTAGAGAACAGAGGTCCAGAGAGCCAAGGGGCCCTCACCCTGCACGCTCCAGCTGAGCACTGATCGCCTCGGTGGTAATATCTGGGGAGAAGAATAGTTTGAGCTGCAACCAGCCCAGGGTGGGAGACCAGAGAGATCTCTCCCCTCATCACACACTCTCGACTCAGGGCTTGTCCACGCATGCAGATGTGCCACTGTTGTGTTTAGTGAAGATGCTACCTTGGCCAACAGGAGTGCTTCTCCCATCAGTGTAGGTCCCCCACCCTCCTGAGATAATGCTGTCTGACCCAGGAGTTTGATCAATAAAGCTGCATCGCTCAGGAGCGTGGATTTCTGTAATGTTTCCAGTTAAAAAGCAGCCCTTTGTGGCAGATCGGAAAACAAATGCTCTTGTTTGGAAATGTATGAATAAAAGCAAATCACATGCTTCTATATGGGGGGCCTGTCATGACCGAGAGCCCCCAAACAGCTGCACTTATCAGGCCTCCTACCCCTTTCCCACTTCCTGAGAATAGAAGCTTTGTCTTTCATAGCCTGCCTAATCTGCAGAGATTCTTCAAAATGAGGGAGATTTGGCGAACTCTAAGTCTCCCAATGTGCTCCTCACTCAGTGGGACCCAGGCACCTCCAGGCATGGTCTCTGCTCAATATGGGTTGGGTTTGGAGCAGCAGATATCCATGTAGAATTTGCGAGTGGGAATCCCCTGGGCCTGGTTTCTGCTAGATCTGCAGCATGGTGCATGCATGTTATGGAAAAGGGACTAGCATCCCGATATGGAACGGGTACAGCAGAGAAGGAGGAATTTGACAGGAGGCTAGAGAATGAGGAGCCGGGCCTTACACCCTCCCAGATTAACAGTTGAAGAAGCTGTGTGCTGTCAAACATGGGCAGAATGTGCTGGCAAGTCTAAGTGCAGCTCTTTCTCTTTGCAGACACTGAAGCTGCCTCAGGTGAAGGAGCCTCACAAGGCAGTAAGTACTAACTTCGCTGTGTGTGTGTGAGGGGGGATTGGCACACAGCGTGTGGGCGCGTGCTACGGTGTCCATGGGTTTGTTTGGGCAGGCGCTTCACCTCTCCACATCGTCCCTTCTGTGACGTTTTCTGACTCCCTGCTGTGCTGGCATTGTGGAGTTTACATCCAGCTCGTTGCTTTCCTCCTGTTGCCCTGTTTGTGTCCGAGACCTTTGGTGGGATGTTGGCTGCGTAAACAGACCAGAAGAGAGACACGGAGGCACTGTCATCCCGCATGCAACCCGGGTTTGGGCATGTGCTCACTCTTTAGATTTAAAAAAGCCGCCGGTGTGTTGGGTTGGAAAGGGACAGACGGAGATGACAAAATTGCCTTTTTGAGAGGCCCAGGAACCCATACTCCATTCTGAATTAAAATGATACCTGTAATTGTCCAGCCAGCCCCAGAGCCTCTGTTTCTCACAAGCAGATCCCTGTATCTCTCTTGAGCCAGTGCCATAGTTCCACTTTGCTGAACTTGTCCACACTTCACCACGAGAGGGCAGCTTCCACTGCTAATGGGAAGCCTGTGTCTGGTGAGAGTTTTATGTGCAGGGCAGGAAAGGAGCTTTCCTCTAGGTGAAAAAACGGGTAACACTGATGGAGCATCCCTTTTCGTTTCCCTTACTGCTTGTTCTCCTAATGCTCTTACTTTTCTCTCGCTCTCCCTCTCCTGCTTCCCACTTATGTAGGCTGTAACTGAGTTCTGTGGATCCAAATTTAACCCTGTTGAGCTACGCTGGTGCTTTCCTCCTTTGTGACCGCTCGGGCACTTCTGACATGTGGGTGGTTTTTATCATGCACTCTTTTTAGCACTGTGTGTGGTGCCGAACATATAGGGGGAGCCGGGCCAAATGGAAATGGTGGCGTCTTCATCTGCTCTGAATTCCTCCTCCTTTCCACACCTGCCTCAGTGCTGCAGCCTGGTGTACAAAGGTTGGGTGACAGCCAAGTTGGTGATTGTCTGGAAGGCTCAGGGAGGTGGCTTTTCTTCCTTCCCAGCAGTTCTGTTGCGAAGCCATTGACTCCTCGTTCTCCAGGAATCCTTTTCTCATGGGGTGAAACATTCCCTTGTTTCTGCTGTGACAGGAGCTGGTGAAAGCAGGTTCAGCTGCTTCACCATAAAATGGTGCAGTGAGGACATGTTTGAGACATCCTCTTGCAGGTGCTGGGAGCTGCATACCACAGCACAGAGCAGTGGGGAACCAGAACAAAACAAGACCATTTCTATATAAACCCGGGAAACGCTCACTGCCTTAGCCAGCTTCCTTCTCCACACTCATGCCTCTTCCCCCAGCCCCTTGCCCAAAGTCAGGAGCAGAATAAATTGACTCTCGCTTTATAAAACGTGCTTCCTGACTGGGAACATACTCGGTATTTCCAACCCCTACGAGTTTGTCATGAGTCCTGTGATATTTGGTGTTTTTCTTAAAGTGACAGCTCATTCAGGGGGAATCTCAGCTTTCATTTAAAAAGAGAAGCAAATTTCCAGCCATATAATGATTGGACAAAATCTTGTGATTTTTTTGAGGCCTGACTTCTGGTATTTGAAAGCTTCAGCCTGGTGACACACTACCAGGATTTGTGGGGGTTTCTCAAGCGTTCTTCCCCTTTTGCTTCACTGAATGTTATTAATAACTCCGTCTTATTTACCAGGTGTAGCCCTCTCCCATTCAGCTCTGTAATTTTTCCTTTCATTCTTCAGTAGGTTCTCTGCAGCCTTCTGGTGCTTCCCTTTGTCCTTAGTGACCCTCCAGTGTCTTCCCAGCCTCTTCCCCTTGTTCTGAATTCTGGCCTGGAGAGCAGCAGGCTCTGCTGCATTTTGGCATCTCTCTCCTTTGCTTTTGTTTTCAAATGTCACTGGTTTAGTTATTCAGCCACGCGACACAGCCATCAGACAATTTCCTTTGATGTTTAGAAAACTGCTACTGCATCATGTTGTGCGGGGGGGCTTTTGTGTGCTGTACTTCTTATGAATTAAAATCCCACATTTTTTTAATCTGTAAAATCAGAGTGCACAGGGTGTAGGAAGGCCAGACGCCGGTGACAGTGAAGGAAGGAGAACAAGAAATGAAGGAGAAACTGAAGGGTTTTAGTTGCATTACATTTTGTCCTCTACATCCAGTTTCCATGACAAATGGAAACTCTCCTCTCAGCTAAATATTAAACTGTTCAGCTGGGGGCAGGAGGGGGGAGGTTGGTAAAGTCACATGGTTTTAATTTCTAATAAAACTTTTCTTCTTGCTTTGATGAAGCTCCTGAACTTTGTCATTTTCTCCCTCTGCCATCCATTTATGCCCTGAACAGTGCTGACCTTCCCTGGATTTTCTCCTTTGCCCTCTCAATGGCCTTCTTGTTCCCTTGTTAGTCTATTTGTTTATTTATTTTAAGAACTTCTTGTTTATCTTTCCTTCCTTGCTATTTTGCTTGCTACTCCAGTCCCATCCCCTCTGACCCAATTTGGCACCTATGTAAGACAAAGCCCTGAATACTGGCTCTGTCCCTATAAAACTGGGACATCTGGTCATGTGCTTTTTCTGCATGTACCCAACCTGCAGGAATCCAGTAGTACAATTCACATGCACCCTAAAATGTTGATGGGAACCCCTCCACCCCCCTATCTGTAGCCAGAGGAGCTCAAATATCCAGGGAGATGCACCTCACTCAGAAATGCCAACCCCACCACAGGTCCCCTCCCACCTGCGGTCAGGATTTTGTTTGTTCAGTCATTCTGTTTTGTGGAGACTCTCTGAAGCTAGTTCTCATCTGGGCCAGTGAATTCCATGTGAAGTGTTCTCAGGAAGAGGACCGGAGTGGAATGGTTTCTCCCAGTGGAGGACCGTGGCATTAATAGGCCATCTTAGCTCCAGGTGTTGTGCTGTGGTTTCTCTGCGTCCCTTGTTGTGTTGTCGGCATGATGTGTGAAGCGGTGGAGGAGTGTACCCCCCTTCGTGTTTTGGAGGGGATTGGAAGAACGCTGGAGGAGGAAATTCTGGCATTTCTTCCTGGGAAGGGAAGGTTGGGATACCGCTGAAACCAGTTAGCTTGCCTGCAGTCAACCATAGGGGGAGACGTACGCATGGAAAAATCCAGCCTGGAAGGACCTGGAAGACTCCTTTGAGGGAAAAATGGCTGTATCTTGGAAGGTTATTTTCAATCTGTTTAAAAGACTATACCTTGCAATGTGGTTTTTGGAGAAACTAGAAATCTCTGAGACTGGCGCGTCACCCTCCTGTTTTGACTCGGGTTCTCCTTTTAAAGGGATAAAGACCAAGATGAGGAAGTGCTCTTGGGAAGGCATTAGAGAGACACTGCCCCTCAGACTTGCGAGCACGGCTCCTGGAGTAGAAAGGAGAGTGCTGTTGGTTCAAATGTTAATAAAACCCACGTTCAACTATTAAAACATCCAACAATCACGTCCTGGGAAAAAGAGTTTCAAAAGATTCTGTGTTCACAAAGGTGATTTCCCCTCTTTTAACAATCTCACCTGTCGTTCCACACTGTTTGAATCCAAATACCTTATTTGGTTTGCTGAAAGAGACCGAACTGACCATGTGACTTACCCTTCTCTGTATATTTATTCACCTGACATGCTACAGGTTCCATTTCATGCATCTGACGAAGTGGGATTACACCCATGAAAGCTCCTGCGATAAATAAATTTGTTTGTCTTTAAAAGTGCTACAGGACTCCTTGTATATGTCACAGTTCTTCATCATAGGAGGCACTGATAGTGACCTCTATATATCAGTTGCTTCATACCTTCCATTATAAAAGATTTCTTTAACCTTTCTTTAAGAAGCTCATGTACCTCCACTGCTTGCAGCAGGCCTTACAGATAGAGCAGAGCGAGATCTTTTGGGTTCTCTTTTCTGTGAAGTTCCAGATTTGGTTGCCCCATCTCAAAAAAACATACATCAGAATTAGGAAAGATACAGACAAGGGAAACAAAAGTGATTAGGAGCATTGAAAAGCTTCTGTATGAGAAGAGATTAATAAGATTGAAACTTTTCAGCTTGGAAAAAAAAACAGTTACGAGGGCATATGATAGAGGTCTAGAAAATCATGATTGGTGGGGAGAAAGTAAATAAGGAAGTGTTATTTACTCCTTCACATAACACAAGAACTAGGGGGTTACCAAATGAAATTAATAGGCAGCAGGTTTAAAATGAACAAAAGGAAGTATTTCTTCACACAGTGCAGTCAGTCTGTGGAACTCCTTGCCAGAGGATGTTATGAAGGGCAAGACTATAACGTGGATTTAAAAACGAACTAGATACATTCATGGAAGTTAGGTCCATCAATGGCTAGTAGCAAGATGGGCAGGGGTTGCTGTTTGCCAAAAGCTGGGAATGGGTGACTCGATGGATTACTTGGTGATTGCCTGTTCTGTTCATTCCCGCTGAAACACCTGGCACTGGCCGCTGTCAGATGCTTATCTTTGCAAACGAAATAACAGTCATTTAATGTAGATTTTTGAAATGTAACATGGGATCAAATATGGCATTGAATCCCCTTGCTGGAGAAGAAGAGAGTCTGTTATAGAGGGTCTTGAGTTGTTGAAGTCCCTTTCTGTTCCATTAAGACAAAACAAGACAGACTGGTCTTTCTTAAGGTAGCTCCACGGAGCAGTAAACCATCCTATCACAGGAGGGGTGTGGGGGTGAATAATAAAGATAGAAATTAGTTTTTCTCTGTGCCTTCTTGATTGTTACTTAGCTGCTGATGAAATTAATCTCAGTACATATTTGTATTAGCCACTTTGAGACCTGGCTTGAGCTAAAAGCATTTCCTTCAATGGAGGTACACCACCTTATGCTAAGTGAAAAACGGTCCCTTTTTTTGTAGCCTGTTTTTATTAACCACAGTTACATAAGGTGAATTTTCCTTGGTGGATGCCAGACACTTACTAGATAGAAGGTAGGAAAGAGAAGAAATGAGGTGGTGTTTAGGATTCAGCTAAACAAGATGGAGCTGATGTTGCCATGTGGTTTCTTTCCTTACCTCAGCTGGTTACAAAGTTTTTGGGATCAGGAAGGCAATGGCCTGACCACACAATGGTAGATGTGCTCAGAGTGATGTCAGTCATTAGGGAGAAGTTCACCCCTTAAGCTGTTAATAAATTCACAAGCCAGTGGGTCTGTGATCCCAGAAGAAAACAATATGAGAAAGGAGTAGCAACTCATCCCATTCAAATGATCTAATTGAAACATTATACTGCCTTCCCTTTCTGGCACCATAATGATCTGTTACTATCGCAATTTTGTAACCACTATAGGGCACTGGAAGTTTCTCCAGTTCTCCAACTTCTGGATCTCTTCCTGAGCAGCTACCTGAGTACGGCTGTGCTATTGCCATGGACAGCTCTGCTCCTTGGGTATCCCTTTCTGCCCAGAGCCTCCCTGAGGGAATGGTCTGGATGCTTTCTCCCCACTCCCAGGGCAGGAGGGGCAGCTACCTGCGAGGACTGGGTGGTCATTGCCTTCACTGCATCTTTATTTCTGTAGTCCGTCTTCCCATCTCCCTTGACTCTCACTACCCCCCTCTCCTGCATCTTTCCTGTTCCCCAGGCACAGTCCCATCCACTGCATTTGCACCTTTCCTTCTCCTCTCCATCCTGATCTTGCCCCACTCCCCATCAGCACAAATCCAAATCCCACACCCTCCTCTGCTTCTTCCAGTGCACCTCTGGTGACATTTGTCCCAGCCCTGACCTTCTCTCCATTCTCACCCTCTGCATCTCCTACCCCTGTCCCCATCACCACCTCCGTCTCTCTGGTGCCACTATTCCTAACTTCACACCCATCACTTTCCTTTTTTTCTACCTCCTCCCCTTCCCACTGCATCTCTAAAAAGATCAGAGCCACCAACAACATCCTCTCTTCTCCTCCTCCATGTTGCTGCTATCGACTGTCCACCTTGTTCCTCTCCACCAGCCTTCCTCTTTGATTTCAGCTCCTGGTATTTTTCCCTTCTCTTCCCAGTCATCCTCTGTAACCCACCCAACCATCAAGTTGCATGTTTCCTTCCCTTCCTTCCTCTCTTTGCTCAACCTGCAGCCGTAACCAAAAGGGGCCATTCACTTCACCCAGTGCTGCCCTTTGGGTGGCCGATCTCTTTCAGCCTCATTTTACACCCTCTTACTCGGCGTTTGCATGACTTCCAGTCCCACAGCATGGATGACGTCTCATCTGCTCTCAGCCCCTCTTCCGTTGATATTGTTATTGATTCTTTCCATGCTTCACACTCCTCAACCCTTGACTCTTCCTTGTCAAGGTCAGTCCTTGTTCCCTCCCTGCACAGCGTCGGCTTTTTATGCTCCTGCTCTCTCTGCAGAGTGACGCTGGCTGACTTCCTCCACTACAAATTCATTCTCTCATTCAGTTCTGTCATCTTCATCTTCCTTGCTAAATGCTTCTACTTTTCCCACTTCATGGAATCTCACAATCCCAGCCTCTTCCATTTTGCCACATTTGACTTGCTTCTGAAGCGCCCCTTCCGCTCCTGCCTGCAATCTGTCTCAGCACAGAACCTCGCCTGTTTGTTCCAAGAGATAATTGACAAAATCTGACATGACTTTCCCTATTCTTCTCCTTCCCCCTCCTGCTCCGATGACTCTTGCCTCCTTCTCCCATCACAGAATTCTGTCCTCCTCCACTTGTCCCAGGGACCCCATTCCATCCCATCTCCTGCGCTCCCTCACACCCACTCTTATCCCCTCCCCTCACAACAGAAATATGTTTGTCTCTCCCATCTTATAAACCTCAGGCTATGTACACACGATCAGATTAAAGCGCAACATGGCAATCGCGCTACAAAAAACACATGACCTTTATTGCGGGATAGCGCATACACACGTCGCTCCTTGCAATGCAACAGAATTCTTTGCAATATCACGGTGTAGCGCAATGAATTCTGGGCATCTATCCCACAGTTCAATTTTCCCTCAATCGGCGCTTGGAATCATGGGATGAAGGAAAGGAACGCAAAGCGCCATGGGTAAACTCTCTGTTTCCCGTGGTGCCCTGTGTTCCCCTTGTGTCTTCCTCGTTGCCAATAGCAACTTGCGCCTATTTTCAACAGTGCAGTGATGCACCGCACCACTTGCGAGCAATCACAACAGCAACAGCATGGATCCTGCTCTGATCTCCACTGTCGCCTTCAAAATTCTAAATACATCTCGGCTGGTTGCTCAGTACGCAATGAGCTCAGTCAGACGAGGACGCTGAGGAGCAGGGGCTGATCGATGCCATGCAGAGCAACAGCACCGCATTGCTCAGCTCCTTCACCAATCATCTGCACACGGTGCAATGCCGTTTCTGGTCGCGAGAGACGAGCACCGAGTGGGGGGATAGCATTGTTATGCAGCTGTGGGATGACGAGCAGTGGGTACAGAACTTTCGAATACGGAAAGCAACCTTTCTGGATCTGTGTTCAGAGTTGGCCCCTGCCCTGCGACGTAAAGACACCAACGTGAGGTCAGCCCTAACCGTGGAGAAGCGTGTTGCAATTGCTGTCTGGAAGATGGCGACTCCTGACTGCTACCGGTTGGTTGCAAACCAGTTTGGAGTCGGGAGGTCCACCATCGGATTAGCCCTCTCACAAGTGTGCCAAGCCATCAATCACGTTCTCCTACGGAGGACGGTGACATTGGGCAATGTTCGTGAGCTTGTGGACGGCTTTGCTGCCATGGGATTCCCTAACTGCGGGGGAACCATAGACAACACACACATCCCTATTTTGGCTCCAGACCATCTCGCGACCGAGTATATCAACAGGAAGGGCTACTTCTCCATGGTGCTGCAAGCACTCGTGGATCACAAGGGGCGTTTTACGGACATCAATGCTGGGTGGTCGGGAAAGGTGCATGATGCCCGCATTTTCAGGAACACTGGTCTGTACCGGAAGCTGCAAGGGGGTACCTTCTTCCCTGATCAAAAAATTACTGTGGGGGATGGGGAGATGCCCATAGTCATCCTTGGAGACCCAGCATATACCCACTGATGCCATGGCTCATGAAGCCGTACACCGGGAACCTAGATTGCAGCAAGGAGCAGTTTAATTACAGATTAAGCCGCTGCAGAATGACTGTGGGGCGTGCCTTCGGCCGTTTAAAAGGGCATTGGCGATGTTTGTATGGGAGGCTGGACTTGGCAGAGGACAACATCCCTGCCGTGATTGCGTCGTGCTGTGTCCTTCATAACATTTGTGAAAGTAGGGGAGAAAAGTTTTCCCCGGGGTGGGCTATGGAGGCACAGCACCTTGAGGAAGCATACGAACAGCCAGGCACTAGGAGGGGCCCTAGGAGAAGCTGCTCACATAAGGGAGGCACTCAGGGATCATTTCAGTGATGCCCTCCCCTAGTTAACTTCCAGGACGCATCAGGTGCACCTTATGAGATTTTCAATGTGTACAAATAAAGCCACTCTTCAAATTATTTGTCACTGTTTTTATTAAAACCTAAAGGGGGGGGGGTTACAGGTGGGTGTAGCTGCGGGTCTCTAAAAAGTAGCTCTGGGGGGGACTGGATGTTGCAGTGTACCAGGGGGATGGGTGGCCTTCAAAGAAATTCTTTGAAGGACTACGGGGTGTGGGAGGCAGACACGGCTGAACTGTATGGAGTGGAGCCCGTACATTAATTGCCTGGGTCTGCAAAGCAATCATGCTCTTGAGCAGTTCTGTTTGCTCCTTCATCATGCTTATCAGTTCGTCCCTGTGTTTCTGCCTCCTCTGTTGGGATTCCTCTCTCGAGGCTCGATTCACCCTCGCGGATTCCTGTGCTGTTTTCAGCAGGTCCTGAAACATATCCTCCCTGTTTCTTTGAGCACGCCGCTGAATGTTTCTCATGCGGTCAGCTGGGGTCGATACCAGCCTTGTGAAGGTCGAATCTAAAAAAAAAAAAAAAAGAATAAAGCTGTTGTTAACACAGAGCCTAGATAACCAATGTAACCTTCCAGTAGCACATTCCATTGGAAGGTGCAGGGCAGTCAACATCCTATGCTTCGCTGAAGTGGACAAGGTACGTCCTAATAGAAGCCTTACTGGAGGCTAACATTCTGCACAGGGCACACAGATGGAACCCGATATCTCTCTCCTCAGAGTGCCCCTGCCAGCTAGAATACATATCCTACATGCCACCGGTTGCAAGCCAGGACCGTATGCTGCTGCACTGTGTGCTGCCATGGTTCCCAGGGCTGTGCTTTGCAGCTCGCGAAGCAGAGTATCCTCCTTTGGGAGCGTAGACACGAACGCTCTCCCATCTAACCTGAGTAGTAGGTTCTGGAGGTACATCGAGGAAACCTTTACTGACCTAAATACAAATGATTTTTTGACAATCACTGCTTGTGTTGATGCACTTCTAATGAATGCAGAGTAAAGAGCGTGCACAGCGGGGACTGAGACAGCAAGCACCCCCAGCCCGGACAGTATTTTAGCAGGAGCCATAGCTGCACGAAAGAGAAACTTACCTGAGCCCCTCTCTGCCGCCTCAGAGGACATGCTGCAATTCATGTCTTGGGTGGACGTCTCAGCGGGGGTGCAGAAGAGCTCCTGGCTACACGCTGTTGCGCTTTCCTCCAGGTCATCCTCCATCTCCTCCTCCTCATCGGTCACGTCCTCATCCTGCTCGAGTCTGGCATTCACTGGTTGAGGGGGGGCCGATGTGTCCACGGGACTCTTTGCAGTGGTTGTGGGGTCCCCACTGAGGATGGCTTCTATCTCCTTATAGTACCTGCATGTAGCAGGTGCTGATCCAGAACGGCGGTTTGCCTCCTTCTCTCGGTGATAGGTTATTCTTAGCTCCTTCACCTTTGATCTGCACTGCACAGTGTCTCTATCATAACCTCTCTCTGACATGGCCCGAGAAATTATGCCAAATGTATCATAATTTCGCCTGCTGCCGTGTAGCTGTGCCTGCACAGCGGACTCTCCCCAGATGCTGATCAGGTCCAGCACCTCTGCCACGCTCCAAAGGGATGCGTGTCTTCCACGACGGGCCGCCATTCCTACTGATGATCAGTGCTGCACTCCACTCCACCAGGAAGGGAACAGGAAGTGAAACAGACAAGAAATTCGAAAATCCCGGGAATCTGATCAGGGCGGGGACTGTTTCGTCACGGCCACAGAGCGGGTGGGGGGAAGACCAGAGAGGACGACTTTGGAATGCTGGGACACTTCTGGAGGCCAATCATTGCGCGGTAAGCGTACACACGAGTGGAAAGGCGCAACAGCTGTTCCGCGTTAACTGCTACCACCCTCGTCGAGGTGGTTTTTGTATTGCGCTACAACAAGGCAGTTAACGCGCAACAGCCCTATTGCACGTGTGGACGCTGTTGTTGGTATCGCGCGGTAATGATTGTTAATGCGCAATAAAGTGATCGTGTGTACAAGGCCTCACTCTTGACTTCTCCAGCTACTTCCTCTTCTCCTGTTTATCTCTAAGCTCTTTAGAAGTGCTGTTACAATCAGTGTCCGAAGTGCCTTTCCTCCAGTTCCACCCTAGACTCTTTCCAGTCCTCCCCTTGTGCTTCAGTGAAACAGCCCTCACCAGTCTTTACTGACCTTAACCTTAACCCTCTTCCTTTCCTTAGCTAAAGCTCAGAACTAGTGCTCTATCCTCATCTTCCTTGTCAGCTTCCACGTTCTTCTTACTGAAATTGTGCCATCCGTTGGCTTCCTGTAACTCCATCCTCTCCGTCTATCATTTTAATCATTCCTCCAGCATGTCCTTCAGAGGATGCTCCTTATTTGCTCACTAGCTTTCTGTGGAGGTTCCACAGGACTCTGTCTTCGGCTCCCATCTCTTCTCCCTCTACACTGTATCACTGGCTCATCTCATCTGCAAACAGCAATTCAACCACCATGTCTATGCTGCCAATTCACAGAGCTGCCTCTCTGCTTCAGACCTGCTGTCCAAACTAAAATCTCAGCCTGTCTTTTCTGACATCTTATGGTTATCTAGCCAGTTAGCTGGAGCTCCACATGGCTGAAACAGAGCTCCGAATCTTCCTCTCCTACCAACAAACTCCTTGTGCGATGATCTTTCTTAATCACTGTGGATGACACCGCCATCCTTCCTGTCACTTGGACTTGTAACCTGGGCGTTCCTTCAGCCTCTCAGGCCTTGTCTAAATCTTGCTGATTCTTTTTGTATAACATCTCAAAAATGTGGCTTTTCTTATCCATCTACATGTCTAAAATTCTCATTCAGGCTCTTATCTCCGGTTTTGATTCCTGCCACATCTTCTCTCTGGTCTTGAGAGATACATGCAGCTCTACCCACCAATATCCAATCAGAATGCTGCTGCAAAGATTATTTTCCTAACCTTTAGGTTTACCCATTTCACCCCTCTTTTTTCATCCTTCCAATGGCTCCTCCTTCTGTATCATGTCACACATAGTTTGTCTTCGCTTTCATGGGCCTTCCTTGTCTTCCCCCATTCTACCTATCATCTCGCATCTGCTGTCAAGATTTCAGCTCCTGCCCAGCCTTCATCACCCCATTGTTAAATTTTCAAGCAGCACCTTCATGCTTTCTCTTACGCTGCCCTTCACGCTTGGGAGGAGCTCCTTGTAAACATCCTCAAAACTGACTTGTCCAAAATCCTCCTCAAAACTTGCTTTTGCTATCATACCCCAAATCAGAGCACTGCCCACCATCTGAGCAGGGTTGTCTATTTTCTTGTACTCTCCCATCTGTCTGTATCCATCTGTCTTCTCTTGCGCTATATTTGGAGGGAGGGGGAAGACAATGTAGTCTCATATGCTGAAGATGCTAACTCTCTTTCCATCCTCCAGTATATTAGGAGGATGTTAAATAGCAGCTATTAATGTTGGACATTTCTAAATCAGCAGATCCAGATAACTTGCTTTCAGGCAATTTAAAAGTGCTAGTTGAGGAGATCACTTGACTGTTAATGTTGGTTTTCAGTAACTTGTAGAACTCTGGGGGTGTTCTAGAAGCTGGAAGAAAGCTAATGTTATGGCAATATTTTAAAAGAGGAAATGGGATAACCTGGGTAATTATAGGCCTGTCAATCTGACTTCAATCCTGAGCAAGACAATGGAACAGTTGACTTGGGAGTCGTTTACTAAAAAATTAAAGGAGAGTAATATAACTAATGCCAATCAACTGAGATTTCTGGAAAACAGGTCCTGTCAAACTAACCTGATATTTTCTTATGAGATTATAAGTTTGATTGATGAAGGTAATGGTGTTGATGTTATATACTTAGATTTCTATAAGGTGTTTGACTTACAAAATTTCAGTTAAAAACCAGAACAATATAAAATTAACCCCGCACACATTCAACGCATTGCAACCTAGCTAACTTACAGGTCTCAAAATATAACTGTAAACGGAAAATCACCATCAAGTGGGTGTGTTTCTATTGGGGTCCCACAGAGATCAGTTCTTGGTCCTATGCTCCTTAACATTTTTATCAATGACCCGGAAGAAGACAAATCACAAATAAAAGTTGTCGGTTACTTAAAAATTGGAGGAATGGTAAATAATGCACATAGCAGGAAAGAGTGCAAGCCTTGAATGTGCCAATCATCAAGTGCAAAGCTCGTGGTGAGTAGATGATAAAGGATTTGGAGTTCATCAAGTGCATCTTATGTTTAGTGGCCACCAAATACCTATGATCCGGGAACAATTTTTAGTCATCACTGAGACTAGAATATATGTCTTGAGCCTTGTCACTTAGTTAACTTTTGCCTAGGTGGCGGGAAGTTCTGTGGGGACTGTGAACTCAGTTTTGCGTCCCAATATCACGTGGCAGATGGAGCTTTTCACATCATCTTGAGAGTGCCTTCAGCAGCGGCCATAATAATGTGACTCATGGTATCGGTGGGAGTGTTGGCTCTGCTGCACCCTGGATGAATCTGAAGGATGAGTGAAGTGGCAGAGGACAGTCAAAGGTGAAATGAGCCCAAGGGAGGGTTATGTATTTGATAGAGATTAGATATATGTGAATCCACTTCTTTGGGAACAATCAGATATCAGGTGTCACTGAGTACTAACTACTGAATGAATCGGAATAGAGAGACAACCAGTGGAGAGGAAAGATAGTTTTGTAGTTAGGTGATCTAGACTCTGCATTGACTAGCCATGGGCAAGTGACCTAGTCTCTCTGTGCCTCTGCTAAGAGTTCCTGTGGACTTGGCTGATTAATTAATTCATTACTAATGGAGGCAGTCTTCATCCGTCGATTTTGAAGTGTCTTTACAAAGGTGGGTATCATTGTGCCTGTTTTACGTAATGTGGAACAGAGGCAAGAGAGCCAGTGGCTGGCTCAAAGTCACACGGTAGTTGAGTAGAGTTGGGAAAAGAGCCCAATTGTCCGGAGTTCAGTTCCATGGCTGCCCACTGACCCACACTCCTTCTGTTTTAAGAGTTGTTAAGATCCCAGATAGGAAGTGCAAGTGCTAACTGCTTTAGGGCTGAAAAGCAAAAAGCCATAACCTAGTTCCACAGAGCACATTCCTTGCTGAACCTCTCCGAATCTTAGTATGATGTCAAATTAAACACTGCCTATGTTGCTCAAATAGATATGAACTCAAAGACTGCCAATTATGGCAGTTGGGAAAGGAAAAAGAGCTTCCTATCGATTGTCATGTCTCAAAGTCAGAATGGAGGCCTTAATTTCTTTGGTTTTGAACATGGACATCCAGATTCCACTCATATCGACACTGGGTGTAAATCTAGCTGGGATTACTCCAGATTTTTACAAAGAGCAGAATCTAGCCCTGCTTATTTACTGATGTGACTTGGCAGAGCAAACGAAACCTGTTCCACCTGAATTTTTGGGGTACAATCTGAATGATTCTGAACACCATGACCATTCTTTTTTTACAGACTGACTCCAAACTGAGGATTTGCCACATCCCTGACAAAGACTCAGAAATCTGTGATATCAGGGCTTAAAGTGAGAACTTCTAGAATTGCTTCACTACAGCCCTGGCCAGTGTGTTCAACTGGCTCATGTGAAATATTTCAGTAACCTTGTGTATAGCACCTTTTATCTTTTTTCTTTAAGAATGCCATCATCCCCGACTCCCTCCTGATGACCAGCTCTCCCTTCCTGTTGCCAAGTACTCTAAATTACACAAGTGCAGATGTTTCACTGTGAGATGTGATCACAAATTGAAATATATTTCTGTAGATTAAGTCACGTGGCCTATGGAAAAAGTATGGTGCTGGCTGAAGAGATGGTCTGGGTGTTTCATCGCTGCACGGACTGATGTGCGTTTCATAAAATGTGCACTTCTTCCCTGCTTTATTTATGCATGACCTTGGTCTAGTGAATATAAGAAGATATTAGATACAGGGCTTGAATTATACCCCGTAAGGCTCATAGGGTCGACTCTGTATCATTGTGAGCTGTGTCTTAGAAAGTTGCAGAATTTGAGATAATTTTTTGTTTTTTAGCTGTGCATGTTCATACATGTCATCTACATCCTCCCTTGTGCAGGACTTCATGTAAGAAATCATAGAATCATAAGGGGAAGGGACCTCATGAGGTCTTCTAGTCCAACCGCCTGCTAAAAGCAGGACCATTCCCACTAAATCATTCCAGCCAGGTTATTATCTAACTGGGCCTTAAATATCTCCAAAGATGGAGATTCCACCACCTCCCTAGATAGCCCATTCCAATGCTTCACCACCCTCCCAGTGAGAAAGATTTTTCTAATATCCAACCTTGACCTCCCCAGCTGCAACTTGAAACCATTGCTCCTTGTTCTGTCCTCTGTTACTACTGAGAAGTGCCTAGATCCCTCCTCTTTGGAGCACCCCTTCAAGTAGTTGAAGGTTGCTATCAAATCCCCCCTTCAGTCTTCTCTTCTGAGACTAAATAAGCCTAGTTCCTTCAGTCTCTCCTCATAAATCATGTGCCCAGCCCCCTAATCATTTTTGTTGCCCTCCGCTGGACTCTTTCTAATTTGTCCACATCCTTTCTGTAGTGGGGAGCCCAAAACTGGACACAATATTCCAGATGTGGCCTCAACAGTGCCGAATAGAGGGGAATTATCACATCCCTCGATCTGCTGGCAACACTCCTACTGATGCAGCCCAATATACCGTTGGCTTTTTTGGCAACAAGGGCACACTGTTGGCTCATATTCATCTTCCTGTCCACCGTAACCCCCAGGTCCTTTTCTATAATGCTGCTACTTAGCCGATCGGTCCCCAGCCTGTAGCAGTACACGGGATTTTTCCATCCTAAGTGTAGGACTTTGCACTTGTCCTTGTTGAACCTCCTGAGATTTCTTTTGGCCCAGTGCTCCAATTTTTCTAGGTCTCCCTGAATCCTGTCCCTGCCCTCCAGTGTGTCTACCATTCCCCCCAGCTTGATGTCATCCGCGAACTTACTGAGCGTGCAATCTATCCCATCATCCAGATCATTAATGAAGATGTTGAACAGAACCGGCCCCAGGACTGACCCCTGGGGAACTCCACTCGTTACTGGTTGCCAACTAGACATCGCGCCATTGATTCCTACCCGCTGAGCCCGATGATCTAGCCAGTTTTTTATCCATCTTACTGTCCACTTTATTGAACGCCATAATTAAGTTACAAGAGGTTAAAAGAAAATTGGATTCTTAAAAAGACAAGAAATTGTAAATATTTCACAAGCCCCATAAATAAGAAATTATTGGCCTGATCTTTTAAACATATATTTCCCTTTGGGCTGAGACTAAGCATGAGAAAATTCAGCCTGAAAGGGAATTTCCTGGAGAAAGCAATAAATGACTGGAATAAGGATGTGGGCTGGAATGTTTCTTGCAAACATGACTATTGAATCACAGATGTGGTACCCAGCATGTGAAAGGAGAAGATTAGTCTAGTGAGTTTTAAACCATAAAGTTCATAAATACAAAAGTTAAGATTTTCTTCCCTGGGTTACACACTCGGGATATGGTGGCTGTAACAGTCTAACTGCTAACTGAACAACATGCAAAGTGGGCCTGTTAATGTGAACTGAAAATTAAGTAAGAACTTGTAATGTATTTCCTGGCTTTATACATTTATACACACACGCACACACACATTTGCACTTTGATATTTCGTTAGAAGAATTTTGGCTACAGATAGTAGAACAGCTGACTGTAGAGCAATGCAGTTGTGTTTGCTGTAACTCAGTAGTGCTGTACACATACAATTTCAAACACTCACAGAAATGTCACACTGTGCATGTGGAAATGTGAACATTTACTCACTTATAACTTCTTGATTTAGATTTTAAAATGTTCGGACTTAATACTGCTCCCATTCACTAGTGGGAGTTAGCCAAGTGGATTTTATTTTTCATAAGGAAGCAGGGTTTTTTAAGTGGGAAATGCCACAAAAGGGTAATCTTACTAACAGCAGTAACCAGAAAGGAATCGCATCGTTCTCTTTTCCTGTAATGTATCAAGAAGCAAACCTTCAACTTAGGGGGGCACAAACAGATTTTAGAGCATGGAGATCCTGTGTAGACAATATTGTTATTCAGACATATCATAGAACAAAGCAAGCACCTCTAGTGATCAATTTTATACTTTTACAGACAGCTTTTGACAGCAGACACAGCCTAGCTAAAATAATTAGACACCTTCAGGATCTGTATGGTATTGCTGAATGTGCAGTTAGAGACAATGACATCAACTAATGATTTGCAGTGGCAACTGTAGGAAGACAATGTTGTATTATGTCCCCACTAGTGTTTGCACCTGTTATTGATTATATCATGGGGAATGTAACCACAGAAGCAACCAAGGAAACTTATGGACAAATGATAAAGCAGAATTGGATGACCTCATTTTCGATGATGACATTGTCTTGCTTAGGCCAACACTTTGCTTAATAGAAAAAAGCCCCAGCTTTTGGCAGATACATCAGAACAAGTTTGTTTGTTCATCAACAAGCAAAAGACAAAATCAATGCGTATCAGTGGCCAAAAGGTAACCATTAGCAAGGATGGAAAAAAACTCATTTTACACACCTAGGGAGTGAAATGTGTCCTGATAGTAACATCATGCTAAATGTCAAGCAACAAATAGCAAAAATTCCAGAAATAAAAACTTGATAAGGCTCAGAAAAGTAGCATAATTGGCACTGATACAAATATATGAATTTTTAAGGCCAGCATCATGTCCCCTCCTCCTTCATGTCGCTATCATGACAATTGACAACAGAAATTGTTAAAATCAATTCATTTTAATGTAAATGCACATGGAAGAACTTCAATATCCACTGGAAAGAGTCATGCATTAACTAAATTTGTTAGTCTTTAAAAGTGCCACATGACTCCATGTTTGCTGAAATAGACTAACACGGCTACCTCTCCCCTCCTCCACCCACCCCCCGCCCAAAACTTATAACATCAGAAATTCTAAATAGAGCAAGCCAATCTAAAGCATCAAATATGGACAGAAGACGACAATAGTCATATTTAGAACATACTTTAAGGATGCCGCCAACACAACTTTCAGTTCAAGTGATAATATGGACACCCACCTAGTAAGAGAAAAACAAGAGTGCAGCCTAGAGAAATGTTACCCAGAACTACAAAGAAAGAAGCCATATCTGTCAGCATGACAATTAGTATAAGGGACCGGTCTGCATCATGGGTCACAGCTGCACACCTGGGACAATAATCATTGAGCAGGAGGAGTCAGAGGAATGGTAAGTGTTGTCTGAAAATTCCCTTGCTGGATTGGTTTGATGATGACCTTCACAAATTCTGAGGTTTATTAACCAGTATAGCATGGTGTCCCTGATTCAGCCATTCTTGTACTCAGACAACAAGTTGAAGGTGGAGCCGGTTACTGTTTGGAGAAGCCCTAGGGTTGGGCCTCACCCATGCTGGAATGAGCCAATACAATGCTGCCCAATTTGAGGAATTCATTAATTTCTTCTTGCTGATAGTCAGTGACCACAACTGAACTCATTGCACCAAAGCAGCCCTCCAGTTCAGTAAAGCTCAGTAAGGAAGAGTCGGTATCAGAGTTCAGCCAGAGTTGGAGACCAGAGATCAGAGATGCTACCAGGACGGAGTCAGAAGGCAAGAGTCAGGGTCAGAGTCAGACTGGGATCGGAGACAGGAGACAAGCCAAAATCTGGAGTTGCAGCAAGTCTAAGTCTGATTGTCAAGCCAACTTCTTGGAGTAACCCCCAGGATGCTTGGCCAATCAAATGGCCACAGGATACCGTCACTCTTGATCCCAGGTACTCCCTGCGGAATCTACTCTACACAGTGCTGTCTGGCTGTACCTCTGTATGGTCTCCTAATGGCACTATGGGGCTGTCCCAGGCTCTGCATACCTGGGTTCTAGTCCACAGAGCCTTATATTATAGTTACAAGCCTAAATAGATTGGTATATGACTAAAGTGCAAGAAACTAGTGGATGCTCTATGTATTGGATGATGCAGAAGGATGACGTCTATCTGTCTGTCTTCCCATTTGCTGTAATCAAAGAGCTGAATATGTTAACTGCAAACATAATTCACCAATGGGCTGAGACCAAGGGTGGTAATTTTCAACTCAGAAAATGCTGAGACAATATAAGAAACTAAAAGCTGGGGGCATTAGCTCCAAGAACAAATACTCTCTTCTGCTGATCAACAAGCTCCTAGAATGGTTCAGTGCAGCAAAGGTCTTCATCAGGCTTGTCTTGCACAGTGCATACATGCTGATCTGCATACAGGATGGCAACAAGTGGAAGAAGCCTTCCGCACTAGGTACGGTTTTTATGAGTACCTGGTTATATTCTTTGGCCTCTTCAGTACTCCAGCCATGTTCCAGAGTTTTGTGAACAGTATCTTTAAGGATATCCTAGTCCAGTTCATTGTGATTTACTTAGATGACATCCTCATTCTCAGAGAACCAGACTGCATGATCAGCACATCAGAAAGAGAGTGGCCTATATTCCAAGCAAGAAAAATGTGAATTTGACCTCACTACCATCAATTTCCAGGGCTTGCCAAATGGAATCAGCATGGATGCACAGAGAGTTGCTCCCATTGTGTATTAGACATCCCAAGAACCATTCATGACATCAGGTATTTCCTGGGATTCACAAATTTCTATCGGAGGTTCATCAGTGTATTCTCTTGGATAGTGGTTCCTGTTAACTGACTCTTCCAGAAGAGTTCTGTCTTCATCTGGACATTGGAGGCTTATTGGTCTTTAGAGCAACTGAAGAAGGCCTTAACCTCCATACCTATGTTGAGGAACTTGGATCCATCTGGGGCTTTTCACTGTCGAGTCAGAAGCTGCCAAATATGCCACTGGAGCCGTTCTATCACAACCACATTGGTCACTGGGCATTCTCCATCCATGCACTGTCTTTTCCAGAAAGCTAAATTCCACAAAGCAGAACTACAAAATTTATGACAAAGAACTACTAGCAGTCAAGCCTGACTTTGAGAGTGGTGTCACCACTTTGAGAGTGCATGTCTTCTCAATCAAGCATTCACCAACCACAAGAACTTAGAACATCCGTGATCAATGAAAGCCCTCAACCAGCACCAGATCCAGTGGTCCATTTTTTTCACACTTGGAATTCACACCACATTATCAATGATACCCAATACTGAGCCTGATGCATGGGTACTTCTGTTGCAAGGTCATGTTTGTGCCCCTGAACGCCACCCCTATTTTGCAGTTCTCACTATGCCACAACTAACCTTTTGCCAGTCATTTGGGACATTGGAAGACCATGAAAATGATCACACGGCATTTCTGGTGGCCTTTATTTCACTCTTCCATGGGGTCATACATCAACCCATGCAAAATACGTTACTACACAGAGCTCTCCCGTACTAAGTGCTCAGGGATATTGATCCCCATATCTACTCCTTCCCAATTTTGGGACTCTTATATATCAGTGGATTTTATTGTAATTCTTCCTCCTCTAAGACACTGACCTATGTCTGTCATCTCCAAACAGAGGTGGTCAGAATGGGTAAGCAAAGTTTTAGAACAGTAACAGCAGTGTTGTATCAATTTCTACTAGAAAGTCTGGGTCCAACTTCTACCCTTCACCAAGTTCTCCTATAACTATGAGCATAAATCCATCCAGCAGATTCCCTTTGTTTTTGCCAGCTATGGTTTCCATCCCAGGTTCCTCTTGTCCCTCCTCTAGATGTTCCATATTTCTGCCTACTCTGACCAGTGAAACACTTCCATCAAATCCTGGAGGAGCTAAGACCCCAGCTGGGATGCTGCCAACGCAGGCTTCAAGCTGTTTGCTGACTGTCACCACCAGGTTAACCCTCCCTTCACCATCAGGGCAAATTAGCTTTCCACAAAACATTTAGACATCTCTCTCATCCTTCTCACAAGCCTGACAGCTGATACCTTGGACCCTTCCTTGTCACTCAGCAAATTAACTCGTTCATTTTTCTCCTCCAGCTACCCCTCACGATATGAGTACAGTCTGTGTTCATGGCTTCCTACTGAAAAAACTGAACCCCCACAACTCCCCAATAGGACAAACTCAGGTCCCCCCCTCTTCTGATCAGGAAGAATATCTGGTGAACCAAATCCTCAATTCCAGATACTCCAAGGAAAACGCCTGGATTTCATAGATTGGGAAGGTATATCCCAGAGAAGCATTCTGGATTCTGACTTCAGCCTGTTCCTGGATTTTAATTCCAGTGCCACCCTTGGCTC
Source organism: Pelusios castaneus (assembly GCA_007922175.1). Classification (NCBI taxonomy): domain Eukaryota; kingdom Metazoa; phylum Chordata; order Testudines; family Pelomedusidae; genus Pelusios; species Pelusios castaneus. Next base: position 1,520,192 of record ML685878.1, read on the forward strand.
AGTCCCAAACCTACTCCCTACGTTTGGCTTCAATGCCTGCTCTAACCATGAGGCCTGGCAGCATCTCCTGTCAGCCATGATCATTTGCTGGGTTGTGGCTGTACTTTAGCTACCGTTTCTGGAACCGTTTTTTTTTTGTTTGTTTGTTTGTTGTTTTTTTTTAACATGGGGGATTGGAATTTATTCTTCTGATTCCTCTGTCAGAGCAAGAATTCTCCTAATCTCTTCGATAAGTAGGTCAAAATCAATATAAGAATTTTTTTGTAAGCATCTCTCCACATTAATGCACATTGCAAACATACTAAAGATTTTATAGTCTATGCAGATGCTGCATCCTAGAGGTCACAGGGCCCTGTTGTATTTCACCCATCCGAGATGTGAAATTGCAAAGATCCTGCAATTGAGAAGAAGAGTACTAGCGTTATGGGTTTAAATAAAACATTTATAAATGTTGATAATCACAAATGATGTAGTCTCGTCTACCATTGAATTGTAATATGCACTTAAGAAACTCTGATATCTTTGTCATCCCGGCTGCGTTGATTACCCCTGAGTTACTATACATAGACAATCAGATATTAGCTCTCTATTTTTATATCAAGTTCCTAGACTGTAAAATCTATTTATTCCAGCATAAAGAGGTAGAATTTTTGTAAATTCTCTTTCTCTAATTCATCAGTTTGTCCCAGAAATGCCAGTAAAACTTGAAGCTAAATTTTTTCTCTCCTCTCATAAAAACAAACATAGAGTCCTGTGGCCCATGTAAAGATTAACAAATGTATTTATCGCATGAGCTTTCATGGGCACAAGCCCACTTCATAGCTCGTAAAAAATATTGCCATCATCTTCTAATGTTGCATGACATTTAGGAGGGGGAAAATATATACTAGATCTGTTTTTTGCTAGTTCTTCCTTATGCCTGAGTCTTTGCCAGTTGAACTGCACTTTGACCATTTCCAGAAACTGTAAAATTTGGTGACCCTAAAAAATTGGTGACTTTTTTAGTCTATTGCAAAATTCCTTCACTGTAGCTTACAAATTGAAAAACAATTAGAAGAATCCAGCAGTTCTTGTTTTCTACCGATTCTTCTTCTCTTGAAGAATTTCTAAATGTGTTCACATTTCAGATCTCTTACAATAAACAATATGAAATAACAAGAGGGCTATCTTCTTCAGATCTCTCCTTTTAAACCTAACGCATCAGTGTTGGAGGGATGTGATAATTCCCCTCTATTCGACACTGGTGAGGCCGCATCTGGAGTACTGTGTTGGAGGCCTTCGATTATTTTATGTAATAGTATTATGGTGGACGGGAAGATGAATATGAGCCAACAGTGTGCCCTTGTTGCCAAAAAAGCCAATGGCATATTAGACTGCATCAATAGGGGTATTGCCAGCATATCGAGGGATGTGATAATTCCCCTCTATTCGACACTGGTCAGGCCGCATCTGGAATACTGTGTCCAGTTTTGGGCTCCCCACTACAGAAAGGATGTGGACAAATTAGAGAGAGTCCAGCGGCGGGCAACAAAAATGATTAGGGGGCTGGGGCACATGACTTATGAGGAAAGACTGAAGGAACTAGGCTTTTTTAGTCTACAGAAGAGAAGACTGAGGGGAGATTTGATAGCAACCTTCAACTACTTGAAAGGGTGCGCCAAAAAAGAGGGAAGTAGGCTGTTCTCGATGGTAACAGAGGACAGAACAAGGAGCAATGGTTTCAAATTACAGCTGGGGAGGTCAAGGTTGGATATTAGGAACAACTTTCTCACTAGGAGGGTGGTGAAGCATTGGAATGGGCTACCTAGGGAGGTGGTAGAATCTCCATCTTTGGAGATTTTTAAGGCTCGATTAGACAAAACCCTGGCTGGGGTGATTTAGTGGGAGTGGTCCTGCTTTTAGCAGGGGGTTGGATTAGATGACCTCGTGAGGTCCCTTCCATCCCTATTATTCTATGATTAAGGAGCGTCCTACATCCCTACAGGTCAGTTTTAATTTGATGTTTTCAGTAGGCCGATATTCAATTTCTTCTACAGATTTCTGTAAATTTTAATTGAGGGAAACAAGTTTTGATCACTGTTTTTGTATAAAGATATTTTAACCCTACCCCTATCAGAATTAAGTCAGCAAAACCCAGAAGGAAGGCTACAACTGCTCAAGGAGGAGGTTTAGACATCAGAGGGGCAACCTACTGAGTTGTCTCCTCAGCTTTGCTCATTATAGTTCTCATTTACCTCTCAGGTTTCTCCTTCCACCTTGGACAGTAGTACCCAAAGAAGTCACACCAAGAAGAAGAACCAGAAACCATGGTAGCAATGACAAACAGCACTAATCAAGACAACTGAATAGGAAAAATGTCAAGATAAATATTTTCTTTTCCTTTAAAAAAAAAAATCCCCACAATGACTATTTTTATTTCTAGTAAGTAGGAGATAAGTCAAAAATATACTCCTTTAACCGTTTTTTTTATTCCAAAGGGGATAAAAATTCTCTTTATCATATAAGGGCCTATTGTGTCTTCATAGTTACGGCTAAATTGTGTTTTGCACTTAGAAAAGGGTTTTGGTTTGCTTGTAACATATGATAAATATGCATCCTCCCCAAATAATAGCATTTACTACAGCACAGAGGAATAATTTCAGGATTTACAAGTAAATACATTATTGTTACTTACTTACTTAGTTTATGGGTTTTAAATTCATTTTTTAATAGTTTCTTTAAGAAATTTAGTAGCTAGTGTCAGAATTTTTCCTTTGTCCTGAATGAATTTAACTGAGGCATTGTGTAGGCACACAAAAATTATGCTGTCATGTGTAATTTTTAAAAGAATTGTTTAGGCCATTTTATCATTATCCTTCATAAATGAAAATTCTTAAGTGGCCTCTACATATTCCCCCTTGGGCAATATAGTGGTGTTGTCACTGAGCTGTGGAATTTTCCTAGCAAGCAATGACATTTGTCCCTCCCCTCAAGCCCTCGCGGGGGATTCCAAGTTATCCCGTTTCTTTTTACCCGCTGAAGGTGCAACAGACTCAATTCACACATGATGTCCTTGATGCTTTCCTCTTCAGTTTCCTTCTTTTGATTTTGCCCTTGAGTGCCTCTGAGCAGCTGGGTTTGCTATCACGGCCCTTTTCTCACTCCTGGTGCCCACATAGGCTGCTGACCAACTTTGGTCTTCAGAGGCGAGGTCCTCCAGCCAAGTCACAGCCTAATACCTTCTGGGATGTTAATGAATCCAGTAAATAGGATGGTTGCCTCAGCTCTGGACCCTTTAAATTCATCTCCTTGTTCAGGTTTCCAAATGTACCCTGTCCCTTTGTTGGGGTTTGCACCACTTTACCTGTAGCTGGTAGGGGAGCCCCACCCTCCTTCCACCCTCTATTCCGGGTACTGACCCAGGAACCCTAATCCCAGCAGCCACATACTGCTAACTCCAGTCCTTCACTGCTACTTCCCTGAGGCTCTTCCTACCCTTTGTCTTGCAGTGATTCCACTGGAATCTGTGGGCATGTGACTTGGGAGCCAGCTGACTGAGATAACTACAACATCCTCTGTGTCAGAGCCCCCAGCAAAGGCCACGGCCATGTCATCCCCTTCGGAGCGCTGATTCCCAGCCAGTTCAATCACTCGAGCTTCTTGTGGCAGCAGCCCAAATCTCCCCTCTCCCCAGTGAGCCGGAAGAGGTTTCTCGTTCCAGTTGTGTTCCCTGCTGTTGGTTGCAGCAGGAGCTCTCAAAGCGTGGAGTAAGGGAGGGTTATTCCTGACTTGATGGAGCCTTGGAAAAGTGACCAGTGACCCTAACCACCAAAGTGCCAGCAGTCTGTTTGACCTGCCGTTCCTTGGACGGACTGGACCCTCTTTCCCTTAGACTCTAGACAGAGAGAGGGATTCATCAGTTATGTCCCCTTGGGATGAGCTCCTGTCACACATCACTTCCGTCTGCTGTGAAACTCGTGTTTCTAAGCAGGATCAGGGCCCTCGCTGAGGGGAAACTCTTCTCCTGGGATGCTGCCCACATTGCATGCTGTGCAGTATGCTCAGCATGTTCTGGGATGCGTCTGAGGTTACCACTGCCTGGGATTCAAGGACTGATTCTCTAACAGCATAGCCCAGGCTGCCACCTTTATTTTTAGAGCCCTGTGTGGCTAGAAAATGTGTATCCACACCCGAGCAGCAGACATGGTCTGTGGGTATAAAAAGGGTACTGCAGAGTTGCAGGGTTTCATTTATTGGGCTGATGATAGATGAGGATTACAGGGTCCAAAGGGGTGGCTTTGTTAGTCTAGGTCAGCGAAACAAACAAGGAGTCCTGGGGCACTTTTAAAGACTAATACATTTATCTATCACATGAGCTTTCGTGGGAGAAAATCCCACTTCATCAGATGCTTGAAGATAGGGAACTTGCAGAATGGGAGGAAAATAAATGTAGGGGAGTGTAAGTCGTAGGATCACATCAGACTGTTACAGGAAATCAAAGCAGTTGTTTGGATTCAAACAGTGGAGTACAGCAATTAGCAGCGAGGTGACGGGCAGGGAGAAAAGCAAAATTACCTGTTGTAATGGGAAAAAAAACTCATAGGCTCTATTTAGCCCTGAGTTCATGGTGTCAAATCTGCATCTGACTTTTAATTCTTCAGTTTCTCTTTGAAGCTTTGATTTGTTATCCATTTACCTGAGTACGGCTATTAACAGATCAATAACGGAGTGCTAAGGAAGACTGAAGCATTCTCCTGTTGGTTTTTGAATGTTTTTTTTTTTCTGATGTCAGATTTGTGTCCATTCATTCTTTTGCGCAGAGACTGTCCTGTTTGTCCAATATATAAGGCGGAGGGGCAGTGTTGACACATGATGGCATAAATCACATTGGTGGATGAGCAGGTGAATGAGTCCTTGATGGAGTAGCTGGCTTGATTAGGTTCTGTGATGGTGTCTTTTGTGCTGATATGTGGGCAAAGTTGGCAATGGGGTTTGTTGCAGGGGTATATGCCTGCTTTAATGTTTCTGTTGTTAGTTCTGTAGTTGCTGGTGAGTATCTGTTTAAGGTTGGGGGGCTGTCTGTAAGCGAGGAGAGGTCTGTCTCCCAAGGCTTGAGAGAGTGAGGGATCGTCTTGTAGAATAGGCTGTAGGTCCTTGATGATGTTCTGTAGGGGTTTGACTTGGGGGTTGTAGGTGATGACCAGAGGCGTTCTGTTGTTTTCTTTCTTGGGCTTCTTCTGTAGTAGTTGACTTCTGGGTACTCGTCTGGCTCTGTCAATCTGTTTCTTCACTTCCGCAGGTGGATATTGTAGTTTTAAGAGTGCTTGATAGACATCCTGAAGGTGTGTGTGTCTGTCTGTGGGATTGGAACAAATGTGGTTATATCTTAGGGCTTGGCTGTAGACAGTGCATTGAGTGGTGTGTCCTGGGTGGAAGCTCGAGGGATGAAAGTAACTATAGTGGTCTGTAGGTTTTTATGTGTCCATCTCTAAGTTGTACTGTAGTGTCCAGAAAGTGAATCTCCTGTGTGGAGTGTTCCAGGCTACGGTTGATTGTGGAGTGGAAATTGTTGAAATCTCTGTGGAAATCTTCAAGGGCCTCCTTACTGTGGGTCCAGATGAAGATATCATCGATGTGGCGTAAGCAGAGGAGTAGCATTTGGGAACGAGACTGGAGAAAGCATTGTTCTAAGCCAGCCTTAAAAATGTTGGCATCTTGTGGGGCCATGCGGGTACCCATAGCAGTGCCACGGACTTGAAGATATAAATTATCTTCAGATCTGAAATGGTTGTGAGTGAGGACAGAGTCACAAAGTTCAATCCCACCGTGTGCCGTGACATCACCTGGGATAGTTTGTGATCTGTCTTTGTGTGTGGGATGTTGGTTTGTAGGGAGTGTGTATACAGTGTTTCTATCCTGCCTGCTATGTCCCCATCAACTCTGCGCGATTGCAGTCGTTCTGCTCTAGTGTGAGTGCACTGAATGTGCTGTGTCTGACTGCACATTTCTCCTGAGGGCTTTTCTGTGTCTTAGGGTAGTAGATTCATAGATTCCAAAGCCGCAAGGAACCTCTGTGATCATCTAGTCTGACCTTCTGTATAGTCCAAGTCATGGAGCTTCCCCCAGATAATTCCTAGAGCAGATCTGTTAGAAAAACATCCAACATTGATTTTAAAATTGTCAGTTATAGAAAATCCACAACAGTCCTTTTCAAGGTCACTGAGAACATGTTAAGAAGTGGAATGGCAAGAACCAGTCCCTGTGGGACCCTACGGGGGGTAACAATTCCCCATTGACAATTACATTGGGAGACCTGTTGATTAGCCAGTCTGAATCCATTTAATGTGTTAATTTCATATCGTTCTAGTTCTTTAATCAAAATGTTGTGCAGTATCGTCAGACATATTATGGAAGTCTAAGTATTTTACATGGACACTATACCTTTGTCAAGCAAATTTAATCTTGTCCAAGAAAGATATCAAGTGAGTGTGACAGGATCTATTTTCCATAATTGCTTGTAACACTTCAGCGAACACACTGCCTACACCGACTGGACGGATTCTCCCACTCTTGTCGGTACTCCGGCTTCCTGAGAGGCTGTAGCTAGGTCGACAGCAGAATTGTTTCCTTGACGTAGCACTGCTTCCTTGTTTCCTTGTTTCCTTGACGTAGTCCCATTATAGTCCAGCTGTCACTGCCAGGTTGTGGGTGGCCAGACCAAGTACTCAGAGCCAGAGTCCACTATCACAAGACAGAACTCCGCTGGGTCAGGGTATGGGGGGCTTAGGCAAAGTGGAGTCAGGGACCAGAGTCAGGCTGGGTCAGGGTACGGGGGGCGGTCAGAGACTGGAGATCAGAACTACAAACCAGATGCCAGGAGTCACAGCGCATCGGGGGTGGGAGTGGGAGCAGGAAGCACATAGTTCAGAGCAGGCTGGAAGATTCCTGTTCCTGTGAAGGCTTAAATAGGGCCAGCAGGTGAGTCAGCTGCTCAGGAACTCCTCCAATAGGAACTCAGGGGCGGGGCATCACACTGGGGCTAGTCTTAATGGATCCCAAGAAGCAAGCATCAGTAGGAAGGCGATACCAGCTCTCAGCTTTGTTGTTGGCTCTGCAGAACTAACAGGGGATGTAGCCAGCAGTAAAATGTCTTTGCTGCTAAAGCCGGCCGGTCTGACCGACGCCCCTGGAACAGATCTGTAGAGGAAGCTGGGCTGCAGTCTCAGTCACTCCAGGAGGGGAGCTACAGTTTACAGGGGGTGGAAATATGGATGTTCATGATGCTTGTGAAATTACCCCACAGGCAAATTTACTCCATCCCTAACTTTGTCTGCCACATCTCTTCACTCTTCCTGTCTTGGGTCCTTGCCCAGCTCTGCCAATGCACCACAATCCTCACCTGCAACTTTCCTGCGCTTTCAGGTCTCAGCTTCTGGAAGAGGCCCCACAACAGCCCTCTGGGGCCTGTTTCAGCTATAATGGAAGCTGTGGAGCAACATGCTTTTCTCTCCAGTGCTGTGTGGGTTCTGTGCAGGTTTCATTGGGCAGCTATGGGCTTCTCCTATGATTGAAACACATCTTAAGCTAGAATGTGGGATGCCTACCTGGGTAGGGCAAAGCAGTGTTTGATTTGAGAGAGAATCTGGGGGAAATGTGGGTGAATAGAGGGATCCTGTGATTCAGAAATGTCCACTGGAGCTCTTATTTTTCACCTCAGCCTTTCTAATGAATTGTTCCTTCTTCCTACAGACAACTTTAGGTACACGTGTGACATTTGCGGGAAAAAATATAAATACTACAGCTGTTTCCAAGAGCACAGGGATCTGCACGCTGTGGATGGTGAGTTGCTTTGGAACCTTGTCAGATTGGGCTGGAAAGAAACACTTGTGTTGTGTTGTGTTAGCCAATGATTCCTGAGCCAAACGCTGCTACGGGTCTTACAGTGGCACACAGCCACCCTTAACACGGAGGTGGGGCCCAGCCTATGGGCTTCAGCCTATGTCTTTGGATTGAGATGGCCCCTTGTGCTGGAATCTGCAGACTCTCCAGGCGTGTCTCCATATGAGAGTGAAGGATCACTGCAGGTTTGTTACCGCACTGGGCTTCAAGGTACATTGCCAGTCTAGCTTTTGGCTAGGCATGGTCACGTTTCCTCTGGTTTCTGACCTCAGTGCCCAGTTTTGGTGTGAATCTCTTTGAGATTAATACAGAGAGCCAAATGCAGTTAGACTTGCCAGCCACTGAGGCCGTGGACATCAAAGGAGATCATGGCAAAACTTCTCCACCAAAATTTTTTTCACCAAGAGCGTCAGATTCAGGTGTATCCCCCATCCCCAAAACTGAGAATTTGTGTCAATTTTGGCAAATGGTTTTGGGTGGAAAAATATTTTTTAGAAATGTCGGAATGGTTCATTTTGACATTTCTGCAATAAAACGGTTTTATTTTCCTGGTGAGATTCCTGAAGAGAGTGAGGAAAGATTTACTTATACCTGAAAGGCTGGAGGCGAGGGCATTCACCTGCAACTTGAATGTCCTGAGTTCAAAGCCCTGACCTAGAGCTGGGATTATTTATACAAAGACTCTGCCCCAGAGCATCTTAGATGAGTGCCCTTTATACTCTGGCTGGAAGCCAGGCCCCTCCTAACCCTCATGACAGCCTCGTTCCTACAGCTGACTGAGTAGGGTACAGAGCTGTCAGTGGTACACCTCACTCGGGCAGAATGTGCAGTGGACAATGTCTGTGCTGGAGGCAGCCGGTCACTTGTGGCCACCCCTGCCTCAGTGATCTTCACAAGAAATTTTGTTCTAAAAGGTGCTGTTTTTTACTGAAATTTTGAAACTCTGAAATGTGGTTGGCGTTCTCTAGTACCCTGCAATGAGGCTGGAACCTCCATCCCTCCGGTGGCGTCTTAGACACAGGGATTGAAAAACAGGCTAAACATACCTGCTTCTGCTTAAAATGTGTTGTCCTCGCTCTGGTTCAAAAAGGAAGCGGAAGCTTTTAAAATGCCTGCCACTTGTGTTTCACTGAGACACCGTGCTTCGCTGCCACTGAGCGATTGCCGTGTTTCGTCAGACGTGGGTGCGAGGCAGGGGTGCGTCAGAAGATCACATCAGCATGTTATAACAAAGGCCTTGAGGATCTGTGTACAGTAGGGCTGGGCAGGCTCATGTATTTTCCTGCGTGAATGCAGCCTGGGAGATGAGGGAGTGTGAGAAGGGAGCCTGGCTTAACCACACTGACCCTGTGGATGAAATACAGGAGGAGAACAAGGCCGTTTAAGAGGATTTAATTTCTGTTTTGTTTCTCCCCCTCCCTTCTTCTATTCTGTGTTAGTTTTTAGTGTGGAAGGGGCCCCAGAAAACCGGGCAGGTAAGCCGAGACCCTTTGTGTGCTTTATTTCACAAACCCTTATGCGCATTCAGTCCTTCACAGGCGCGAAAAGCTGACTTCTGCACACACAGAAGCCAACGGCACTTTGTCCTTGACTCCAGTGGGTGTGGACTCAGCCTCTCCGTGCGCAGCAGTGATACGTGCAGCCAGTAACCGAATGCCCAGCCCTATTAGATGCCAGGCTTTTGTTGTGTAGGCGTTTGATCTAGACTTGTAAAAATCAGAGAAACAAACGCCCAGTGTTTGTCGTGTTAAAATTGCTAGTGGCATAAACGACATTACTTTATAAAATGGGTTGAATTCTGATTGGCTACTAGAGGTGCCTGACAAATGGCAACATAACCTCATTGGTCAGCGTTTGCTGGTCCACTCGCAACGTTTACTCCATTACTCTTCCCAGTGCAAGCAGGGTAAAACATTTGCTGGGGAGTTGGAGTGCAGTAGGAGACAGAACGTATAAATCAGGCTTGGAAATTTGTTTGTGCAATCTTTCTCTGATTTTTGATTATCTTCAAATCACGTTATTGGGTTAGACAGGGTTCGTATTTGTTTGGGTGGACATGAGGAAGAGGATGGTAATTTAGAGGGAAGTTTAAATGTTGTTCTTTGGAATCTCGTGTCAAATAGACACAGAACTATACGTACAAGGGCCTTCAGCGCCACGTAACTGTGTGGAAAACCTGGGCTTTCTGTCAGCTCTCTGCTGGTTTCTTTTTTTGCAGACCCCTATGACCAGACAGTCATAGCAGCAGATGAAGTGAAAGAGGAGGAGCCAGAACCTTTTCAGAAGATTGGTCCAAGTATGATTTATAATACAATTTGAGAGGTCACGTTTTCAAACCTGGCGCTTGCTAAGGTTCCTCATGACAGTGGGAGATGCATATACTATGTGGGGATGTTGAAACTTTAGGCTGATGCGGGATGCATCTCATTTCTACTAAGCAAGAAATCCAGCTGCCATATAAACTGAAAAACATGTTTTAAGCATCTACAGAGGTTCCCTTCTTCACATTTTTTAGGTGTCCAGGAAATTGAGTTTGTTCTTAACCAAGTACACAAAGGGGATGTGCATTAACACGCATATAGTATTGCAGTGGTTCCCAACTGGTGTGCCATGGCAACACCTAAGTGTGCTGTGAAAATCTGCCGGGAGCTGGGCTCATTTAAATCTCCCGCCCCGCTCAGCCCAGCCACGTGGGCTGTGCAGGGCAGGAAAAGTCTGGCTGCAGCAGAGCTCACTGCAAGTAAATAGATGTGGGCTGGGGAAGGGGGTGAGGGTTGGGAGGGGAGGCATTGGAGTTGGGGGGCATGGGATGGTGGGGGACTTCAGGAGCTGTGGGAGGGGCAGATTGGGTTGCCGACGGCTCCGGGGTTGGCAGCAGCCTGATCCAGCCTGCTCCAGCGGCCCGATCCAGCCTGCCCCAGCCCCAGCGTTCCCAGGGATGCTAGCGGAGTCAGTGGGCAAATCCGGCTTGCCCTGGCGTTCCTAGGGACGCCTGCAGTGGCAGGCTCCATTCTGCCCGGGACCCGGGGACGGTGGGTTCCATCCTGCCCTGGCCCCAGGGATGCTGGCGACGGTGGGATTCAGCCCCAGACAGGGTCCTGGAGCCACTGGCAACAGGATCTGGCCCTGGCCCTAGTGGCCAGAGCGGTATCGGACAGGGCGGGAGTGGATTTTTGTAGCTGCCTCCCCATGTTGGGGCAGCTTAAAAATCCACCCATGTGCGGGAGGCTGATGTGGCTCCCGGCTGAGGGGATGGGGTTGGTGGGGCCACAGCAAGGCCTGCAGGGGCCCCAGTGAGACCTGTGGGGGGGCGGAGGGCTGGTGCTGGCCCCTGCGATGGGAGGAGGGTGCCTCACAGGCGGCAGGGAGCTGTGGGGCAGAGGAAGCCGCTGGGGGGAAGAGGGCGCCGCACCATGCTCCCGTATCCTGCCCTCCCACTGCTCAGGTTTCCTCTGCCACCCCACATAGCTACTCCTGCCCTCCCTTCTCTTTCCACCCCTGCCCTTGGCTTCTTTTCCCACCTCTGCCCTGCTCTGCTCCCCACACTCTGTCCTGCCCCCTCACATAACAACTCCTGACCTCCCCTCCCATCTCTCGCCACCTCTGCCCTGGTACCCCGACCACCCCACATTGCAGCATTTCCCAACCAGTGTGCCATCGTTCATGAATATTCATGAGTTGATTTGAATATTTGTGAGTTTTAATGGTGGTGTGCCTCCAAACAATTTGAAGGTATCAAGGTGTGCCACGGCAGAGAAAAGGTTGGGAACCACTCAGCGTTGTATTGTGTTCCATGGTGAGGGGTCTGGCACGAGTTGGGGTGGGTGCGTTTAAAGCCACGATTAGGTCACAGCTGAAAGGGAGTTTGGTGCAGTTTATCCCAGTTGGTCGTGGGGGGTTGAGGTTCATTGGCACAGTTGAGAGGGGACGGGCACGTTGTTGAAGGGGAAACCAGTGTGGATAAAAGAGAGAAATGGCCAGACTTTGACCAGACATCGTGCTGAACCTATAACATTTGAAAACGTTGGCTTAACTTGTTTGCTAGTTTTCCATGTTTCCTGTTCTGCACTAGCCTGGCGCTGGCTGGAAAGGCGGGTGCTAAAATACTCGGCCATTTCTGACACGTCCTTGCTATTTGCAGCACAAACAGCAAGTACCATAGGACTTGCAAGAAAGCTTTTTCTCCTGTGATTTCCAGCCCAGTTATACAATCCCAGTAAGTTCAGGAAATGTGAATCAGAATTTGAATGTCTGGTGGCTTCTTTGAGCATTCAGTGGTTTCTCCATCACTTGTTGATAACCATGGCTTGTTCACATGGAGAGGCAGCACAGATCCCTGAGAAAAGGACTCGCGAGGTTGGGATTCTGTCCCTTCTCTTACATCTGATTTGTGCTGTGATTTGGGGCACCTCGCTTAACTCGCGAGTTCCTTCCGCCCTCTTCAGGTCTCTTTGGGTTGCGGTCTCAAGTCAGTCGCTGTAGCATTTCCCATCTGCAGGAGAAAATGGCTGTAGCTTGTGGGTGCAGCCCCCAGTGCGCCGCCTCCCCTTGGGAAAGTGGTTCTCAGTGTACGCTTGAAATGCCCCCGTCAGGGCAACAGGCTATGAGTTGCGCTATTGCTTTGTACAAAGCCCCAAGTTCACCCATGAAAAGGAAGAAAGGAAGTAATTATGCAAGGGATGCTGAGCTCCTTCCTTACAAAATCTTTGTTTCATCTTCACAGAAACCGGCAATTATACGTGTGAATTCTGTGGCAAGCAGTACAAGTATTACACTCCCTACCAGGAACACGTGGCGCTGCACGCACCTATTAGTGAGTATCCTGCTGGAAATCTGTTTCATGGCAGCGTCTGATATAAACAGTTGATGACTGACTTTAGGGGTAGTGGGGAGAAGCTGCCCTGCTGGGTTCTTCCATTGCACCCGTTGTGCATGTGGCTCTCAGGCAGCTGGAGGTACACTGGCCAGGGTTGGAAAGCAGAGCCGAACCCATGTCTTGAAGGGATGCTGGTAAAGTTAGTCAGATCCATAACTTGACTGACCCTTCTGCTATCTGTCCACAGAATCAGTGCAATTTTTGGTGTGCATTTTTTAAAATACCAAGCTCTGGTACTCTGTCTTTATTTACACAAGCACACTCCTGTCCAAATTACTTCTTGGCCTCCCCAGCATCCATACGGTCACAAAGCAGCATCCACAACTGAACACCTCTAAGCGGCACTAAATAACAAGTGATCGTGCCTGCTGTGGGGAAACAGATTTTCTTACACACTTCCGAAAACGGTTGCAGACAGGGAGTTCAAAATGCTTTTTGAAATGAGGAAAATTACTTGGGCAGTTTGCTGCTAAATCACTTGGCGGCCAAATGTTTGTGCCAGGGAACTGCTGCGGTGCCCCTTGGGAGCATGCTGCAGACACTAAAATCTGGAATCTGAAGGGCAGAGTTATCAGATGACAGGTAGCGCCTGTGTAAACTTTAGTGAGATAGTCCAGGGAAATTCAAATTACATTCGTTCTGGCAGAGTTTGGGGGCTGGTTCGGACGCTTCCACTTTCATCCATGTGTTTCTTTCCCAGTTTTTGCCCTGCACTGTATTTTATTTTAATGGCTGGAAGCCAAGGGGTGAACGGTTTTTCTCGTCTCTGTCCATACACCAGCTATCAAAGGAAGTCCCAGAGGCGGCCGTGTTAGTCTAGTTCAGCAAAACAAACACGGAGTCCTGGGGCACTTTTAAAGACTAACAAATGTATTTATCACATGAGCTTTCATGAGAGAAAATCACACTTCCTCAGACACTTTGAAGCCTCAGACAAAGTGGGATTTCCTCCCACGGAAGCTCATGCAATAAATAAATTTGTTAGTCTTTAAAAGTGCCCCAGGACTCCTCCTTTTTTCTATAAGAGGAGGATGGATGTACGTGGCTCTGGAATTAATTTTGGATTAACTGCTCACCCACAGCCAGCAGGGGGAACTCACACCCCACTTCTCACCAAAATTGCAGTTGCTGTAGTTAGGTTTTTAATTAGTATTTTTAATGGAGTGGATGTAATTTTTATCCACGATGTAGAAATAACCTGGGGGCGTTGTCCTCTGGACTTTTAAGGAAGGTGAAATGTAACTGGATCTTAACAGCTTGGCAGTTTCCTTACTAATTTTCTGGAATATTGAGATTATTTCCAGGACCATGGTGCATCTCAGTCTCCTTCTTTCACAGAATTAATATCTAAGGCCCTCTTTGCACTAGGAAACTGACCCACTGTTCACAGATGTCTGCAGTGATTGGTCCCCCCTGACATCTCTCATTTGGAGTACAGGTGCAGATGGCAGCAGAGGAGACCCATCACTGACAGGGGCTGCCAGCCACAGGTCACTTTTACAGCTTAGGTGGATTCTCAGATAGCCAAGGCTCTGGGATCACCAGTAGATGCTCTACACAGTGACAGAGGAGACTCACTTGTTTAAACCAGGAGCGTTGTGCTGTGGATTTAGCCTGGAATCTCTGCTCACCAAGAATAGACTCTCACCTTTCCAGTACATGCCAGGAGAAAGGTGGGCTCTCCATTCCTTCTGGTAATAATAGAAACAGCTGCTGGTTATAGCCCAGATTGTCCAGGGGGCAGAAAAAGACACTGTTATACTCAGGGAGACATCTACATGAAGACACCCCTGGGTTCTAATGGCAGATGCTGGATGACCCACCAGAAATCTTCCCCTTTCTGTCTGTGCAGAGCAGTTTGGACGTTCAGTCCAACCCATGATAGAAATTCACCAGGCAAGCAAGAACGCTGCATTTTGGTCAATAGTGTCTTAGATTCTGGGTCTCTCGTGGCGTTAAAAAGAGGTAGCGGTTTAGGGCGTTCTCTGGGAGGAGAGAGAAGATGGAGTTTAACCCATTTCTCTGAGAGCCAGGAGAGCTGCTGAGTCCAAACCTGGGCCGCAGGGAGGCCGAGGGATCAGGAGCTTTCAGAATTAGTTTCATGGGAAAAGCCGTGGATTCCACAGTGGTCTCCGATTTTTGGAGGAAGAGGCACAGAGTTTCCAGGGTTAGTGTAAGAGGCATCCGTGCAGTGTGGATTCCGCTGCTGTGTTTGCAAAGGGGAAGGCAGGGGACCCGAGCTGGGGGAAAAGTAACTGCCCCTTTCCCCATCTGTTGTTGGGTGGAGCCAATGATCCCAGGGAGAATGGCTGTGTAAATGGGTTTAAACTATCCCTAGCAAATGGTTTTAAACAGTTTTTAAAAGACTCTGTAAGGCAGGGGTCTGCATGCGGCTCTTGGGCAGCCCCCTTGCGACTCTGGGTCTCCCCGCCCCCCACCATCAGCAAACTCTGCGGGCAGCCCTCTCCTAGCTCCGGGCCCCCCCTGCCACCTGGGAACCCTTCAGGCTCCAGGCTCTTCCCCCGCCAATAACAGACGCCCTGGCCCAGCTCCACCCCGCCAGCAGGCTACACCCATTGCAGCTCTCAAAAGACTTGGTTATTGAAGGAATTTTTTTAATGGCTCTTCTTATCTTTTGGGTTGCTGACCCCTGCTTTAAGGCATTGTCACCTGTAACTCTAAGGGCTTTTTTAAACTCTGCATTCTTGATTTGCCCCACGCCTGTTTTCCCACGCCCAGACAAACTTTTCATATCGTTGACCGTGATGAACTACGAACCATCATGGGATGGGCTCATACTAAGGCAGGCCTTGCCTTCCACTACTTTATAAGCTCCTGGCTCGCCTCAGTCCCCGGAGGTAACCTTGAACACTTCACTTTTGGGGCAGTGAGTGACTCTTAGTACTGGAGAGTTCAAGCTGAGTTTGTCTGTATCCCAGCCCGTAGCATTGGCTCTGCAAATAGTGAGTCATCCTGCCAGATGCCAAAGAGCTCCAGCCATAATGCTCAGTTTTTTTCGTCTCTCTTTGCTTAAGTTCAGCTTCCCTTCCATGGTTCATCTCTTTTTCTTTTCTGATGCTCCTTGAGAATGAAACCAGAAGGAAGATGAAATGAGGGCTCCCATCCTGAGGGGTTTGCAGCAGCTTTTAGTGTGATTGTAGGTCCATACAACCTGCGAGTGGTCACCCATTACTGTGCGTGTTGGAGATGCGTTCCCTAGCAGGAAGGAGCAGTTGCAGTGAGCGGGGATGATCTGCCGTGGTTCTTAATGTCAAGAGCCTCAGGAAGACACAAGGCTGTGCTGTGAGGGGCATGAATTCATACTGGTCGAAATACACGTTCCTGTCCTCTTTCTGTCAGCCTTTGTCATCTGCCAAAGGTCCATCTACACCATATAAAAACCTGTCTTGCGGGACCCATGTACAATACAGTTCATGACAGAGAGCATGACTCTCTCGGGGTCTGTACCTGGGTTTTAACACATATACACTCCCACCTGCAGCACAAGATGGGCTTGTGTTTACCAGTGGAAAGGGGCGGCTGTGTTGTGATCGGGCCCCCCCAATGCAGTGGTTTACAGATGTGAGACAGCAGGGCCAGAGGGAAAGCAGGAGAGTTGTAGAAGGCAAATATATAAGCTCCAGAATGGTCCAGGCTTTGTTCCCTGCAGACTGACCAGGGTTTGGTTCAGGTTAATTAGAAGCACCTGAGACCAATCAGGGATGAGCTGATAAAAAAACCTCACCCCAGCAAGAGGGGTGTAGAGAGTAAGGAGTGTTGGAGGAAGGCGGAGGAAGTAGAATAGTTACAAGAGAGGTAAAAGAGCACCAAGAGGGGGAAATAGCCTAGGGGAAGGGAGTGTTGCTGTCTGCAGTCCCAGCAGCGTGTAGCTGCCTTGTCTAGGGCCCCTAGGCTGGGGCTCGGAGTAGAGGGAGGGCCCGGACCCCTTCCCCCTCCTGCCCCTCTGTGCGGTCAGAGCACCAACTGCCCAGAACTAGGGGCTATCAGGGCTTACCCTGGGGCCCACAACGTAAAGAAGCACAAGACCCACAGGAGCAGAGCGGCCAGTTTGCTACACAGAGTAAATAGAACCAGCACAGGTGGGATTCTGATGGGACAGAAAAGCCTCACATTTTTTGGCTTGATAAAAGCATGCTGTGGAATCTCGTGAGTGAGGAATCCAGAGCGCTATAGATGTGGTAGCAAATTTCATAGTTACTGGTGTGGAGGGATAGGGTCTGATCAAACCTGCACGAGTGTCTGCATCCATTGCTCCCGTGATGAAAACCAGACGTGAAAGGATCAAGGAAACCACTGACTGATTCTTTAAGGACATTGCCATCGTGCCCTTCAAAAGGGAGGCCTTATCCGTCCTTGTCAATAGTGGGCCTCGGTCCTGCCCTCAGACTCATAGCAGCTAAGAGGGCCAAGATCTATTTCTCACGAGACTGGGAACACCTCACTTTATACTTCTTTCATCCCACTGAGTGATACTGTGCAAACCCCATCCCCTAGTCTTTTACTGCCTGGCACCAGACAGGATGTTCCAGAGGTGAATGGGGTTTTCTTCATGATAGCTAGAAAATTTCATAGCTATGAGCTCAGATTTATTTATTTTTTTAAGAGGAAGGTCACTTTCCCAGCGGCAGTGACTTCAGCACAATGTCTCACGTTCCAGGCCCTTGTAAGCAATCACCTTCTACCACCGTCAAGATAGTTGGCATCACTGATTCCGTCCGGCGGAGAGGCTGAGGTTCCATCTCAATCGGTCAATCACCTCTCCAGCCTTTATGATCATACCTGTTCGATCATTCTGGTGAGATCTTTCTTCAGAAACTTGATGTGGAAATGTAGCTAGTCCTTTATCTGGACTGGACTAAAATACTTAGGAAGCCTGCCCATCTTTGTATTTTATTTGACTCTGAGTAGGTTCAGCAGCCTGTGAAACTTCCTGTGAAAAGATGCAGTCAGACAAGCACTTTACTGCCACGGTGTGGCAGGCCTAGAGGCTCATGTCAAGGTCACTCGTAACTCTGCTAGAGTGGAACAGAGAAATTGCCAGACTGGATCCAACACATGCCTGAGACCAGTCTCCTGACTCTGACTGTGGCCAGGATCAGTTGCACAAGAGGAAGGTGCAAGAAATCCCACAGAGGGAAAATGTGAGAAAACCTGGCCTCTAATACTTACATATTGGGTTAGGCCAGCCAGCCCTTTTTTTGTTAGCATTAACTATTAAAACTCAATTGTCGTCTTATCCATATAAACGTCCAATCTGTCCATGAGTCTTGGACTCCACAACATCTTGTGGCCAAGAGTTTTCCCTGTCCATTCAGGAGATGTGCCAAGGGGCCACATGATCTTATCTGAATGTCTTTAGCAAGCTTAGATTTGGACTTCAGAGAGAATTTGCAATTTGGCATCAAGACTAAAATGAACCTTTTGTTACAAATCTGAAGTATCCTTCAGGCCACTAGAATTAATGTTCTTTGACCCTGGCAGGCTCTTGCCCGTTCCAGAGGGTTCTGGCTGCCTACCCATTTTCAGATGTGCTATCTTCTGTGGTCTGAGCCCCTCACTGTCTGAATCTGAAGCCCCATCTCTCAGAGGTTTGCAGTGAAGGGGAGTAAAGTCAGCCCCACCCTTACATTAATAGTCTGAGGCCAAAAAGGTCTGTGTGTCCTCAGGATACACACATGGCGAGGTATCGTGTCCATTCACACAAGCTGGTGTCAGAAAACCATCCTTGGAGTTGTCCGGTTGTGTGGGCATCACTGTTCAAGCTTCACGAAGAGAGCAGTTCCTGGACTATTGCAGGACCTGCGTTCTCCAGACACTGAATGTTTGGCAGATTTCCTTTGCTGTCCTGTGGTGGAGGTTAGGAGCAGCCCCTGGGTATGCTCCTAGACTTTAAGGCCAGAAGGGACCATCATGATCATCTAGTCTGACCTGCACATCACAGACCGCAGAACCTCACTCACCCACGCTTGCTGGGACTTAGGCAGGAGGCCATCATTACTGACACCTCTGCAGCAGCTGCAAGAGGATTTTCCGTGGGGATGGAAATGAAGCCTGGAGAGTACTCAGCTGGCCGTAGCCCAGGCAAAGCAGAACTGTCTGTTCCTCAGCTGCAGCAGAGTCACTAGCAAACTCCTCTGCAGAAACCCATTCACCTTTAAGAGAAATGCCATCCTGGGTTTGTGTCAGCCAGGGCCCAGCTTTGAGATGTTTGTGCACAGGAGGCTGTGCGTAATACAATCCGTGTTTATAACTTTCCGATGTTGGCAAAGAGTAAATTAGTGACTGGGGAGGGGCAGCTCCATATAGGGTCTGTGACATCCGCCAGTCCCTTCCCAGGTCGGGGTAGAGTCACTGGCTTGGGGAGAATGCATCCTCCCTCCATTCAACCGCTCTGCTTTTGTAACGTTAATTCACAGGTGGGGAGTCCCGCATCTTGGAGAAGAGTTTCTGCATTTGGCTGTTGGTGTGTAATAGGGTGGTTTGTCCAGTCTGCACAGCCTGGGGCTAGGCCAGCCCTGGTTTTGGGTTGAGCCCCACCCGAGGGGAATCGGGCATTCCCTATAAAGAGCAGAAGATGGCTGAAGTAAGAGGGGGAAGCGTAGGGTGCTCCAGCTAGGTGCATGGACACTCAGGGTTCGGTCAGCCATGTCACCACAGAGCTTGGATGGTAAAACCCAGTGAGCCAGAGGCTTCTGGGAGGCATAGAACCCCTGACAGCATTTGGGACTGGACATCAGAGCCCCAGCGAGGGAGGGGGGGGGGACTGACTGAGAAATCAGAGTGGGGAGGAAGACGAATCCTGGGGGCGAGAGAAAATGCCAGAGCTAAGTGTGGACTTTTTCTCTGTGTTCCTGGAATGGACCTCAGTTGTTGTAAACTGGTTCTGGTATTAAATTTGTCCCAGACAAGATCATTGCTACCCAGGGAAAGCCTTTGTGTTCTTAAAGGGCCCTGACAAGAGGAAAGTGGAGGACCTGCAGGGACACCCCAGGTAGGAGGCTGTGCACAGAGGTTGGTGTCAGCCCTACAGTCTTGAGACAGTGAATGTGCTAGGTCACTCCTACCCTTGACAAATAATCGGGGCTGGGAGAGAACTTTCCTATTGAAGGAGCCTCTCTGGCTGGTGCATCAGATTAGGTTTGGTGAGACCGTTCCTGAGAAATTGGAACAATTATCGGTTGTCCCATCCTTTTTTTAAAAAAATCCTTTGAGTCTGGACAAGCACTGTTAAGCCAAAGGACTTTCCAAAGGCTTTCGGCCCTGGGAATTACTGTTCATCTTCCACGCTCACTGCAGATACCAAGGAGGTTCCCTCTACATTAGGGGACGCTCTGAGAATGCAACCCCAGTAATGCACAGAACTCAGTTCCATCCTACCATCTCTTTTGATGTGAGATGGCATCCAAAAGACCCCTCCTGATGCAGACAATAAGGAGTGAGTCATGATTCCCCTTCCTTCCTACTACCATACCTTAAAAAAAAGTCATACGAATTGGAAGGGAAAGTGAGGCAGGCACAGATCTCCAAAATCTTGGACGTATTTAAGTCTCAGGAAGCAAGAATGTAAATTCCTCCAGATTTCTTGATCAAAGAAGCAAATTAGAAGCCGGCTTTGCTCAGAGACTGTTTAACTGGGAGGTCAAGCGTAAATGTGCTGCTGCGCCCCATCCGGAGCACAGCATGTCCCTGTTCAAACAAAGAGAACCTCTGGCTGTCCTGGGTGTGTCTTGCAGTGTGGGAGAAGTAGTGGGATTCCTAGCATTTTGGATTGGTCGAGCAGCAGCTAAAGGTACACAGTAAAACTAATAAGCTTAAAGAATCTTCCCCCTTCGGGTGAATGGGAAAATCCATAATGTTATATGGGATTGAGTGGCTCCACACTGCTGCGGGTCCCTTTAGAAGGGCTCCTGAACATGACTATTAGAAAGCTATCCTCCCAGGTGGCACAGATTCTGGGAGCTGACTGACTATCCTGGCACTAGTTCTGAGTCTTCATATCCAGAATTCTCTCGATCTCCACTCTTCGTGGCAGTGAAGACACAGGCGAGCCAATCCGGCAAAAAAACTCCGGCTTCAATAATCCGATGTTCCACTCTCCTGCACCGCACCCCGTCCGGTGTCCCACCGGCATCCCAATCCCAGATGTTCCGCGCTCCAAATTCTGGATCCCCAGGAAGCAAGGCCACCACAGGTACCAATTGCCTTTATACCATCGACTTTCTTAACTTTTTAGCGCCCACTCCCACCCTGGGTTGGCTTTTGCCCCTCACTGGATTCAAAACCCATCGCCCTCAAGGCTGTCCCAGAGAAGCCATCACTGGAAGGAGCTGAGATGATGGCGCTATGCAAATGATCATTAAAATCAGCAATAGCAAGCTCCTCCCACCCCCAATTGTGACAGATTTATCATTTAAATTAAACCTTAATAAAATTCATTAGAGTAACTGGAAGGTGCTGAAGAGACCCTGGTTCAAATCCTGGTATGTCAAACTGAGGAGAGCTTCTTGAGTGAGGTTAGCTCTGACTTTTTTCACCGCAAGGTGTTGCTTTCAGGGCTTGCCACTGAATTGAATCAGAAGGAAAGCAGAGGACTGGGTTGTCCACCTGTTGTAATGGTGCTTCGTTCACCAAGGAAACCAGTGAATTATAAACTGGGCTTCATCAGAAAGAGCAGCAGTGCGATTACACAGCAGAATGGAGTTTGAATAGCTGTCTCCTTCTTTCCTGCCCCCGCTTCTAAATAAGATGGGAAATAAGAACCATCGTGATTAAGAAAAAGGTCTGAGATGTAGGGTTCACATGTCCATATGATAGTGAAACATTCTCTGAAATCTTTGCTGTTGGTAGATGTCTGGATAACTGCCCTTCTACATCATAGTACTAGCATATGGCTAGTAAACTGGCCTCTTAAATCTGGATCAGGCAGTTGTCTGTTTAAATCATCCCTGTAATGTCTGTCATAGGAAGATGTCTAGGATGTGCAGGTGGCTGTGTGGAGACCTCTTCTTACCAGCATTCTAAACGAGTAATGCTTAGGAGATCTTGTTAGGTGACATCTGCTCCTTCCTCAAGCTTGCAATGAGTGACCTGTCTTCCGACAAGTCGCTCATATATCTGGAAGTCCCTTGTCGTTACAGCAGTCCTTTTCTGTTCCTTTGATTTTGTTACTAACTGAGCTCCATCCAGTTCGTCAAGTTTAGGAGTTCGAGTTGAAGAGACTTTTTGTTTCTTTATCTAAGCTTGTGACAGCTTTGCCCTGCTTTCATGTTTATTGCACAAGTGGAAAGAGCCTAATTAGGAGCCTTAATGGGAGAGACCCGTTTCATCAGGGCAATAACTGGGAAATATATTTTGGAAAGGGGTTTTTCCCTTTTCAGGTTTTTTTTTTAAGGGTGGGGAGGTGGCTGTCAGTGAATTGGGTAAAGAGGGGGAGAAATTACATGGAGGCTGAGCCTTGTAGCTTGAGCTGGGAGAAAATAATTTAACCTCAAGTTTACCTTGTCCATTTGGTATTTTCTGTGAAATGATGCATGGTATATTTCCAGCTAGCATCTTGTCCAAACAGAATTTTAGTGGCTGCTGGGATTCCTAGTACAAGTAGATTGTCCAAAATCTTTGTAAAGGCACACCATATCCTGAAATGACTCCTCCCAATGAGTCAAAGACCTTCCCAGGTCGATCAGGATGGGACCCAGATGATGGTGGAAAGCCTCTGTGGTGCCTGCAGAACCTCCAGAGACCACTGGGACATACGTAGTTTCCTGATGATGTCCTTCAGGGTCAAGATGTCATGGACTTTTTGCTTTGGATGCAAAAGGTTTCACTTTGAAGAAACAGATTTCAGGTATGGGAAACTGGCTTTGCTATTGGACCAGCTCATTTCCCTTATTTTCAATCTGGAAAAAGAAAATTGAGAGAGAACGAACCAAACCACTGAAATGATTTTTTTTTTTCATACATCTCCAGGAGCCTCCAGCTCATTTTCACTTGTGACATAAGCCAGGATTTGAACCTGGGTCTCTACAGGTAAAGGTTACCCCATTGTGTCATACAGACTCTTTGGCTCACTGTGCCACCTAACAAAAGTTCTGGTGTTCCTACCAGTTATTTATTGATCTTTACTGACTAGAAAACAACATTGTCCTGCTCGCCCTTAAAAAATTAGGAGCGGAGTGGATTGAGAGCATCGGGGGCTTAAAACCAATTCGGGGTTGTAACAGCACAGCCAATCAATAGCTGTCTGTCCCCAGTGAGAATTGAAGCACCTATATTCATGGACTAGCAGCCACATGCATTCCTGGTCTCCTGTGACTGGAATCAAACAGAAGGTCCTTTTCCGCAGCCACCGTTCAGCAAATGAAAGTGATGGAATTTCTGCTGGCCAGAATCTCTTTAAGAATATCCTAGGGGTTAATTCTGATACCTCAACTTTCCCAGGAATCTGATTTCAGTATTAAAGGGAATTTTATGATGCTCTGTCTTCCCTGAATTTCAGGTCTCTTTCCTCAGTTCACCCGGCAGCTTCTCTGCCCACAAAATCCATTCCACCCCAGAAGAAAATACAGCAGAGCCTCGCTGGTTCATACTAAAAACAGACCCATTGAGAGCTGCAAATTCTCTGCTTTCGGACATAAGCAAACTCAATAAAAAGCAACAGTAAAACATGCAGGCTGTGACCATGCTCACTGATTTGCAAGTGTAGTTTAGTTTTATGATTGATCCTTCATATCTGGGGCAGTGTATTTACTGCAACACTGCGTCTACACAAGGTGAAACCTCGCTCTTAAATCTGTGCCCAGAGACTGCAGGTTCTGGGGTGTGAATTAGCAAGGTTCTGCTGTCCATTAAAGCTCCAGGACGCTGCAGGGTTCCTGGCCATTGCTGTAGGATATTGTCATAGGCTTTTTGAGTAAGCTCTTGCCAGTATTGTGTGCTGACTTACTTTGGGGATTGCCATTGATGCTTTTGCTTACATGTGCAGAGTAGACGAATGGCTAGGAATGCCACTGCCAGCTGGCAGGGCAGGGCAGGTCATCAGAGTCTGGCTCCTGGGTCCATGGGGTTTGGGGTCCTTGTGGAATGAATGTGCTCATGTTCTGCGTGCAGAAGGAAAGAAGGAACAACTCGCATTGTTTCTAGTTAGCCCGTAAGGTGGTCTCATGAGTCATTACTGATGGGCTTTCAAATAATCCATCCGTTCTCCACTGGGGAGATTGCTGGGTTGATACTGGGGGAATCGTGAGAAGGGAATACGAGTTACTGGTTACAACGCAAAAAGAAAGCACGCATAGTGACTTAATATTGTTTTGAGTGCTGCCATGGTGGGGACCTCAGTTCATCCCCAGACCTGGTCACTGCTCATAGCGTGTGAGAGCTGCTCATTCCCTTGGTAGGTGAAAGCTACAAGGGAATGTCTCACCGCACACTACCACGACCCCGTTGAGCCAAGCAGGGATGGTATTCACAGGCTCCATAGGAGTTCCATCCAGGCCTCCTCTGCCAGAAGGCAATGTGAAAAATATCTGCCTGTTAGCCGTTCAGTGACTCTGGCCCCTTGCCTCAGAGACGGGGGAGAGCAGACCTTTCTGCTCTGTTCAGGGTTGGTGTTTACATGGTACAGGGACAGGGCACCTGCCTCCCTGCTAAGCAATCCGAGGTCCAGTTCCAGTCACTCACCATCACCCTTTGTTCTCCACCCAGCAGAAAGCGCGTTCAGTAGGAGAGTGGAAGGCAAAGTACAAAACAACTTTGAAGAAACAAACAGCAGCTCCCAAAACTCAAGTGGTAAGTAGGCTCAGTGCCGTTGGTATTTATGATCTGCAGGACAGGGATTGAAACTAATCAAAGTAATTCTCTGTTTAGCAGGCTGCATTTGTAAAGTTTTCAAATATTCAGTGTTTTCCTTGGTAACACCTCAAGGTTTATGCCAGTTTACAGCTTGTTTTGATTGTGTTAAGTATATCTGCGACTCAAATGCCTTTCATATTGGGGCTTGAGATATAATAGGCCTGGTTGTTCGTAGGTATACAAACCAATCTTGGTGAAGCCAAGCCGTTTCTCACAGAGCAGTGCTACTTGGAGGTTTAAGAGGACTATAAATGTAATGGCAATTTGCACATTACAGTGATGTTGAACGTGGTAACTTGCTGTGCTGTGAGTTTGTCTCAGCGCATTATAAGCAGGTCCTGCTGGATCAGATATGATGAACAGGTGAGGCTGTCTCTGTCTCACCTAACTCTAAACAAATATATACACGCTCAGGAGAACTCAGCTGTACCCCCTTCCTGGAGTGTCCTGTTGTTAGTACCTTAAAATAACAGCAGCAAAGCATAATCCTCAGCCTAGCCGAATGGTTCTCAACCCCTGTGTCGTGACACAAAAACGTGTCGCGGCCCAGCGGCTAGTGTGTCGCAGGCTAAGCCTGCCCCCTCGCCAAGCTGTGGCAGCAGGGAGCCATGGGCCATGACACAAGTGGGACTGTTGACTGCACAAAATTGCATTAGTGACTCTGCATGCCAGAGAATGGTCTGGTGCCGTCCAGAGGCCCAGGTGTTGGTGCAGAGCTCTGAAGATCTGGTTTGTTAGCAGCTAGTGTGCTTTGTGCTGGTTCTTACTTTCCTTCCGTTCCTTCTTTCCTTAAGTGTGGTGTGAAAATGTGGGTTGCGCTATAATGTCGTTAAGAAAGCCATGCACACCATAGGAACCACTGTTAGAGAAGTAACTTGCCCTCACTCACCTTACACAGGTGTCCTCTACTCTGTAACCTTCTCCTCCACACAGGCCAAGTGAAGCAGCTTGTAACACTCATTTCTCCATTGCAAGACGTATCATCTTGGCTAGGTTCCAAACTCCTGCTGCTCTGAAGAACAAGACCCCATTTTTGGGCTTTGCGCTCTGATCCCTTCATAGCAGCTGAAGAACTATATGGTGCCACAGCACCAAGTGTCCTTTGGCCTGGGACTGTTAAGTGTTTGACGCTTTCTGACCTTTTACATGAGGATTTGAATTGATTTTTGTATCCAGCTTCTTCTTAAATTGGTTCTGCTTTGAGAAGGTGGTTGGACCACTAGATGATCATCTCCTGAGGTCCCTTCCAATCCCAGTCTTCTATGATTCTGAGAAAAGCCCATTGCACAAGGCTGTAGCTGTGGAGACTTCACTGTCAGATGACTATTGCTGAATTTCTAGGCTGAGTACAGAGAGGGTGTTTCACAGGGAATTCCGTTCCTGTGGCAAACTGGTCACATTAAAGCAGCAGTCCAGGTAATGCCGTCACTGAGGACTGAAAGCAGGGGTAAGACAGCTGGAATTTATTAGGCAAAACCTTGGTGACAGCAGGGTGGTCCACTTAATAAGGGACGGGGCATTCCTCATCCAGTAGGTATGGGTAGATCCCCTGAACCTGGTCCGCCAGATCTTCTGTCCTGTGAGCCATGGCTCTCCCATGACACATCCTCTCACCCATGTTAACAAAAAACACCTGGGAGGGTGTACGTTCTAGCCCCCCTTTAAAACTGCTGGAGGGACTCTCTTGCCCCAGCCCTGGGAAGACATTACATTTCATGGGGATTTTGTAGCTAGGGCTGGCCTGTGCAGTGTTTGCCACAAGAGTTGCATTAGTCACTCCTTCCACAGTCTGAGGCCAATGCTGTAGGCGGTCTCCCTCCAGGCAGGCTGGGATGCAGAGTACTGAGGACATTGCTGAAAGTGAATCAGCCAGGGGGGGTGAAAGCAGGCCTGGGGAGCCCAGTGCCTCCCTGGGGCTGGCACCGTCTCCTGACTTGTTTTACTTAGGAGAGCAAAATCAGAAGCCGGTTAGCGCTCCTGAGGCAGCTTTTCCGAGGGGCACCAAAAATTAAAGGCACAGGCTGCCAGGCAAAGGCTGTGGGAGGGAAGGAGGGAGAGAAGTGGGCCCAGACATGTGCCCTTGGAGGCGAGGAAGAGTCAGGGCGTGACATGGGAGCATCGGGAACAGTGTGTTGGTAAATGAGCGGTAGAGGCTTCGGCTGTGCGACATGCTGTTTGAAGTTTAAAAACCACTGGTGCTTTTAAAAAGCTGTGCAGTGGAAACAGCCAGTGTCTTTCCTCTGCCCCCCAAGCCCCTGGCCGTGACCTGCGTCTTGCCGACATTCGTTGTCTCAGATGAGAGAGATGCCAAAGGACTTAACCCACCTGGGCACTGAAAGGGAATTGGCGTGTTGGATTCACTGACCGTTGCCCGTTTACTGGGCTGTTCAGAGCACGGCTTTGGCTGCTCCTGAGAAAGCTCCTTCCTGACCTATGTTGCTCATTCATTTCAGACTCTTTTTACATCCTCAAAACCTTCCTTTTGCAAAGTCTCCAGGGCCCCAAAACAGCCTGTGGATCCGCTTGTGAAACCCTGGCTCTAGAGATGTCAGCAGAGTGAGGTCATTTGGACTGTCCAGACGAGAGCGGCACTAAGACAGTCACACATTCATTTACCATGTGCTCGAGAGGATACATGCACGCCCCAGTGGGGAGGCAGCGTGGCCCAGTGGCTATACTCATGTTGCAGACCCTCATGTGCAAAGGAGTTTTCTCTAGAATACAAGATCAAGCACGTATAGACAGAGAGCTACTGTGATAGGGGGCAGGGGCAGGAAGCAATGTTTGAGAAGCTGTGCACCTCCTATTTGAATTTGGCCCTAAGATTGTTGAAAGGGTCAGCACCCAGAACAACGCTGGATTTTATTTAACTTGTTTAGCTCTACTGCCCTCCTGGGCACGGTTAGTTGCTGGGTGGAGTGCAGAGTCCTAATATTTATCTACAAAAGCGTTAGGGACCCTTAGGAAAGGGTTTCCCAAACGATGGGGCCCAACAAGAGTCTAGATTTGTGGCGTGTCCTTTCCTGGGCCCCTACCCATTTCCGGGAAGCTTTCTTCCTTCCCTCCCATGATCTCACTGGGCAGGGGCAGCAGGCAGCGGTGTGTGGAGTGACATCCAGAAGCAGCAGCATGAAGAAGTGTCTGGAGCCAGTGAGCTTCTTGGGCGCAATAGCAGCCAGGCCCTGGGGGCAGAAGGGGCTGGTGGTGCTGCAGGAGGGTGCAGGCTGGGAGAACCAAGGCAGTGGGTCTGGGATTGTCAGGCAGGGGCTCGGGATGTGTTTGGAGAGGTGGGCAGGGGACTGGAGTTAATAAAAAAAATCGATATTACTGTTCCACAGAGAGAAGATTTTTTTCAAAAATGGGGGTATGTTTGTGTGTGTGATGTCTGTCCTTCTCAAAGCCTCACCGTAGGACTGGCCTAGAAACCAGTACCAGAGGAGAATCTTCTCCATCGGCTACAGGGGACAGCCTTTGTGCAAGTAATAGAAATGCTGCCCGGTATATTGTAGCCATCCATGCCCTTCCTGTAGTGCCATCAGTCCATCCAGCCATCCGTCATCAGCTGATCTTACCCCATTGCAGGTTGCAGCCCTCTTTGGCATTGTGTATCTTTATCCTGTCGAAATATTTAGCAGGCAGCCTCCCGCACTTGACCGGTCAGGTTTGGCAAGAGGGGCCCTGCTCCCCAAGGCTGAGCCCCTTAGAGATTGTCACCCAGAGAGCATCTCTCACTGCTGCAGCCGTGTACATTTTCTGAATGTGGAACAGAGGCCAACTCACAAACCTTTTCAGTGACTGAACTAGTACAGAAACGGATCCTTCTCCCTCCGCAGAGGGTCAGCGTGCAGCGGGTCTCTACCAGGGACAGGACTGCCAAGCCTGCAGCTGGCATAATCTGCCAGGGCAGCGTGAAATGTTCACTGCTCTTGCACCTCAATGTGGAGCACCAGCTGCTTTAGGTTGACTGAGAGCTGTTTGGGAATTCAGAGTGTCTGCTCCTTGGTGTCACACGCAGTCTCGATAGAGGGGGAAACGGGCAAAATGCTCCTTGTTACGCACGAAAACATTAGTTTTAGATACGAGACCGGTTACCTAATCCAAGTGCTTCCTCTGAGAGTAATGTAACTCCCTGAGCCAGAGGCGCATAGGACTTTGGGGGAAGAGAGTTGGAGGAAGATGCTTGCTGATCCCCATCAAAAGGACTTGTAAGGGGCTCTAGATTTTCTTGCACTGTCAGCAACCACTGTTGTCTAGTCCCATTGCTGTATATCGAGCATTACAGTGTCTCTTAAAAAATCTACCAACATTTCAAAACAGGAATTCCTCACACCTTGAAAGAACCACATCCTCAGGCCAGGGAAGCTTGCTGAGATACTGAGACAAAATGCAGTGCTGTACATGTATGAATTCCCTATAAATGGAGAGCTGTGCCCTGAAGGAGCTGATTCGGGAGGTACGGAATAGGAGTAAGGAAAAATGGAGGGTCCAGATCTGTGGAGGATGCAGCGAGGTCTCGGCCAGTCTCAATGTTTAAATCTCTTTCTTTTTTCCAGAAACCGCAAGTCCCCTGATTTCAAATCCTTTCCCGCTTTTACAAAGTAAGTGTGAAGGACGTCTGTGGTGCACCTCGGGGGTGTTTCCACCCAGACTTCGTGCTTGTCCTGCCCTGCTAGCATGCTTCATGAATAACTTTTCATTACTGGTCTGTGTGCCAAAATATAAAAACCATCACTGCTTTGACTCTTTAGAGTTTAAATGAGATTGAAATGAACGCAAGGTTCTGAGGGAACAGGCAGTGACATGTGTGGCTGCTATGTCATTTTTGAGCATCGGGGTTTATCAAACATACCAAAAATCCATGTTCCGAGAGACCAAGGCTTAATGTTTATAAAGTATCCATTTTTTAGTCACGTGGTGTATGCAGGAAAATGGCTCAACCCATCGGAGTCACTTTCCAGAAACAATTTCCTTTGTGCTGAGACCAATACGAGAAATTTCAGCTGAGGACATGTTACTGGAAAGATGAGGAAATGCAAATGGCTTTGCCGTGGACTGGCTTGGGCAAGCTCGGTTTAACGTTCTGCTTCTGTCACTCCCCTTCTTTGGGAGATGAGCAGCTGAGTGGCCCTGGTTTCCATCAATGGCGTTAATTACATTGTTTGATGAGTTTTATCTTCCATTGTTTTTATCGTTCCTTGACTCATTTGGGTGTTTCTGTGGCACTACCTTCTGGGCCAGGTTCTCCTTCCTGGGTCTGAGCTCTTTAGCATGAGACAATCCTATGTGTCCGAGCGGTTCTAGGGGGTTGGTTTACCCTTGAGGACAGCAGGCATGCGAGGGAACATTTGCTCTTGAGAGTGTAGTGACTGTCTGCTTCACCCAGTTAGTTGTTACTGAGCATTCAATGTACTGGATGAGGTACAGTGAGATGGATGAGGCTGTAAAGACCATTTAGAGCAGGGTTCAAAGCACATCTTTTTGCCCGGCTTTGGAAGACGTTGGGGCCAGTGGGGGTTACCTTGTATATCGGGAGGGAGGTTTTTGTTGTGGAAAAGTCCCATTTATCTTGGGACATTGCAGGTGGGGGTTTTCCAGGGATTGCTGTTGATTTTAAATATATTGTGTTTGCAAACAGTGTTGAAGGTGTGCAGAATAATAAATGCGTGCCCTTCTTATATGGCTGTAAATCAATCAGTAATTTCTTTGAAACTGGAGCTAATGGAAATATGGAAAAACTTATGAGAAAAAATGTGCAGCATTTGTTTCTCAAAAATGTTTCTTGCGTTATTTGTTATAATGTTTTGACAAAAAAAAATGTTGAAATGTAGCTTCTCTCTATGTGGGAGTCCCCGTCGTCGTCCCCCCCCCCCCCCCCCCGGCTGCATTCAGCAGGCACACTCAAGCTAAGACACTGTGCTTTAATGGAGGTTTGCAGCAGGGCATTTTCTGTTCCATGTCCTCAGCTCTGCCTCTCTTTGGGTACGACAGAGCCCAGATTAAGCTAGACTGTTTTCTCAGGCTTGGTGGGGGGCAGTTGTGGGAATATTTTGTTATTTAATCTGGCTATAGATGCTGGTTTTACTGCGGTTCATTTTTGCCAGGGCTCGGCCCGGACATCTCTTGCTTTGGCAGTTCATAGCCCCATCACCTCTGGGCTCACCATATCAGCTATGAAAGTTTAAAAAATAAAAACAAAAAAACCCAACCAAACAAACAAACAAAAACAACCTTGCACCCTGGCACCTCTTTCATTAGAAATTAGGCACATTCTCTGCCCTCACTTACCTCCTCCTCATCCAGTGCGGGACCTGGAGGGAGTCAGGAGAGGGGCCCAGGAGCGAGTGAGCAGTTGGCAGGGAAGGAGACAGGAAGAACATTATAGGAGCTGCTGCTTAAGAGAGAAGCCAGACAGTGGAGAGAAGGGCCAACAGAGGAGGGAGATGGGGTGAGTGGGTGGGAAGGCTGGAACAGGTGGGTGGAGTGAAGTCACTGGTGGATTTGGGGCAGGGATTGTGTAGCAAGACAGCTCCTTTTGAACTATGTGCAAATGGGATGGATATCTTGCGCACATTCTGCCAGGCGCTTTCCTGTGCCCATGTAGATAGATCTGGCCCACGCAGCAGTTGCCATCTCATGGAAGTTTTTCCTTGCCAAGCATTGGCATTAATCTCGTTCTCTTGACCAAGGCGTCACCAACTGCAGCAGTAAGACTGAGACAAGGTACCCGTAACAAGAATGTTACCATTAGGACCCCGTGAAGTCTGTCTGTCTGCCTGTTCTGTTCGGGGTCAGCCCTTTCTCTTCCTGAGGGGTCAGATTCCATCCCCAGCTGTAAGCAGATGAGGATATGGCTTAGCTGCACCAGATAAGGAGCACGAATGGGACACACAGAGGTTGTGCATTCTTTGCACCTCACTGAGCCCTGCTCTGTAGGAGCTTCCCACACTGCAGCATGTCATGGGGGCATTTGAGTCCTGGATCTGCTGGACCACGAGGTCTCTGGCCCTCCTTTCCCCTGCAGTTGGAATGTGAGGGGCACGGCGTGTGACTTCAACCGTAGAGCGGAATTAGCCTCCATAGGGCAGCTGCCTTGCTGTTCCACATCTTGCAAAGCACATTCCTTTCATGCAAATCCCTGCCTAACACTCAGGCTGGGCACATCAGCAAGGTTTGGCCCCTAGCTCCTTATCTGTTTTGTGTAGAAAGGTGCGTAGGTGAGTGGTATCCGCCCAATGGTGCAATATCTAGAGCTGTTAGTGATGGATGAGAACGGGTCCTGTAATGGGCGAGTGTTTAATAGACAAGGATTGCATTGCTCGGATTTTAACCCTGAGGGTTTGTGGAGCAATGAAGCCATAAATTCTGGACTAGACAGTAGCATCTCATCCACATACATGACTCCATTCAGTCATTCCCACACCCACGTGCACACTTACAATTGGTTCCTTGGATGTGAGCATGTACTTGATCAGTGATGCCAAAATTTTAAAATATTGGTTGAAAAGGAAAAACAGCCTTGCCTGATTTCTCAGCTATTTTGGGATGCTGTGATTCAGTTGCAGACATGTAAAAAGGAAGCCCTGGTGCATTTTTGCATGACTAGAATGTAGACCTATGGCCTTTCAAACACAGTTTGTCTCATTTTCTCAAATGGATATAGTTCCACTGGACCTGAACACTGCAACCAGAGAATGAACGAAATAGAGGGCTGACCCTTGTCAGGGTTCTGTTGTCCTGTGGCAATCCATAATCCATATGTGGTTTGGATAATGCACAGGAGCAGATTCAATTTCATAGCAAATAATTTGGCCAAGATTTAGCTGAGCCGATCTTCAGGTCCCACAAAGCCTCTCTGATTTTTGAAAGTCTGTAAGTAGGTTTCATTTTAAAAGCTTGACGCTGCTGAGAGAGATTTGAGTATGTCAGCAGCTTCCTACGACTGAACATTTGTTATGGTAACATTTCCCAAAGAGCCACAGAACATTCTTTCTGTTTGCTCTCTCTCTCTCTCATGCTTATTCCCATTCACGCACGCAAGTGGAAGATGAGCGCTGTAGGTCCTTTTAGGGCTGATCAGCCTGTAGTGAGTAGGCAGGGTGAATTTGGGCTGTAAGGTTGAGGAGAGAAAGACACTGCATTGAGAGATGGAGTGGTCCAGTGACTTCTTAAGCACTTCCTTTTTCTTTTTTTCTAAACGTGTGAATAACACAGGAGTGGGGAAATGAGAGATTTGAAGGAGAGGAAGTTTGCATGAATAACGGGGCCCAGCAACATCTTTGCAGGCCTAAACACAGCATGGGAGGCTGCATTTGAGGGACCCATGAAGATGAGTGGAGTTGGCAGAGCACAGGGCGCAGACCTGGGGAATAGGGGAGAGGAGAGATGATTGGTAGATAGAGCAGAACTGGGCCCCTGAAGGTGATGTGCTACATGGAGACCGAAAGCAGGGACAGGTTTCTGAAGGTCAGCGCCGTAAGGGGGGATTTTGATTCCACAGGGAGCAAAGGTGCTAAATAGTTGCCCTCAGTGTTAGATGTGGGGGGGAGGATCAAGATGCCTGTCTCACAGCTTTGCGAAGGTTTGCAATCTGTTCCCCCTACAGATTGGGTCTGTTTTCTAATCCCTTCACACATGGTGGGGAGAGCCGCACAGCTGGAACGGACCGTGAAGATTCTTAACAATTTAAAGCAGCCACCCTCCTTGAATTTGAACAGACTTCAGAGACTAATAGGAGAAGATTTTGAGGGTGTTAAATGATGACGGGGTTGATTTATATGGAGGTGGTGTCTCAGCTGAGAGTTCACCTAGGCAACTGGAACAAAGCCTCTGGAGACGTCATCCGGCAGGGGCGATATGAAACTGATGGGTTTGGAACAGGGTCTTGGCTTGTTTTCTCTTCACCATCCTTAAGATGTAATGAGGGGATAAGTAATCTCCATGCACAGGGCCCCTGACTGAGGAGTATGTAGCTAGCAGGTCTAATATGAGAGGAACACAAGAGCAAATGGCCCATACCTGAGGCCCCAAAGTGGGTGCTCCTCAGATACAGGAGACAGGTAAACCCTCCCAGGGGAGAGGGCCTCCCCCAGCAAGAAAGAGGCCAGCGGGGATGGAGCCCAAAGCGACTGGAAAGAAGCAGTGCCATGTATGTAATGGATGGGGTCTTGCTTCCTGGAGCTGCCCAATCAATCTGTAACCCACCGGTTAGTGTAGGGAATAAGTCCCGCCTGGAGAGCCCTGTGTGGATACAATATTTGTATCTGCATCTGATCCATGAGCCACAGAATTTGAAGATATCCGCAATCTGCGGGTGAAGGGATCTGTGGATTTGCAGGGCTCTCCTAATAGTTCCACAGGTCGCTGCACACGAGTGACTCCGGCCTGTGCTAAGCCCCTGCCCAACTGCCCTTCTTTTCTCCCCAGAGACCTTCTGTCCGCTGCCCAGTCTGCACCTCTGTATCTCCTTCCCCAGTCCGGGCAAGGAGGAAGGCTACATCCTGGGCCCTCCAGTGCAGCACCCCTGTCCCGCCGGGTGGCTGAGCCACCCTTCTTCAGCCACTAACACACGCAGGCCCGACCAGGCGAGACCACGGTGTCAACCGCTCTGCTCACAGTGCCCGCCATGGCCCCCGGCTAGTCTGCAATAAAGACGCCTCTTTCAAAATAGCACTTGGCTCACTGCGCAGGAGCACACTGGTGTGTGCCCTTCTGGGAGTTAAAGACTACAACTCCCAGAATGCCCCGCGGGCTCTTTCCACATATCACAGTCTACTGGTTCATGAATCAGAGAGCCACGGCCGGAAACTGAGGGCTGGATGACAGCCACCCCAGTCAGGTGCACTTCTGCAGCAGAGCCCTGTGCCATTACAAAATTTGTATCTGCCTCTGAGCCACAACATGCAAAAACCGTCCCGGGATATCCGCACATTTGTGGGCTTCTGTTTGTCTGTGCTGATCCACAGGGGATCTGAGTCCTTGTAGACCCCTCTTACAGCTGTAGGAGTTCAGTCCTCTGACACCAGTGACACCAATGTAAATGCCCTGCTGTGCCCTTACGAGTGCGGAAACAGTCAATCCCAGTGGAGGTGGAAGTTAATAGGGAGATGTTCCAGGGGGGGAAGGACCCAGGCATGGCCCACATCCCAGTGCGGCCTCTGTGGCGAAAGCACACCAAGTGCATGCAAGGCAGCTAATTGTGTGGGGAAAGCCATTTGGCCTGCTGTTAGCACAGACCCTTGTAAAGGCCTGGGGGGGCTCAGGGTTGCTGGTAGAGGACGGTCCATTGGAGACTTTACTGAGAAATGACGCTGAGCCCCCGTTCGGCTCTGCTGCGTGGCCAGGCCCAGGGACAGATGGAGGCAAACTGCTGAGATCCCTCACAGCAGTTGCAGGCTAACTTCCTTGCTGTAAATGAAGTAGCTGGGAGAAGGGTGGGGCTCTTCCTACCCAGAGCCAGGGAGCAGAGATACGCCCCTCCCCAGGTATCTGTGACGATGCAAATAGGCTTGAACTGGTGGAGAGGAACTTCTGCCCAAGCCCCCCACAGGGTGTGAACCAAAGTGGCTCAGGAGCTGGCACACTGCAGCCAGACAGTGGCTAGGAAAGCTAGTCCGTTTCCTCCCCTTCTCATGCAAACTGGGGTGTCTCCATGGTGGAGTCTGATGCTGGTCTCTGGGGAGGGAGCAAAGGATTGTCCGCGAAGGGAAATGGTTTCCTCATGCACACATACCAGGGTGGGGACAGGCGCCCTGAGGAAGCATGGCAGAGCTGGGGGTGGGGCCCAGGAGTGACAGCTTAATTAAGACCAGCTTTGCAAGGGGCAGTCCAGTATTTTTCCCAGGGTTGCTGCCTTCTCCACCCCATCAGGAGGGAAATCCTAGAGTAAGCCTTGGTGATTGGCACTGTAGGGAATGAGGGGTCACTGCCTGCCTCACTCTGCAGCAGACAATAGGAGGAAAAAGTGGCAGGGTCCAGTCCCAGCTTTGACCCAGAAGTTCTAGGGTTAAGGGGGCATGTGAGGGCTTTGAAATCTTCCCATGGGTACCCATCCAGTTTGGTCAAAGGGGGTAACTGGAGACGTTGCACCATTCCACTTGGATGGAGGGAGATATGTGATGGATTTGGAGAAGCTCTTTATTAATTTATAAATACTGTATTCTACCCTGGTTATTGGGTGCTCACTATATGAATATGTCGGTATAGGTGAATGGGGGCTGCTGCGAAAAGCAAACAAGAAGGAAAAGAATGGCTCAAGATAACCCATGTCTCAACAAACGGCTCGGAAATTACAAGACTGTACAAGTTTTAAAAGGAACACACTCAGGAGCGGGGTGTAGTTATTCAGAGGAGTAGAGTTGAAATGCAGGGGCCAAGTAGGCATGTCTGAAGAAGTGGATGCTGTACCTTTAGGCAAGACAGAAATGTGTGTGCACTGCTGACTGTTTTCAAATCCTGCATTTCAAATTGCTGTCTTCCAACTGCAAAACAAGGAACTAGTTTAGGAAGGCTGTCTCATCCCTGTACAATGCTGTTCTCAGCCTCCCAAAGGTTGCTCTAACTCAGTCAGATCTGCTAGAGTAGAGCGATTGCTAGACACGGTGGCCCAGGCCCTGGTCTAGGAGCAGGAGACTCACAGAATTCCAGCCCAGAGAGAGAAAGGCACGAGGGCAGCCATTCAAAGGGGCAGATAGGAGGGAGCAAGGGTGCCCCCTGCCTTGGGACTATGACAGTGGCATACCTCAGGATGCATCTAGTCCAGCCCTCCTGCTCAAAGCAGGATCGACCCCCACTAAATCACCCCACCTAGGGGCTCTGTCATGCCAGGCCTTAAAACCTCTAATGATGGAGATGCCACCACCTCCCTAGGTCACCCTTTCCAGTGCTTCAGCACCTTCCTAGGGAAAAGCTTTTTCCTGATATCCAACCTGGCCCCCTCCCACTGCAGCTAGAGACCATTGCTCCTTTGTCTGTCATCTGAGAACACCCGGCTCCCTCCTCCCTGGACTTCCCGTTGAAGTGGTCATTCTTCTCTTCTGCAGGCTAAATAAGCCTAGTTCCCTCGGCCTCCGCTCAGAAGTCATGTGCCCCAGCCCCCTCGTCATTTTCTTGGTCCTCTACTGGACTCTCTCCAGTTTGTTCACATCCTTTCTTTAGTGGGCAGCTCAAAACTAGACACTACTCTAAATATAGACTCACCACTGCCAAATAAAGCAAAATCATCCCTTCCCTCGATCTGTTGGCAATGCTCCTACTAATGCACCCCAATATGCCATTGGGCGCCTTGATAATCAGGACACACCCTCGACTTCCTGTGCACTGTAACTCCCAGGTCCTTTTCTGCAGAACTGCTGCTTAGCCAGTTGGTCTCCAGACTATAGCAGTGCATGGGATTTTTTCATCCAAAGCATAGGACTCTGCACTTGTCATTGTTGACCCTCATCAGATTTCTTTTGGCCCTATCCTCCGATTTCTCTAAGTCGTTCTGTATCCTGTCCCCACCCTTGAGCATACCTAGCACTCCCCACGATTTAGTGTCATTTGTAAATTTGCTGAGGGTCCAATCCACGCCATCCCCCAGATCATTAATGAAGATGTTGAACAAACCCAGCCTCAGAACCAACCCCTGGGATGCTCTGTTTGATACTGATTGACAACTAGACATCGAACCATTGATCACTACTTGTTGAGCTAGATGATCTTGCCACTTTTCTATCCATCTCTGGGGAGGCGGTTGCTTGCACTGACCCAGGAAGGGTTAAAGCAAAGGCAGCCGATCAGGAAGAGAGTTTCTAGACCAATCAGGGCCCAGGGCCAGGTACAAAAACCGGCTGCAGAGGCAGATCAGGGCAGTCTCTCTTGGATGCTGAAGGGAGAAGGATCCAACTGCCCAGGGGCTGTGTGCTTAGTATCTGGGGCAGCTCCCTGTGGGCTGCAGGACTCCATGGAAGGACTGAGCCTGGTACCTGGGGAGAAAAGCCCTGAAAAGGGGAGAAGAGGTCCAAGACTGCTGGGGGTCAGCAGGAGCCAAGGAAGAGGTGAAGGTACAGGGGTCACAGGGAAGTGACCCAGGGGACCTTGAACATTGAGGGGGTCGAGGCAACACCTGGACTCAGGCACGAATCATAGAATAATAGGGATGGAAGGGACCTCACGAGGTCATCTAGTCCAACCCCCTGCTAAAAAGCAGGACCACTCCCCCTAAATCACCCCAGCCAGGGTTTTGTCTAACCGAGCCTTAAAAATCTCCAAAGATGGAGATTCTACCACCTCCCTAGATAGCCCATTCCAATGTTTCACCACCCTCCTAGTGAGAAAGTTTTTCCTAATATCCAACCTTGACCTCCCCAGCTGTAATTTGAAACCATTGCTCCTTGTTCTGTCCTTTGTTAATTTGTCCACATCCTTTCTGTAGTGGGGAGCCCAAAACTGGACACAGTATTCCAGATGCGGCCTGACCAGTGTCGAATAGAGGGGAATTATCACATCCCTCGATCTGCTGGCAATGCTCCTACTGATGCAGCCTAATATGCCATTGGCCTTTTTGGCAACAAGGGCACACTGTTGGCTCATATTAATCTTCCCGTCCACCATAACCCCCAGGTCCTTTTCTACAGCGCTGCTACTTAGCCGATGGGTCCCCAGCCTGTAGCAGTGCATGGGATTTTTTTTGTCCTAAGTGCAGGACTTTGCACTTGTCTTTGGCCCGGAGAAGTGGGCAAGCCCAGGTCCCTCCCCACTTTTCCTGGACTGCAGAAGAGAAGCCAAAGACCAAGGGTGGCCCCTGTAGGTGAGAGGGGTCTACCAGGACCGGGACTTTCCCCAGAAGGGGGATACATGGACTTGGGCCCAGAAAGAGGGCTGGGTCACCATAAGAAGTCTTAAAAGCGCAGTGAGCACTGGACACTGGAGGCACAACTTGAGCTTCATCATGAGGGGTGTTCACCAGAGTGTCTGGGCTGAGAGGTCTGCGACACCATCTTATAGTCCATTCGTCCAACCCATACATCTCTAACTCGCTGGCAAGAATACTATGGGAGACTGTATCCGGAGCTTTGCTAAAGTCAAGGTATATCACATCCAACGCTTTCCTCACGTCCACAGAGCCAGTCATCTCATCATAGAAGGCAATCAGGTTGGTCAGGCATGAGTTGCCCATGATGAATCCACGCTAACTGCTCCTGATCACCTTTCTCTCCTCCAAGTGCTTTCTCCATGGCTTTTCCGGGGACTGATGTGAGGCTGACTGGCTTGTAGTTCCCCGAATCCTCCTTTTTGCTCTTTTTAAAGATGTGCTCTATATTTGCCTTTTTCCAGTTATCTGGGACCTCCCCCAATCACCACGAGTTTTCAAAGATAATGGCCAAAGGCTCTTCAATCATATTAGCTAACTCCCTCAGCACCTCGGATGCTGCGCATCTGGCCCCATGGACTTGTCCACGTCCAGCTTTTCTAAATAGTCCTGAACCTGTTCTTTGACCACTCATCTCCCCCATCCTGTGCTGCCCGGTGCAATAATCCGGGAACTAACCTTTTCTGTGAAGAGAACAAACAAACAAAAACATATTTTAGCTTTTTCCATATCCTCTATCACTGTTGCCTGCCCCATTCGGTAACTGACTTCCGTTTCCCTGACTTCCTTGTTGCTAACATGCCTATAGAAACCTTTTTTGTTACTCTTCTCCTGTCTTGCTAGCTGCAACTCCAGTTGTGCTTTGGCCTTCCTGATTTCACTCAAGCAGCGTTTTTATACTCCTCCCTAGTCATGTGTCCAAGCTTCCACTTCTTGTAAGCTTCCTTTTTGTGTTTCAGCTCCCCGCAGGTTTCTCTGTTCAGCTACGCTGGCTGCCTACCATATATTTGCTATTCTTTCTGTACATCAGGATGGTTTGTTCTTGAGACATCAATACTTTTCTTTTCTTTTTTTTAAATACAGGCAGCTCTCCTGGACTCCTTTCCCCCCTCATATTAGCCTCTCAGCAATCCTGCCCATCACTTTCCTGAGGGAGTCAAAACAATGTGTTTTTCTGAAGTCCAAGCTGTATATTCTGCTATTCTCCTGTCTTCCTTTTGTCCGAATCCTGAACTTGACCATTTCACAGACACTGCTGCCCAGCTTACTATCCACTTCTTCTTCCTCTACCACTGGATTGTCCAGCGTGTGGCCCACGGGCCAGAATCCGGCCTGCTGAGGGCTCTTATCCTGCCTATGGAGCAGCCACATGCCTGTGGGAGCTGGCTCAGCTGAGGGCTCTTATCCTGCCCTGCGCAGCCCAGGCACGCATCTGGGCTGCACAAGGTGTGAAATGTAAAACGCAGCTGCGCGCACTGCCATGCAGCCCCAGTGGGTGTGAGCAGCGGGCTGGATGGGGGAGAAGAGGAGGAAGCAGAAGCCGGGTGTAAGGGGTTTGGGGAATGGGACTCAGGCCCCGCCAGAGGTAAATAACTCAGTCATAGGTTGGGGGCCTATTGCTGGAGTGGGTGGTGAGATCTTGAGGCCGGCATTGTGCAGGAGGTCAGACTAGATGATCGGACTGGTCCCTTCTGACCTGAGAGTCTGTGAGTCTATGCGGTGCTGGGGAGAGGAGGCCGCGAGGGAGGAGCTGTGGCTGGAGATCCACAGGCAGAGGGGCCAAGAGAAGAAAGGAGGAGCCTCTGGCACTTCTTGCGGGGGCAGAATCAGGGGGATGTGTCGGAGTTGGGTGCACGAGGTGTGGGGGGGAGGTGGAGCTGTGGGGCAAGAGGAGCCAGGGTCTGCTCCATGCTGGGGAGGGGCCAGGCCATGTGCCCTACTGCCTCTGCATGCTTGGGAGGGTGTGGGGGGCCAGGCACCTCTCCCTGCTGGGGGAAGGAGGGACGGTTTCAGGGGCTGGGCGTTGCTCCATCCTAGGGGCGGGTCCAGACAGAGGGCTGGTGTTCCTCCATGCTGGGGTCGGAGGGAGAGGCTGGGAAGCCGAATGCTGCTCCGTGCCAAGGAGAGGGGGTCCTGCAGGGTGTGAGGGGAGAGGGGACCAGGTGCTGCTAATGCTCAGCACTGTGAGCTGCTTGGGGGGTGGGGGGAGTGCGCTGCGAGCCACAGGTGAGATGCTGAGGGGAACTACACCTCTGCACTGCCACACCATGCTTCTTTGCCAGCTACCCCACCCCTCCCCTCCTCTCTCTTCCCACCCCACCTTCTCCCCTGCCCCCCTACATGGCCACCTCTGCCCTCACCTCTTTTGCCACCACATTGTTTAAATTGTATTAATAGAATTAATTTCTACGCTTTATCTGTCCAAAACTTGCTCACTGGCCCCCCAAGTGAGAAAAGAATTGCAATGTGGCCCCTCACCCGAAAAGGCTGGACACCCCTGCTCCACCAATTCTTCCCTGTCTGAGAGCAGCGGATCAAGAGGAGCACAGCCCTTAGTTGGGTCCTCTAGCACTTGAGGCACAAAGTTGTCCCCAACACTCTCCAGAACGTTCCTGGATTGTCTGTACTTGGCCATACTGCTCTCCCAGCAGAGGTCCCCCGTGAGAACCAGGGCCTGGGATCTGGAAACTTTCCTTAGTTGTCTGACGAAAGCCTCGTCTACCTCACCCTCCTGGTCTGGTCTATAACGGACGCCCCCCACGACATCACCTTTGTTGCTCCCCCCTCTAAACTTAACCCAGAGACTCTCAACAGGCATTTTTCCAGTTTTACACTGGAGGTCCAAGCAATCATATTTCCAGCTTTTTCAGTTTTATACGATTTTTTAATAGTGAGAAAATCCAATATATAAATTAATGTAGTGCTCTCTTCCTGACTCCATCCGCAGCCTGAAACAAGCTCTAAGCATTGTGAATCGCCCCATTCGCGTTAATCACTTTGACTGCAACCGAGTGATAGCTTACGTGTTGCTGTTGTTAACTGTTTCACTACGGATCACTTTACTAGACGCATTCAGTCCCGGGCTTTCCCACAGTCCCAAACAGCTTCCTTCTCCATCTCAAGTGCCTGAACCCCTCCATGTGTTGTGTTCAGCTGCCAAAACCTTCTGCTTTCCCCTCACAACTATTTTCATTTAGTTATAGTGTTTCCAAACGTCCACACCACAACATAAATGTAGGAACGCTGTCAAATTAAATAAGGTCCTACGCCTCAGTAGTCCCCTCATTTCAGTTGGGTAGAGGTTCTGTCTCTCGTTTCTGCAGAAAGTCCTGAAATAGGTTTAATCCCTACCATCGTTTCCCAATGCCTCAGCTTCATAGGTTTCTGTGCAGGGCTCCTCGTTGGTTTTCACCCCACCTCCTCTCCCCCACCCCCCACATACAGCTCTGTTGTAATTTCTGTTCTTCCATATCTGAGAAGGACGACTGCAGGGTGGTGGCTACGTTACTTATCCATGGAAAGTGAGTGTTCTAGACCTTTTGAGATGCTTACTAATTGCCTTGTGCATATGCAATCTGCAGTGGTATTTCTCAAAAACAGAATGTAACGTTCATACTTCCCCCTACCAGTGTAGATAAACACTGGTAATATAAGACAGTGCTGACTCTTACTCCGTACTCTGTGTGCCCTGGAGAAAGTCCAGAAGAGTCATTTCTAGGCAGAGTATACGTACTGTATCCATGCTCCTGATACGAAGTTTAACAGCACAG
Source organism: Pelusios castaneus (assembly GCA_007922175.1). NCBI lineage: Eukaryota > Metazoa > Chordata > Testudines > Pelomedusidae > Pelusios > Pelusios castaneus. The sequence continues at coordinate 1,562,433 of ML685878.1, forward strand.
ATGAATAGTGCAAACGTGCTGGTGTACGGGAAGGTGCAGAACTAAAGTTCAACGCCGACTCTTTCAGTGACTACATTGCCATACGCTGTGTCTGGAGCCCACATCTTGTGATCAGCGCAGCGCGAATATTCCTGTTATTGAAACCAAACATCTGAAGAGATGCATGTAACTTGCTGAGCCAACGTACCTTTTCAATTTACTTCTCGTTGTCAGACTGGAATAAACGAGCATTCAGCTCATCGGTGGTCAGAGTGCGAGTTCTGTACGCACATTCACACTGTCCAAAGAAATAGTCTTAAGAGCATTTCCGTCCCTCCCTCTGACTGGCAGCTCACCTGTGCTGCTGTGTCCACTGCCCAGTGGGACTGGCCCATCCTCGCCTGATCTTGACGGTTGGCCAGAAAACTATTGCTCACTTGCCCACACAACACTACTTCTTGTCCCAGCTTCTGCATAGCAGGGTTTATCCCAGCCTGTCTCCAGCCCCTCCCTCTGAGCCAGTCTTGCTAAGGACAGGAGGGAGGCTGGAAATGAAAAAACTGTGTCTAAAATTAAATTCAGTTCAAGATGCACACAAGTCTCCAGAACACGTGTGCCTGTATTGAACTCCGGTTTTGGAAGCCTTTCTGCATGTGCTTATCTTTAGTAGTCGTCACTCTGATTTATTTCTAGGGGGCTTCTCGTGTGAATAAAGTTAAGCAGAGAGGTTTAGAGCCCAGTGCCAAAATTCAGGAGCTATTCACATGCGTAAGCGCTCTCCTGAATTGAGGCCTGTTAGCTACTATGGGTTTAATTCTGCAAACCTTATTCACGTGAATAATTATTGTAAAGTGAGCAGGTTTTCCGACGTGAATAATGGTTTGCTGGCATGGGCGGTAAGCCGCAATAGTGTTCCATGTGTGCTATTTCCTACACAGCCCGTGTGACTCTTCTGATCTCTCCCAAACAGAACCTTACACCTGTGGAGCTTGTGGAATCCAGTTTCAGTTTTATAACAATCTCCTGGAGCACATGCAGTCCCATGCAGGTAAGCCGGGCACTTCTGATTTAATTTTAATGACTTCTGATAAAGCAGAAAGTTCAGTTTGGCATTGATTTCTCACAACGACCCAGTTGTGTGTCTGTAGAGTTTCCTATGTTTACGCTTTCCAAAATGTCCGTAATTTCATTTCTTATCTGCAGAAAAAAGTTGAGACATGGTGGAGCACAAGGCAGTAGCAACAGAAGTGCCAGACTCTGATAGCTGCTTGTATGCATATCTGAGCTCACTTTTCAAAGGAAGGTGGAAAGATTGCATGGCATTTGTAGAGAGCATATCAAATTAAATCTCTCCCGTCTCGCGTATCCCTACAGTAAGCTGGGAACACTCATTTCACTAGCAGCACTAATCAGTCACTTCTCCTCTTGGAGGTAAAACTCCTTGGACAGACGGAATCACCGATCCACTTGGGGTCATTATCTTGAAAGTGAGAGAAGGTTTTTGTCCCACAGTTCCTGTCCCATGTTTCTATTGACTAGAGCTGTGTGAGGCATGGAAAGTCCATTTCATGAAAGAAATCCACATTTGACTTCATTTCTATAGAAACAAACTGAAATATCTGCATTATCCATGAAGCTCAGTTCTAGGGGAAAAAATCCATTTTGAGTTAATCAAAAGAAAGTGACTTTTTCACAGTGTTCAAATTCCTCCTCTCTCCCCTTCCGGGGCCCCGCGCGCCGGGGGGAAAAAAAGAAACTTCAGTGAAATTGAAACACTTGAAGCATTTCACCTTTGAACTGCATTTCTCCAACAGAAAAGCCTCCGTCTAAGGTTTTTGACCAGCTCTGGTACTTACCTTGTGTGTTTGCACTGGAAGAATCTTCTTCTTTCCTTCCACCTGGAAGACAGTGTAAACAAACAGTGATTTCAATGAAACTGGGGAAAATTCCTGACTGACAGGTGGAGTGGGAAGGGCAAATGGATAAGGAGTGATGAAGCGTGAGCAGGGATATGCATAGTAAGGCAGAAATGACCGTTTGAAGGCCAAATGCAAGTAGATCAGGAAAATGATCATCTGTGGGCTCTCCATTGCATGTTCTGGGCTAATAAATTCACTGGCCTCATTTATGTACATTCTGTGGCATGTGCATTACTAGTTTAGGGTAGAGCTGTGTTAACAGGAATCTCCTTTACATGATTTTTATTCTTACTGAGCTGTGCCCTCTGTCACCTCACCCTGCTCGCTAGATACTCATAAATTACAGTGATCTGATTGGCTGCAGCCCTCAGAACATCCCACCCACATGTCCACAGAAAACGTAACACCTTCCCCAGGCTATCGGCTGACTTGACCCTTGTCTAAGCTGCCAATCCACTTTCTGCCTCTTTTGGATCTTTTTGAGGCATCTAACACACCATGAGCTCTCCTACCCCTTGAAGGAGAGTTAGGGCTTGTCTGCATTGGGGGTGGGATTGTAATTCGATTTTAGGTTGTCGAGTTACAGAAGGCGAAGGCGAATGATCACAGCAAATTGTTTGCTCAGGGTCTCCCTTCCCCACAGTTCACATTACTTCCTGAAATGCATTGCATTGTGGGTAATAGGCACAGGGGCTTGTGGGGAAGCAGTCGTCCTCCTCTCCCTTCCATCCCCTCTTCTCTAAAGAAAAGAAAAGCAGGAAAATCTTTCCTTGCTGCTTCTCTGCCACAGGCACAACAGACAGGCACAGGCCTGCATGCAGAGAGAGGAATTAACTGAAAACGTTCCGGGGCTGCAGGCAGGGGATGAGCTATGTTGCTATGGCGTAGCAGACAAGAAAAACCGGAAAAGCTGCTCTCTGCCTACATGGACCTAAATTCAAATTGTAGATTTCAACCTCGGTGCTACACCACTTGCAGGGGTGGTGTTAGCAGGTCGAATTACAGCTCCATTTTTTCCAAATGTACTGCTCTGACAGTGGAGACAAGCTGAAGAAGGTCGAGGTAAGCAGCCTTATATCGAACTTCACTGTCGGCATAGACCACAGCTTAGTCTTTCCTCCTGTTTCCTACTAAACGTAATAACTGCTTGGTATGAATTACACTGTATTTATTATCTGGGTTTAAATGAGGGACAAGGCAAGGAGGGCATCGTAAGTAAAAGCAGTTCTGTTTATGGGTGTGTCAGATTCTGAAGGTTGGAATCAACCAGAGCACTGCTAAAACAACAGACTACAATTATCGAGAGAGATCCTGGAATCACACATTCAATATGGAGATCTGTAGAGCTGAGGCAGGCGTGTCTGTACTGCATCCCTGCGCTCTAGAGGTCAGGGATGCTTCAGCATACCGCTGACTGAGTTCATTGCGTAACCAGTAACACACAATACAGCTTGTGCTGATGCCAGGTATGCACTTCCCCAGCTGCACTGAGGAATCTGGCCTACCTGTAGATTGGCGAGTACTGCCGTGCCCCAAGTAATAGCATATTCCCCTGTGGCGTATGGGAACCGATATAACCATATACATTGGTATAACCATGCGTTTCTTACCAAGGCATGCAGAAATCTGCTCTGTTTATCTGATCTCTCTCCACTCCGCACGAGGAGTCCATTGGTCCCTCTGACACAAGTGACTGAAGTGCAGGAACATGCTGCTAACCCTGAGGAGTGTGAGCCGAGGCTTCTTGGCACTTCAGTGATTGCAAAGACTAAAAGGGTAATTAGGGAAGATTATAGCTGCACAATGGGAAGAAGCAATTAGAATGTAAATTGGGGGCGCTGAGATGCAGAACTAGAACAGTGGAATACAAGGCAAAGGAATTTGCTCTGTAATTACACTGTTCAATATCCAGCTTTCACTCCCTTTAGGGTACTTTGTTCAGGTCGAGTGCTACTATATAATGCCTTTTCTGCAATCTAGTGCTAACAAATAAAAAAGACGACTAAGCTGAACCTGGATTAAAGGATTGGAGGCATGAAGCGAAATTAAAGAGCCATGATCTGTATAGTTCACAACCTGACTGATACGGAGGATGAAACTGAAAGGCACAAATCTTATTAACTCCATATTGAACACCAGTGGATAATTGCATGTAATAAATCCCCCACTATCATGAAATAGATAAAGGAAATACAAGACCAGAAGAAGGCTGACGTGTGAATGGGCCTTAATGGAACGAAGTTAATAGCAGACATAAGGCATGTCTCATAAACCCACCAGTAAATATTCTATGGAGCAGTTAGAATAGACAAACCTTGAGGAAAGAAACAGTCATTTCTGATTCCTAGCGTATCATGCGAGGCCTCCTGTTTATCCTTTCTCCCTTGTACGCCCCAGAGACCTGACATGGGGGTAGCTTCTTTCCAGCCCACTGCCGTCTTGGAGCATGGCACTGGTGCCCTCCACATAATGGACTTTCCATTCTGGGCACAGCCTGTAAAGCTTTGCCGCCCTTGAACATGTTGAGGGACCCGCGACAGGCCCATGCCCAGTTCCTGATCTGCTGCAGTCTCGTTCACCAGGCTGTGTTCTGGTTCCCTTTGCAACCGTTTCCTGAATCTTCTGGAAATGAGACCCAGTGGGACATTGGTCCAGTCTGTTGCCAGAGCAGCACCAAACAAGGTGTGCGTCTGTCCCGCAGCTTCCAGGTTGCCCTTCCCCCATTAACTCACTGCAGAGTGGGCAACCTAGGCTTGGGAAGTCCAGTGGACTTCTTGTCCAGATCGACACACGTGGACGCCCCAGCAATGGTTTTTAGTTACTTTTGTCACCAACCTCACCCCCGTCTCAAGGTGGCTACGCTGCCTAGAAATTGAAGAGCCAGCCAGCTACATGGATATGGCTCTTTTTGCTCAGACACTAGCCCTGGCATTAATATCCAGCGGTTCCAGGTTTGTTCCCCACTGCTGAAGACCCACCCAGTGGTGTGGTGTTACACGGGGAATGAGGTCAGGGCGCTGTGCCAGCCAGCTATAATCTGGCCTGCTAAGGCCGCAAACGGGCTGCAAGAGCTGGAAAACCTCCACTGGAAACTACGTGAGAATGGGTTGATTTCAAGCTTTACAATAAAAATGTTTTCTACTGTTCGTAAGATATTTATTTAGAAGCCACAGCAAATAATAGATGAGTGTCGCGCTAATTAAGGAAAACAAAAGTAAATGTTGAATAGTAGAAGAAGATTGTTTCCCCTCTTGCTCTCTTATCCTGCTGTCTTGTGGGGAGTCATTTCTCGTAGTCCCACGAACCCATCCTGGCACATGGCTGGCTGTGTGCCTCTCTCCCTCAGTATCTTGGGGAAATGCCCCTCTTACACCTCTGATTAACGCATTCTTGTTTGTGCCCCACAGCCGACAATGAGAACAATATTGCCTCTAACCAGCCCAGATCACCTCTGACTGTTGTGGAAGAAAAGTGGAAACCACAGCTCCAAAGAAACAGTGCCAATAATAGTATGTAGCAGTGTTTTCTCCTTACATTTACCTGGAGCCTTAAACCAATGGCTCTGCACCTGCGGGGGGGGGGTGGGAGGGTCAAAGCAGTTGTTCAGGGCAGGTTGATGCCCAGGCCCCACACTTGTCAATAGTGCTTTCCTGATGTCTTTTCTCTCAGCTAGTCACACCAGCTGTCAGGTGCCATTAACACCTCTAGGAACTATCCTGCCCATTCTCACTAGAGCATCCTTGGAAGCTCTGCAGAGGACATCTGGAAACTCCAGGGGAGGTAATAAAAATGTAGTCACAGTAGGAAAAAAGCTAAAAGAGAGCTCCGGTCTTAGAACTAATTAACAAGATGAGTCTTGATGGGACTTGCAACTTCTGGTCTGAGTTTGGATTTCCTCGCCATAGGGAAAGAAATCATTCCACTAGGTATCACATGAGAGTTGTCAAGAACTGGCAGCTAACAAGATTCGAGCTCAACCATTGATTCACTACAGGACCTTGGGCCAGTCACATGATCTTGTGCTTCAGTCACAGTCCATGTGGGAAATGGAGGTATCCAAAAAACAAAGAAAAAAGCAGCACTAAAATACCTGAGCTGGGCAAAAAGATGCATTAAAAGCTAATATTTTTGTGGTCTGGTTAAAAATGACAGAAACGACAAGAAAGCCCAGCAGCAGTTATGAAAAATAGATTGGAGCTGGGGAAGGAGAAGGAAAACCTTAAACTGCACAGGCTTCACACCAAGGTAGTTGACCCAAGAAGCCAGACTTCTTGTGCATAAAAAGCTGGCCAGATGCAGCTCTTAATTAATTAAATTGATGCTAACGTGAGTCCTGAATTTTCAAACCAGGAAGACATTAATTATTAGCAGGAGAATGGAAAGCACAACTTCCCTCACATGCCAAAAGAATCAAAGACCTGACTGATAGCCCTGTTGCATTGTAAAGTAGCCTACTCGATTACAATAAAATAGACAGCTCCCAGATTAGTGCCACAGCGTCTAAGGAGGGACACAGGACAGCAGCCCAAGGCCACTACCACAGATGAATTCTGCATAATTCTGTTACCAAATCAGGGAAAACAAGCTGACAAGCTCCTCAATGCTGTAAGCAAGAGGAAAAAGTCCATCACTGGTCAGCAGACGGCCTGAATCTAGAAGCACTTTGGGATAGGTGGCCACTGAAAATCCTAGGTTCAGATGTGGATCTTTGTTTGCCCTCCTGTGGCTGGTCGCTCACAGAGGAGAAAGTCTGGCATTGCCCCTGTTCCTTGTGTAGAAGGAATGATTCTGACACGTCCCTTTCTTCTCTCTGTTTCCCTGCAGCATCTTCCAGTGGCTCAGCAGCAAACAGTGCAATCCCAGAGAAGGAGCGGCAGAACATTGCCGAAAGGCTGTTGCGGGTGATGTGCGCCGATCTAGGAGCTCTGAGTGTGGTGAGCGGGAAGGAATTCATTAAGTTGGCACAGACCTTGGTGGATAGCGGCGCTCGCTACGGTGCTTTCTCTGTCACTGAAATCCTGGGCAACTTCAACACGCTGGCTCTGAAGCATTTGCCTCGAATGTACAATCAAGTGAAAGTGAAAGTCACCTGCGCCCTGGGCAGCAATGCCTGCCTAGGCATAGGTGTCACTTGCCACTCGCAGAGCGTGGGCCCCGATTCCTGCTACATCCTGACCGCTTTCCAGGCTGAAGGCAACCACATCAAGAGCTACGTCCTGGGAATTAAGGGCGTGGATATCCGAGAGAACGGTGACTTTATCCACCACTGGGTGCAGAACGTGATGTCTGAGTTTGTGATGTCAGAGATCAGGACAGTCTACGTCACAGATTGCAAAGTCAATGCCTCTGCTTTCTCTAAGGCTGGCATGTGCTTGCGTTGCTCAGCCTGTGCCTTGAACTCAGTGGTGCAGAGTGTGCTCAATAAGCGAACACTACAGGCACGCAACATGCACGAAGTCATTGAGCTCCTGAATGTGTGTGAAGATCTGGCAGGATCCACGGGCCTCTCAAAGGAGACCTTTGGCTCCCTGGAGGAGACATCTCCCCCACCCTGCTGGAACTCAGTGACTGACTCCCTCTTGCTTGTCCATGAGCGTTATGAGCAGATATGTGAGTTCTACAGCAGAGCCAAGAAGATGAACCTCATCCAAAACCTGAACAAACATCTTCTCAGCAACCTGGCAGCCATTTTGGCACCAGTGAAGCAAGCCGTGATAGAACTGAGTAATGAGAGCCGGCCCACTTTGCAGCTGGTCCTGCCCACCTACGTGAAACTGGAGAAGCTGTTCACTTCCAAAGCCAATGACGCTGGCATCGTCAGCAAACTCTGCCACCTCTTCCTGGAGGCACTGAAGGAGAACTTCAAAGTTCACTCTGCACACAAAGTTGCCATGATCTTGGACCCTCAGCAGAAGCTGCGACCAGTGCCACCATACCAGCATGAAGAGATCATTGGCAAGGTCTGCGAATTGATCAATGAAGTGAAAGAGTCCTGGGCAGAAGAAGCTGAATTTGAACCCTCTACCAAGAAACCACGGGCAGCAGGTGAGGCCCTGCCAGCTCAGGAAGAGGACCAGTTTGGGAAAAACGAAGTCTACGATTATTTGCAAGAACCCCTCTTCCAGGCCACCCCTGATTTATTTCAGTACTGGTCATGTGTTACCCAAAAGCATACAAAACTAGCCAAGTTGGCCTTTTGGCTCTTAGCTGTGCCTGCTGTGGGTGCCAGAAGTGAATGTGTAAATATGTGTGAGCAGGCCCTCTTAATCAAAAGGAGGCGGCTGCTCAGTCCAGAAGACATGAACAAACTCATGTTTTTGAAGTCCAACATGCTTTAAAATTGTCTTTTAATTAAAAAACAAAAAAAAGTTAAAACACTGTTCCAAACAAAGAAAGGAATTTAAGTTCTAAACACTGTGGACCTCATTATGAAAGACCCTGGAAACCAAGTGCTTATATATATGTGTGTATGATTTTATATATATATGTGTGTGTGTGTGTGTCTATGTGTTGGTTGTGTGTCTACACACAGAGAGAGAGAGAGACACACTCACACACACACACACACATATATATATATATATATAAATATAATTTTAAAAAAGTAAGTTTCAGAGGGAAGCTGAGCAGGTGTCAGCCCTCTGCCAGACACGTGCTCCTTTCCGTTAGATAGCATATGGTGGACTTGACAGACTTTCTAATGTTTTCGAGTGGGCACATCAAGGGGAGGCTGACGCTCTAACATGTACAGGCAGCTGAGATCTAAAGTGACTTGAAGTTTCATTTATTTCTCCTTCACCCCATCTTTCCTCTTGACCCCTGGGGCACCTTGCCATGGATAATCAAACAAGATAGAATAGACCAGTTCTCCATTGGGCTTTGCTCCTATGAATATCTGCACGCCTTGAGGGCATTTATTTTGCAGCCTTCATAACATACATTGCATGTTATCAAGGCAGCTGTGTTTTACAAGCACCAGTATCTAGAAATCAGAAGGGAGACTTTAAGAAAACACTTCTCTTTTTTTTTTTTTTTTTTTTGCATTCTAAGGTAAGAAAAAAGAAATCCAAAAAAGTTATACTTTTCTGTCCCCGCTCCCATTTTTTAATATAACATTTTAGCTAGTAATTTTACCTTTTTGAGTTTGATTTAGAACTGAGAGAAATTATTACGACAGTGTCTGTAACTATTATGTCTGATAGAATTTATTTTACAAGATAATCTTTTTTCTGAAGTCTCACTGTAAACAAGCTCTTTTCACTTGTGCATCTTTTATAGCAAAGGTTCTCAAACTTGTTCACAGAGTGGAAGATATCTTTACAGAGGAACTGTCTGTCATGTAGATATCTCCTCTCCCTTTGAGGACCATCACCACCTTTGTGGGAACTGCAGCAATTACTTAAATGGAAAAATAACATTTGCAAAGTAATGTATTTTAGTGTCTTTCGATACACTTTGACAGCTAGCACAGTATGACTGGACAGGCCTCTGTGAATTCACTGACCACTAGTTGTCCATAGGCTCCAGTTTGAGAACCTCTGCTACATAACACTTTTGTAAGCCTTCCCCGTACATGTGTCAAAACAATCTTCACGTGGGCAAGAACAAGCCAAGGTGTGTGATATTTCAGGGGAGCAGAGGTCATCCGGTTTCCAAATGTAGGGTTTGAATGAAGCTAAGATAAGCGTGTGGGTTCAAGGATCCTTCTGAATGTAGTACAGAGTACCGTCTCCCAGTATTCTGAATGGTTTCCTCTGCTTACACGAATGTCTTTTAAATACCCATAGTGCATTACACTACTTGTTACATTGCTGAATGATTCTGGCTAGTAAGGCCCTGTGACCTTAAAACTTCATGGTCACTGGCCCTTCAGGCACATAGCCATTCCCACCTACAGTATAGGAGCCATCATAAAACCCAAGTATCATGAGTCATTTCTACGTGCAGTCAAGGCTAGCTCTCTAAGAGCTTCACTGACGGTGGCAAAATTGACCTGCCCAATTGACTGTTCGGGTCTGTGAAGATCCACTCAGTCATTCGGGAGCCGATCTCTGAACACCACCCCGGCAACTGGAGCAGCGCTGAGTCGAAGGGTCCCCCCCCCCCCCATCCCTTCGACTCAGCACAGTGGATGTGCCAGGCGAAGGGCAGTTTAACTGAGATATGTAAGTTATTTTCAGTAACTTGTGTATCTCAGTTCCACTACTGCCGAAATCCCCCCCTCCCCACAGTGTAGACCTGCCCTAAGGGTCCATCGATGTTCCTCTTCAGGCTGGAGGGCAGACTCTGAGATCCCCACCTCCTTGCTGAATCTTAGAGCCGAACTCCAGCCCAGGCGGGAACATCTACACTGCTAATTTTAGTCCCATGGTGTGAACCTGAGTCAGTTGAACAGGCTCTGAGCCTCGCTGCTTTGGGGGCTTTTTTTTCCAGTGTTGACAAGCCCTGAAAGGCCTCCTGCCTGCAGACGGAGTTGAGTGGCATTTCACCTGACCTCTTACGGTTGTCAGATCTGGTGTGTCTTGGAGGAATCCAGGCTCTTGGTACCCAACTGAATTCTCCCCTGCAGAGATTTGTATCCCAATGGCAAAATTAAGTAAATTTCTTTCTTGATTCATGCTCTCATACTTCAAGCAGTTTACTTCAGAGTTGGAATCATTGGAGACAACAGTCCAGTCTCAAAGATTATGTGACCCAAATGAGTCTCTAGAGCAGTTCAGGTTGTAAAACTATCAACTCTGAACTGAAAGGTTTTGGGTTAAAGTCCCTGAGCAGGACTTTGGTGCGTACTGCCTGGAGACAAGGAGGTTGCTCACACGTAGAGGTACCAGCCATTGAACAGACATTAAGCCAACGTTCCTTCTGCCCATCTTTGGTGGTTGTGAAAATTAAAGGTCCCGAAACACTTGGTAGAAATGGAGGCTAACCCCAATTGTCCTGGCCAAGTGTGCACACATCAGTCAGTGTTTGCTTGCAGCCACTCACACTCCCAGTATCTAACACTTCCCCTTCAGATACCTAGATTATGAAAGGCACAGAATTATGTTCTCTCTGGCATGTGTTGCTCAAGCCTGGGAAAATTCCCACAACACTACTAAGGACCACCTTATGTATGCAGTTATCTTTCCCATCCGACCTCTGCCCTTTCCGGGCTGGGAAGCCGCACCTCGTGCAGGTTAAATAGGGTGAAGATTGTGTCGGATGCACCTCCCATCACTGCCAATGACACCAGCACAAAACCAACCAGCTCCGAGATGCACCTGTGAGTGTTGGTTGTGGAGATTTTTCCTAAAAAGGTTTTGAGTAAGCACAGTCCCCAGTGCTGCTGCCTCCTCCAGGAATAATATCATTTCAAGAGGCAGCTGAAGGGCTGGATACACCTCAAAAATACATTTTCTCCTGCAGTGAACTTTGCAAACAGCTTTATCCCATTTCTTTCCCCTTCAGAGCTACTCTTTACTTCCTCCTATATGGGCACTACCTCCCCAGCCATTTTGAGCACCCCTACAATAATAAATCTGTTTGCATGTGCAATGTAGGAGAAAAGTTTAATAAACAGAATTTAAATTTCAGGCTACCAAGGAGGGAGAAAAGTGCTCTCCATAAAAACTGAAAAATCCTTTGTGACCTGCTTTCATGACCACTGGGAGAAAATGGGGTTGCTTAAAACCGTCACTGGGTTCAGAACCCAAAGCAGGAGCTGCTTTCCAGTTTTTTGCATACAGTGTGCATGACACACCTTGACAGTCAAAACTCCTGATGGAGTCAGTACATTACACCTTAGATAGCGTCCTTTCAAAGGAGTTGAAGAGTTAAAGCATAAAACTTACATGGAAATTAAGTTCCTATTCATTGAGAGAGGAGCATCCAATTCCTTTACCTTTCTTTTAAGTCCAGACCTTAAATCAAGAGTATGATTGGCTATTGGAAAGGGTTGGTAATTTTATGGGGCAGATGAAATTTGTCATCCCAGCCTGGGGACCCTGTGATTATTCTCCATTCTTATGTATCCGGAAGGCACTGTGTGTTGGGAGCTGAACAGAGGAGACTTGGAAGAGAGTCAAAATCTTGACCTAGTGAATGGGACAGAATTGCAACTATTTGGGCATCTACTTAACATGTAAGACTGACATTAATGTTGGATTTGAGAATCAATTTGGGAGATTTCTCTGTGGAAGGATTAGAGAGAGACGCTGACTAGACATCTCACCCTATCCAACGTATGAACACCTCCAACCCACCCTCATTTTCAGCCCTGCTTCGATGGATATCAAACCTTGGAATGCAATGATGACTGCTAGCTTGGTACCTTGCCAGCATTTATAAAACTCAGCCTGGTATCAGGAGAAATGTCACAGTCTAGAAAATCCATGGGCTTACATGAAATTAACAATTCCTGTTTGCTATCAAGAGAATGGACAGCTCCTAAAAGGAGGATAGACATGTCAGAATCGCCAAGCGCTTCACTCGTGAGCACCCATTAGTGCTTGCACTGAGATTTCCTTTATTTGCATTTATTTGGATTTTGGGGGTGTCTCCTCCTACCCAGCCCCACATACCTGGAGCATCACACATTCCATGGATTTCAGCTTTAGGAAATGATTGCCATTGATTCGCCAAGTTCTCTATTGCTGTTGGTTAAGTTTGGTTCGGTTGTCATGCTGTACGTAGAATCACTGTTTCATGAAGCAGTCTACAGTGTCATCAGGCCCTTCCTGTCCCAGAGTGGAAAGTGGCAGAGAAGGGAAGAGTGTGGCTTTGTAGAGGAAGGAAGGGGATTGTGTTGTGTGGTTCCATTTCCTTTGAACTGGAAGCTCTTTCATCCAACTGCTGGATGGAGGAGTCTGGGTTGGGAATTTGCTTTCTCCCCCCCCCCCCCCCCCATTCCTAATGAAGAGCACATTGACCTTAATACCAAGTTTATATGTTTGATGGAGGAGGGAGTGTTGCCTCCCCTCTATGCAGCATCCTGGTTGCAGTCATTAAAGAAGCAAGTCACTTTCTCAATTGGGGAGAAACTCTTATGCCAGTTGTTGTGACATGGCAGACCATTGCGCAACACTAGCCTGAAAACATTTTTAGTGATACTTCTGTGTCCTGCAGTCTTAGCTTTAGGAATAGTCCCACAAAGATCTGAACTGGTGTCCAGCAAGCTGGGTGGAACGTCCTGTGGTTGCAGAAGCTGATTCACTCTGCATCGTACGCATCGGAACCTGCAAAACACTTTGCTTTCCTCCATTTATTATTGAGAAAAAAATTGTGCATGAAAACAGACTCTCTGTTCCATATGAACTAATCTGCTCCTGCTGTTTATTCATCTTCCTCTGTGACTTTACAAGTTGCTTTGGAAAACCATTATGTCAAAGAATTGTCACAGAGAAACAAGCACCAAAAGCAATGAACTCTAAAGAAACAAAGTTCCTCGTCTTGTCCAAATATCCTTGTTAACAAAGGCTGAGAACTAAAAAAGTGGGATAGAAAGGCAGAGCTTTTCTAAGCAGAAAGTCCTGTTTTAGTGAGCGTGCAGCAGCAGGGGATGTCTGTGGAACAGTGCTGGACCTGCAACCATCTCTTCTGTCTCCGTTTCTCCTCTCCTTTTCTCCAGCAATAGAAGATGGTTATTGTCCAAGAATGTGTCACTCAACTAAGGTTATCTCCTGAAGGGTTAGTCACAAGCTGACTGGTTGATGTGATGAGTCCAGTGTCCTGTTGTTCTTTTGCATTTCAGGCTGAAGTGAAGGATGTGAGAAAAGACTTGGCCATACAAGAAAATTTGCAACAGTTTAACTAAATAGAATGTTAATCAATTTGATAAAACAAAGTTTTAGTTAAACAAAGTAAAGGTTATGGGGTTACTCAGCTGTGGAACAAATATTTAATGATGGGGTCATCAGTCCAGCAGAGAAGGGTAGGACATAATCCAATGGCTAAAAATTGAAGCTAGACAAATTCAGCCTGGAAATAAGGAATGCATTTGTAACACTGAGAATAATTAACCTTTGATTTACCTTTGCTTGTGGTGGATTCTCCATTACCTGGCAATTTTTAAATCAAGATTGGTTGTTTTTCTAAAAGCTCTGCTCTAGGAATTACTGTGGGACCGTTCTCTGGCCTGTGTTACGTAGGGGGTCAGACTAGAAGATTCCAGTAGTTCCTTCTGGCCTGGAAATCTATAAAAAAAAAAAATTGGCATAAATTCTAATGCAGTCACTTAAACCAATTTAAAGAAGTATTGAACTGGTTTAATTTGAGTCTGTAAATTACGGAATTAAGCTAACCCAGTTGAACATTAGAGGTTTCTGCCAGTTTAACTAGGTTGATTTAGTGAATGCTGGTGTAGTTTTTCTCTTATAGACAAGGTGTAACATTTTAAGAAGTACCTAAAGGCCATATTTTTAAGGGGTTTAGATACCTAACCTGCTTTAAAAATGTGTCCCTTATTGACTTAGGACCCAAAATCACTTTTGAAAATGGGATTTAGGCACATAAATCTCATGGGAATTAACTCCCTGAATCCCTTTTGAAAATGGAACTTTGCAACTTCTGAAAATATCCCCCAAACCTCGGTTGCCGTGTCAGAAAGTCCTTCTGGGGCCTCAGTGTTCATGTGGCACCTCACAGAGGTGTGTGTCTAGCAGCTCTACACACTTTGTGCTCTCACACACGGTAGCAATGCGGAGGGTTTTCTGTAAGAAGAATTATTTTTGTTGGAGGAGTTTGTGCCGCCATAGCTAACTGAAGCCTTCTTCAGCACATCCTGAATCGAACAATGGATGAACTGTCATGGCAACATAACACAGAGGAGGGAGGTCTATAATAAAAGATACTGTACCATGCCTAAAGTCCCGTGTTCACTTCTGAACATAACCACCAAGTTATCAACACATTGGAAGTAATGCAAAGAGCAGAACCAAAAGATTAGTGGGCTGGATGGACTGACCTATAATGAAGAAAGGGCTAAATCTGGCCAGGTTTGCTAAGTAACAGCCAAGGGAGGACAAAATACTGTGTGAATATTTGAGAGGTACAAAGTACAACTGGGGAGAAATTGTTTAGGGAGGTCCATGTGGAATAACTAGGATTAATGGGGTGAGATTAAATAAAAGACACGTGAACTGGATCTCAGAAAGCCTTTCTTACTATGAAGGGATCTATTAAATCTAGGAATCTCTCAAGCGAATGGTTTTGGAGTCCCGTCATTTAAAACTACACCAGACCCAGTAGTGGAGGTCCTGCAGATGGACAAAGTGACCAAACAGATTTTTTTCCCCCCCATTTCTATGTGTACATAAATCTGCTTCAGGGCGGAGGTTGCTTATTAGCTTGAGGGGTGGCACTAATTCTGCAGATACCTGAGTACAAATAATAAATGGGTGCATCTCATTTACTCTCAGACTAACGGTGCAAGAGAGATTGAGAGTTCACTCAAACTTTTTACTCCTCCCATTGTGCATCAGCTGTGTTACACAGAAATTTTGAATCCTTGGTATCACCTGGGAGTCGCTAGATGCCTCAGACCCAATGAGACACTGCGGGTAACATTTGCAATGGGACTTGGGCTCCTAAATCACTTAGGTGCTTTTGAAAATATTGCCCTGGAGCAATAAGTACTCCCTTTTACAGCACCGACATGTCTATATATGAAGGGGAATTTTAAGGTTATGGAAATTTCATTAAGCAAAATACGATAGATGAGCAGAGGTTAAAACAAGCACAGATCACAGTTGGAATGGCCCTTTGACGCAATGGGAATAGTTTGCTTATGCTAGGCCAGATATGGTAAACCAATGAGAGTGTATTGCCCTCTAATTTAATTTTATATAATGAAACTTCTGTGGGTTCTGTTTCATTTTGTTGGTCGTTTGAGTTTTCTGGGTGGAGTTTTTTGGGTGGGGTTGGGTTTTGTTTTGTTTTATTTTTTAAGTACGCCTGTTAGAATCCTTTGTTTTATAACTTGACGGAAGAGTTTTGTTCACTTTAGAGGACAGTGTATCCAGTAGACTTTTTAGGATTTAGTAATCTGTAAGCAGCTGAGTTTGAAATTTTTAGAGTAGCTTCTGCAATCAGACCCATGTTTGTGCCCAACATTGACCACTGACTATACTTTAGTGTCCCTGACAGCAGTCAGCATTTATCTTGGTACCAAGCTGAGCGGCACAGCCTTAATAATAGGAAGGTTTTGCAATGGGATAGATGGATAGAGACATGTAAAACCCTTGCTATGTGCAACCAAAGTTCTTAAAGAGACCCTTCCGGCCTCATGAGCCTGGATTAGTCTTCTGGGGCTCCTTGTGATGGTCTCGGAAATGTGTGTGGTTAGGATATAATCGTTTATTTTTTATGATGTTATCCATGGAGAAGGATCTGTCAGCTTGAAAAGGGAGGCATGTACTCTGAAAAGAGCAGCAGACTCTTAAGGCAATTGTGGATTTTCCCATAGTCCCTTTAAATTCATTGGGAGTTTTATTCAATTGTTAATTTTTTAAAAGGAAAACTGCTAATGGATGACAGGCAAAGAATACTCAAGGTCACAAATGCAGGAGGAATGCACATCATCCAGACGCCGAGGATTCCAGTCTATGACGTAGCTAGAATGTGTCTTACCAACACAACACCAGGAAATCCTCATATGCAGCCAGTCCGAAAAGTTCTACATGTTGTATGTTAAGTTCTCGAAATCTCCTGGTGGGAGCTGAATTCTTCTTGTTTCATCAGGAAAATGATTAACAAAGTCCTCCTTTTTCTCCCCGTGTCCCCTTCACTCATAACTCGTGTGCATTTACCTTCCTTTCTATAGATGCAGATGTTCTAGGCAATAC
Source organism: Pelusios castaneus (assembly GCA_007922175.1). Taxonomy (NCBI): domain Eukaryota; kingdom Metazoa; phylum Chordata; order Testudines; family Pelomedusidae; genus Pelusios; species Pelusios castaneus. Next base: position 1,579,150 of record ML685878.1, read on the forward strand.
CATTGATGCACCAGCATGTCTCTCTCTACATGCGAGTGCAAGAATCTCATGCCATCTTAAGAAAAAATAAAAATACAAAAAAAAAAATACAAAAAATATCTTTTTTAGGCCAGAGTTTTCTACAGGTATTAATGAATATTTTTCTTAATCCTTATAAGTTTTATGTGTTTAATATTTCTTAATACCAGTAGCATTAATTTATACTTTTGTAGCAACACAATATTTTTATAAACCGCCACTGCTGGCTTTATCTTCATAATGGGGAAATGTGTGGGCAGTTGGCCCCACACTGTACCATGTACTGTATTTAAAAGGTTATCTAATGTCACACTTGCTGTGTTAATAAACAAAGCAAAACCTGTTTGAAGTCTCATGTATTGTTGATGTGGATCGAATGACTCAATAGAGAGCAATATTGCACGGGACTGAGTTGCTGATTTTCATTGTGATATATGGAACGCTTGAGGCTAACTCAAGTTCTTCTAGGTTTTTCCTTTCTAGGATATTTTTGTTTGTTTGTTTTTTACAGCTAAATAAATTCAGTGCTGTTTGAAACTTAGACTGACGTCAAATGAAAAAGATTCTTTAAAAAAAAATCAAGCTGTTTAAGTGTTGCTGTTTCTACAAGTCTGTTGCTGTCTGAATGGAAAAATTCCACCTGTGAAAAGGAATAATTCCACTTAAGATCCAACTAGCTCAGAGCTCCAGGCCAGAGTTCAGTTATTTGGAGAGGAATCTTAGTGACATATTTCTGCAACATTCTTTTCAGAGTTGATGCCAAGGCAGAAGACAAACTGTAAGAAAGCATCCGTTGCTTGAGGATTTTCATGTCAGTGTTGTATTTATGGTTTTACAATAAAACAATCTTTAGGAAAAAGTACGTGTGTGGGGTTTTCTCTTTTTCAGGAATCTACCTGGTACCTCTCACAGCTCTTTGTTACAGAGTTGGAAGAGTTGATTACATATCTTGAGGCATGAGACTCCTGAGCAGGCTATAAAACTCGGCTGTGGGCCTAGCCTATGTTCCTTGTGCACCCAAACTCCTTTGCAAGCCAGTCAGAGTTCTGAGTACCAGGAATGCAGGAGGAGTAACTGGAACAGCTACTTCAAAAGTAAAAGGGGTGGGTATGCTGGAGATTGATTTTGCTCTGGTGTTAAATACAGCCAATCTCCATTTTCAAGAGGAGACATCGTGGAATGGAAGGGAGATGACAGGGTGGGCAGCAGAAAATGCGCCCTCCATTTATTCCTTTTATTTTTTAAAGGAAGAACAAGTAGTGAAGAGGTTTTGTGAATGTGAAGGAGCAAGGACTGAAATCAGAATAGGCAGAAGCAGTAGAAAGGCTAGGAAACTGTCTCCCTTTATAACTGAAGAGAAAAAGGGGAGACAATTACTTGAAAATCGGCAGTGACACCCTTAGAAATGCTGTGAAAAGTGCTGAGGAGCAGAAACAATGAGAGTCCTGTGGCACCTTAAAAACTATCATAAGGCATAAGCTTCTGTGGACTGCAATTGACCTGAGTCAATTTTCTTCTCAACTACTCAGATTAGAAAATTCTTAGATTCCAAAGCCAGAGGATACCATTGTGATCTTCTGGTCTCCTGGAAGACAGGCCAGGGAACTGCCCCACAGTGATTCCTAAGGCAGATCTCAGGAAAACATCCAATCTTGATTTTAAAATTTTGAAGATGACAGAGCAGCATTGTTCAAACCAAACTAAAATTGAGACAAAGAGCCACCCTGGATGGCTGCCGGGCTGTGGAGTTACGGGAGCTATGCAAAGAGGCGGCAGTCCTGTTAAGGTGAGTGTGTGTAGCAGGTTATAGCTGTGTGTGCTGGGCGCACCAGAGAGAGTAACTCGATAGTGGCCTGGAGGGTGGCTTATGTGTATCACATCATTGAAAAGAAGGGAAAGGTGTAACCATCCGAACCCTTGGCCAGTAGCCCCCAGGCTTGTATGTGGGACGAGCGTTTCTGCCTGGAGGCGTGAACATCAGCTCGTTGTCTCTTGCTGCTGTGTAAATACAGGGACTGGGGCTTTCAAAGGGGCAAGTCATCTTGTGATGCTGGAGTTGCAGGGAGGAGCCTTTGGGGATTCTCAAAGCACCTAAGCAGGATAGGTACCTAATTCCCATGGAAACAAGTGGGGAGTTGGGCCTCTAATCTGCTTCAGCGCTAAAACAGATTTTGCCAGGTATTGCCACACCTCTGCCAGTCTGATACCATCAGAGCAGTAAAACAAACCAGGAGTCCTGTGGCACTGTTAAATTTGTTAGTCCTTAAAAGTGCACCAGACTCCTTTGTTTTGCTGACCTAGACTAACATGGCTACCCCTCTGGAAGTCGTCGGGACACATCACTGTCACCACACAGTGGTAAATGTGTCGCAGAGAGCTGGGGAGATGGCTGAATTTGGCCTGCCAGGGGTGGGCTGGTGTGTCCCAGAGGGTTGCAATGTGGCACGAATGCATCGTGACCTGGAAAAGGTTGAGAACCCCTGCATCAGAGTATCAGATCATGTACTGATCCCAGCTCGTTAGTCTGGGTGTCAGCCATACGCTGATATGTACCTGGATCACACTGTTATTTTATACCCAGGCAGACTTTGGGGAGACTATTCATGAATTAAGCCTTCCTGGAAGACTTAGTGCATCCATTTCCCATAGCACACCAGCAACTCGCCCATGGTTATGTGCACCGACAGAGCCAGCATTAGAACCAGCATCTACTGCCTCTTACTCTTGGGCCTCAACCACAAGGATAATAACTTGAAAAAAATGTTCAGATTGGCTCATTACAAGCCTTTCATTTCAATATCAAATATCAATACAATTTGGATTTGAATCTTGTATTAATTTTTTAGTATAAATTATCAAGCAGAGAATGGTTTTGAACCCAGGTCTTCAACCCCCTCAGTGAGGGCCCTAACCACGAGACGTTTATAGACGGGAGGCACTGTCTGTGCTGTTGCTCCCTTAGCTCACATCTGCCCACTTGGCTGAGACGGGTAGGTGAATGCCGAGTTTGCGAATCCTGTGGCTTAGATGTGAGTGTTGGCAGGACTGAAGTGGCTGTGTGCATTCCCAGCAACAGAATTGGAGGCAACTATGGGACTTTACTAGGGGAAACTTAGGTACTTGGGCACATTAGGAATCTACAGGGTTAGGCTGCAGCTGAGCAGGAGCAGGGAGACCAGACATTTTTAAAACATAAAAATCTCCTTGCTGGCCCAAGAGGTGCATATGTCCCAAAAGTTGCTGGACAGTTTTGAACATGTGGCCTGTGACATTTTATGAGACAGAAAATGAATAATAAGACAATGTTTCTTCCAGGGATGCATTTTATTTTCTTTGAAGGATTAGTTCCCTGTCCTCTTTTTTGCTCTCTTATTCCTGTTGTTTGTTGTATAGGTAGCATGCCAGGAGAACGACACCCTTCTCTTTCGAGCAATGTCTCTGTGTGTGCCCCACTGTAGGTGTATCTGCACCCCTAATAAGTAGCCGTGTCTATTCAGCCTACACAAGCACCCTCCCTCTCTCCTGGTCTGCTTCAATGCTAACCCAGCACTGCACGGACAAGCCACCTTCAATTCCTTCTCGGCCACCTTTGGCTTCAAACAGAATGAGGGTTGACTACTTATCTCTCTTTCTTTGGGTAGCCTGTAGTTACAGTTCATGACTCTGAGATCTCCTTTTCTTTTGTAGTACCTTTCAATCATTTCCCCCCCACCTTTTGCTGTGGGATTGCCCCATGGGGGCATGCCAGGTTCACCCATCGTCAAGAGGATCTTTTCCAGCAGGAAGGCAATACCAGTGAGGAAAGAACACTTTCATTGTCTCCAGTGTCTTGGGGAGGTATATGTTCCATAGAGGTGCATCTTCTTTCAACTGTTAAAGGCTGGATTGTCGATTGTGAAAGAACTGGGAAATGAACTTAAAACTTCTCCTCATGGAAAGTGCTGTTAGGCTAGCATCTGACCACAGTCCTGAATCCTCTCCGGGACAGAGATCGTACCCAGATCCAGAAAGGTGGAATCATTGACAAAGTTGACTGACTATCCTGCAGAGCCTCTAGGAAACAGGCTACAAGCCCTCTAGCCAAGTCTTGACCAGCCAGAGGGGATTCCTGGTGCATTTGGTCACCTTGACACTGGTGGCACCTATTCTGTGAAGCATGGTACCCGAAATCTCAGGGCCCCAAGATCTCTGCCGTAGCACCTAAAGACCTGAAAGGCAAAGCACCAAAGTAAAGTACCACATACCAGAGATAAGGACAGAGACTGCACTGACTCTCAAAAATACTGGCACCAGAAAAAAAGATTCTTGTCACTGAGTGCTTCCGAGCACCCTTATTGGAACACGCCTCCCATAATACGCCGTTGATACTGGCGAATCAGCACCAGCAATCACTGGCTACCAATCCCATCAACAGTACCACAGGGGTCTTCATTTATGGTTGTGGAAGAGCCATAATCCCTGCTGCTTGGTACCGGGGCTCTGGGATCAAGCACAACCCAGGCCATTTGTCTCCAGTGCACCAACCAGCCTCACTCTTCTCTATCAGGGAGTCACTTAGTAACCAGGCTGACAATGTGTCTCTCTTCTTACACCATAACCCACTGTTACAGCATTGGGGTCCTTCCCAAGAGCACCCATGCTCTGACCCTCAATCTTCCCTCAGTACAGTCAGCCATGGGTGCCACCATCATATCCTTCTTCCTCCTCTCCCTCCCCCCCCCCCTTACCTGTACTGGGTTCCGTGGGCAGTCTACAAGCACCACACTTCTTGGGTGTTGAGTGTCTCCTGTAGATAGTCTACTAGACACTTCCCTATGGCTTTGGTGTCCAGAGCCCCAGGATTCAAGGAAGAAACTTTTGAGGAGCAAGAGGCCAGTCTACAGATGGAAACTACCCCACCAATGAATATTTCCTCCTTGCCAGATGAGGTGGTTTGGCCCATCAATCAGTGACCGAGGAGTTAAAGTCCGAAACCTCACTAAGAGGGTATCATATAGGCTATAAAATTCCCCCTGAGGTGAAAGGCTCACACCATAATTAAATACATTACACACTTCCTCCTCTTTGAGAATCGCCCTCCCAAATGAGGTACAAAGTCATTTTGTTGACATCAGCCTCTAGTGCACCAATATGCAAAAAAGCCAACAAAAAGTATTATGTGCCCTCTAAAGAGGCAGAATTCCTCTTCATGCACCCTTAACCTAACTCTATAGTCGTGGATTCGGTTAATGTACAAGGAAAGCAACATCATACCAAGTCAGGGTCTAGACTATACTAGACACTACGTTAAAGTAAGATTTCACACTGAAGAGAGTTTCAGGGATGGTCTACGCCTAGAGCTTAGGTTGACCTAGCTACATTGATCAAGGATGTGAAAAATTTCACACACTGTGATATAATTAGGTCAACCTAACCACCCACTATAGACATAACTAGGTCAATGGAAGACTTCTACCACCTCTCAGAGAGCTGGATTACCTACAGAGATGGAAAAGCCCATCTCTCCATGGAAGAGGCTGTAGGAGACAGTAAAAGGTTAAATTAAAAAGACAAGTGGAAATGGTCAGGAAAGAGGCTTAAGGCCTAGCGAAGCAGATCAAACCAGAAGGCCTGAGTTGGATAAATGGTCAAGTTGACAGGAGTAGTTTGACATCACAGAATTTGGCAAGAAGTCAGCCGCAGCTACAGCAAGAATAAAATGGTACCTGAAAGGTGGGAGGCGTTGGATCAGCCTAGCGCCAAAGAGATAAAGATGATGTTTTGGTCAAATCTGAAGGTAATGTTTCAGTTAAACCTGAACGTAATGTTCAGGCCAAATCTAAGGGCAATGTTTCGGTCAAATTTGACACCTTGATGGATGGAAATATCCAGTGATGTGCGGACCTGTCAAAATTATGGGTGGCATCACAAAAGGGGTGCATGAACCAATCAAGGTAAATTCGTACCCAAAAGGGGGGAAAGTCAGTAGGTCTGAGCAGGGTATAAAAGCAGCAAGCCCAAAAGCTCAGATTTCGTGCACCCAAAGGAGGCGAGGGAGATTTCTGCCGTCAGTTGAGCTGTTCCGTTGCATTGAGAGTACATGCTGCCTAGAAATCTGTTGAGAGAGATTGTTTGCCGTTGTGCTGCATTGCAAAGCCTAGCCTGGCACCACAAGGATCTGCGGTCGTGCTGGTTTCTTTGATCGTGAGTGTTGCCTCAATTTACCTCTTGCACACAGGGTAGCTCTAGGCTTACGGTCACTGGGCTAACTGAGTCCTCACTAGAGACCTCAGCTAAAGGTAACCCAAAGTGTTAACCAAAGGAGCACCTCGGCTTAGGATCGCCAGGCTAACTCAGTTCCTGCTTAACATCCAAGTCAGGCTCTAGATCACTGGGCTAACGGAGTCCCCACTTAAAGATCTGAGCCTGGGGTAATCCTGAGGGAACACGCATACAGAGACTCTCACGCAGCCAAACAGACATCCATGTCGGATGCAGAACCACATCAATAAGAACACCTTCCACCCGGCACACCACAGAGGCGTCTACACTACAGCAGTTCATTTGCAGTACTGTAGCTATGCCACTGTTCCTACTGAAGTGTAGATATGCCCTAACAACAGCTTTGTGTCTTTCTATATTTATTGTTGCTTGATGAGACATCAAATAGGCTTTCTTTTCTAGGCTTGTTTTTCTAGGTCACTCTGGGCTTTATGGCAGTTTCTCTCCATCTCCAGTAAGAAAGCTCCAGCCGGAGAAATTCTGCCTTCAGTGCTGCATCTTTAACCACACTGTCTTCAGATTAGCCCCACGGGGATACCTGTGCGATCCCACTAGCCAGCAGTGTATGTGTGCACAGGGGTAGCTTACCTGTCTGTAACTGACCTTAGAGAAACATTCTGTTGATGCACAGGAAGGAAGATAAAACAGTTCCAGTTCCCACAGTTGTGTTGGCTCTGCAGGGCTCACATGGCTAAGCAGTACAGGCTGGCTGGGGTTTTCAGACGTGCCCGGAGAAGTTAAGCACCAAAATTCGATTGGCCTTCAAAGGTGTGTACCTAACTGAAGCCCTTCCCCAACTCTCCCTCAACTTCCGAGCCGGGGCCAAGTTCCAGCATGAGTCACAACTTCAAAGTGTTGTCTGCATAGCTATGTGCAGAGTGCCATGAGCCGTGCTAGGAGACTCTCCCTGGTACTGGGAGACATGTCCGCAGAGACCGGCTCCGCTGATGAGTGCTGCTTGAATTCGCAGGCCTCCCTGCTGACCACTAAGCCAGGGTCAACTCATCGCCCCTGGTTTCCCTTCTGATGGAAGCAACTGCCGCTCTGTCCCTCTCTGTCTCAGCACAAGTCTGTCTCCTTCTGTATTCCTGGTCTCCTTGTGCCTCCACCCCCTAACCCCCGATATTTTTTCACCCTGTTCCTCGTACCCTACACATCTATTTTCCCCTCCCGCCACTTCTCCCATCTCTTCAGTCTGTCCACCGTCTTAACCACAGCACACAGGGACAGCTGCGCTTCAAGCCCAGGCTAGTCTACTCGTAAATGGCTTGGACAGCCACTGCAGTCCATGTAATACCTTTGCAGACCATATTGTATTAAGGGTGTGATGGCTTTTGTAGCACTGCAGACCAAGGATTGCACGAAACTCCAGGGCAAGAAGGTTGCGACAACTCTACCGGGGATTAAGAGCCATGGTGGGTGATTAATGTGACTCATTCGAATAGCTCCGGACAGCCTTGCATGCAATATTGGCTCAAACTGGCGAATCTGCCCTGACATCCAATAGTGGCACAGCGATACCGATACAGTTGGCTGGAGAGAGATCCCGCCGACATCAGAAAAGTGAGTGGGGGTAGCTGTTAGTGGGAGACACTCTCCCGGTGGGTGTCGCAAGGCCCTATGCTGGCAAAAGCCATGTTGCTTGGGTGGGGGTTGACATCCCTGATTACGTTTTGCCAGCATAAACGCTAGTGCAGGCAAGGCCTAACGGGGCAAAAAGGGCTTGTGATATAAAAAGGCTGCCTTTAAACTGACTCAGGGCCTTCCTTCTGATCCAGCAAATGGACAGACTTTCTGCCCCAGGGTTATAAACGCATAGTTTGCAAGGACAGACGGGACCATTTTGATCATCTGATCTGACCTCCTGTGTAACACTGGCCAGAGAACACCCCAAAAAGAACTCCTAGAGCAGATCTCTTTAAAAAAATCCAGTCTTGATTTTAAAATTGTCAGTGAAATTGAAACTACATGTAAGTTGTTCCAAAGTTTAATTATCCTCGCTGTTTAAAAAAAAACGCCTTATTTCCAGTCTGAATTTCAGCTTCTAGCCTTTGGCTTGTGTTAGACTTTTCTCTGCTGGATTGAAGAGCCCATTATTAAATATGTGTTCCCCAGGTAGATACTTACAGAGTAAAATCAAGTCGCCACTTAACCATCTCTATGTTAATAGATGTAGCTCCTTGAGTCTATCACTTTAAAGCACGTTTCCCAATCGTCTAATTGTTTTTCTCTGAGCTCTCTCCAATTTATCACTATCCTTCTTGAAGCAGACCTGGACACAGGAGTCCAGAGCAGTGACGCAGGTGCCGAACACAAAGGTAAAATAATGTTTCTAATCCGATTTGCCATTCCGCTGTTCGTATATACCAGGATTGCATAGTTACAGCATCACACTGGCTGTTCATGTTCAGTTGAGTATCTGCCACCACCCCCAAATCTTTTTCAGAGTCCGTGCTTCCCAAGAGAGCATCAACCATCCTGTAAGTATGGACAACATTATTTGTTCTTCGATATATACATCTATATTCAGCTGTATTAAAATGTGATCCACAGCACTCTGTATCAGTGACGTGTTCTCGTCATTAGTTGCCCATTCCCCCAACTTATGGATCATTTGCAAACTTCATCAGTGACAATTCAAGGTCACTGATAAAAATGTTCAGTAGCCCAGGGCCACAAACCGATCCCTTCAGGACCCCACGAGGAACACACCTGCTTAGTGACGATTCCCCGTTTACAGTTACATTTTAAGAGCTATAATTAGCCAGCTTTTAATCCATTTGTTGTGCACTGTGTTAATTTTATATCGTTGTGGTTTTTTCATCAGAATATCATATCAGACCAAGGCAAATGCTCAGAAGTCTGTTACATCAACACTATTGCCTTTATCAACCAAACATTTAATATCATAAAAAAGAAATTATGTCTGTTTGACAGACTGTTTCCATAAACCCAAGCTGATTGGCATTAATTGTATTACACACCTATTATTCTTTATTACTCAAGTCCCATACTCTGTTATCTTGCCCTAGAATTATGCCAGATTGACAGGTCTATTATCACCCGGTCACCTCCTTTACCCTTTTAAAACACTGACATATTATCTTCCTTCTGGATCTTCCCCTGTGTTCCAAGGCCTATTGAAAATAACCATTAATGGTCCAGAAAGCTCCTCCACCAGACTTAAAATTCTTGGATGCAAGTTATCTGACTCTCCTGATTTAAAAAATGTCTATCTTTAGTAGCTGAGACTAAACATTCTTCTTAGAGCAGTTGCTCACATCATTCCAATCATGGTGTGTCCATGCCTCAGTGCACGGTCACCCGGAAACTTGCCTGTCCTTTTAGGGCCAGCAGCCCCGCCCCTGGGCTCCGCCCCCCCCTGTGCCGTGTATACCAGAGGCTGCTGGCCGGACCATTCCTCAGTTCCTTCTTTCTGCCCGCATCATGGTCGCAGGAACGCCCTTGCTCTCTATTGAGACATTTGCATGTTCCCTACAGTTTTTTCTTATTTTTCTGTTAGACTAACACCACCCGGAGCTCCACGTGGCGGCCGTGCCGTGCTCTCTGGCCTTCAAGCTGTGCATGGCCTGTGGAAAGGCCTTTTCTGTAAGTGACCTGCATGAATGTTGCCTGCGATGTCTGAGGGAAGCTCACAGAACAGACAAATGTAGGATCTGTCACTCGTTCCAACCACGTACCCAAAAGGAGCGGGAGTTGAGACTCAGCCTTTCTCTAGGGCACTAGAAAGAGGAGCTCACTGATATGCAACAGAAGGTTCACTGTTGTATTAAGTCAACAGCTGGCTTTTTAGCCAGCTTGAGCTAGTGACGCACACATGGTCTTTGCATGGGACTTTGACGGTATGTACCTCCCACAGGTCTGGAGCACGCTGAGTGTGCGCAGCCCACGGGGACAGCAGGCTGCACCCAGAGCAATTACTACAGGAGGGGGACACTCATAACACCACCTAGCAAATTCTAAGCTTCTTCCAGAGTCCAGCCAGTTGCAGGAGACAATTGACGACCTTAGTTTCGTCCAAGAGGGCTGCCTGCAGCGTCAGAGGTGTGTTTCGTGGCACGTGTGTTAACACCATTAAAACGTGTTGTTCACAGAAGCCCTGACTGCAAGGGTCTGGCTGAGGCTCCTGAGTTTTAACTGCCCCGTAGGTGGCTCCACACTGCTGTCTGGGCTATCGTCACACTTGGCCGTCTTCCATTTTAGTCGATGAATGTCAGTGAACATAGATTTCAGCTGGCAAACTATGAAAAAAATCGATTGCTGAGTAAGGCCCTGCTTAACGTGGGAGAGTGGAAATTGCGAATTCTGCAATATTAATTTTGCTGTTTGGACACTCAGCCCCAGCTAGCCGTTCTCCATTCCGGAGAGCCGACAGCAAGCGCCCTGCTCTCAGACCCAGGAGGCGGACGGGGGGGGGGGGGGGAAGGCAGAAAACTAATGGACTTTCTTACAGCAGATAATTAGATCCATTCTTACTTTTCTGCACATTACCGTGGTTTGGTTGTAACCCGGCTGCAATTCAGGCACTTATTGATGGATAACAGTCACCTTCCCCTTGCATCTTCAGGGATGACATCACCACCCCTGCGGCTGCACCTCCATTGGCGTAGTCCCCTCACTCCCTCCACATCCAGGGATGTGGGAGCTGTCCCCAGGCAGGAAGGGTTCAGCAGCATCTGTTCTTCTTGCAGTCCTGGCCATTGGGATTTCTGCTTGGCCAGCTCAGGGCCACAGCCTCCCTTGCACCTTGGTCCCCTCCTCCATGCTCCTAATTGAGCTCAACCCTCCCTTAATTTCCAGCTACTGTAAAAATAAAAAAATAATTTAAAAATCAAAGTTATTAAACATAAAAAATCAATATTAACCATCAACGTTCTAAAAAATGGAATTCTGCCAAGCCTAACTTGAATCCACGGGTGTAGGACAGGTGGATAGGGGTCTGGCAAAGCAAAACGTACGATCATTTCCCCATTTCATCCACCACAAGGAAGCTGAGTATAAAGCTTGGCTGAGTGCTGCTATTTTAGAAAGCATTGAGGGTTCTTCCCAGGGCTTGTAGAGAATGAGGAGTCACAGACCACTTGGTATAATTTTTTTCATACACTTTTTACCAAACCTTTGTAATACAAAAATAGTAACTATAAAAGTCTAGCAGTAAAGACAAGGATCTGATTGGTAACAAAAGCCCATTTTATGCTACGGAGCTTTCAGCGAAGCGATAAAACTGGTGCCGCTTGTTAACACGTCTCGGGGGGTGAAAAGCGCCCAGCTCCCTCCATCTACCTCTTCCCGGTTCTGCCCCAACGTAATTCTTCCAATGGTTATTTAAATAATGCGCCCCCCTTTGCATTAGCATAAGCTTAGCAAACCAGACAGACGCAGGGGGTTGACTACCCCTCAACATCCCTGCTTCCTGTTGCTCCAGGCCTGCTTCAGCGTTCAGGAAGTGAGTGTCCCTCATGCCGTGGTGATTCTGTGGCTGTAGCTCCCCTCTGCCCCCCGCCCCAGAAATAAATACTCCGCCCTAGAGCTTCGAAGGTAAGGGGCTAGTTTAAGCAGTTCACACTGTAACCCAGGGGTGTAGCCCTGGGTGGGCTGGGGCCCACCCACTTGGAGATGAGGCCCGCCCACTGCAGCTTCCAGTCACATGACCAGAAGCTGCCTTTGGCTGGGCCCACCCTGCAGAAAATGGGGGCTGGCTACACCCCTGCTGTAACCAGACTAATGTCAGAGGCAAGAGAAACTCTTGGGCTGGAAAGACCTCAGGCTGACTGGTCAGCCCTGTTTGACTGTTCAGTGCGAAAACAAGGCTCAGTAAAGTGCAGAATTCACAAGATACAGAAGGGCACTGCTGGAGAACACTTTGTAATGCTCACTTTGTTTGGCACAAGTGCTCTCTCTAGCAGACAGTCAGTCAGGTCCGGCAAGCAGGGAGGGTTCCCAGCAGTTGATCCTCGATTTCTGTTAGCACAGAGTTGATCACCACTAGAGCGAAAGGCTAAACTCTACCCTGGTTTACCGGAAGCAAACAGGATTGTAGAAATTGTGAGTCAAGGCAGAATTTGGTCTTCTATCTTTCCTACTAAGGAACAAAATAGAATGGAAACTAGAATCGCTTTTGGCCAGCCTGGCAAAGACCAGTTTTCATATATACTGTGCAATCAACATCCTCTCCACTTGCCCCAGGTGAGTGCGTGGGTTCTAAACAAGTCTCTTCTGATGTTCCAGGAGGAACTATTCTTTCCCCAAGAGGTTTGGTTTTTACATTCCTCCATTGTAAGACAATCAGGAAAATTACTTCCCGTCTTTATTAGCGGCTGTAGTTCCATGAATAGCTGTTCAGGAGCAGATAAATGACTTGGTAAAGTAAGGGTCCTGTAGCAATACATCAGAGGCCACTTCTAGACTGTCCCAACCATCACTGCTCTTCCCGTGGGAGTTTCTACGTACGTTAGCAAGAGACGAGCCAATCTCTTCCTTAGAGTGACCCTGCCTATTCCTGATCCCTGCTAGCAATCCAAGGGGGACACCATGACTGGTGAGGGGGAGGAGGCTGTCAAATGGCAGCATTAGTGGACTGGCGCATGTAAACCCGGCAGCACCTGCACTTCTCCCTGACAATAAAAGCTGGGGAGTATAGAAGATTTCCAGAGAGGATTCTGTCAGTCTCCTTTTCCCATTGGAGATGGGGCGCTATGGGGGACAGCCGGGTCTCCACAACACTTACTAGATTTGCCGAACCTTGCATGGAAGACGCTACACTGGGCTGGCTAGAAGTACGGACCCAGAGAGTTATACCTGTGCTATAGATTCCCCTATTTGTGCCTGTGAAAATGCAGAAATGCAGCTTTATTAAATTGCGATGAGCTTGGCTGTCATTGGCGGGAGAGGAATGCAGCCATGTGACCACGTGGGCTTCACCAATCCAGTCCATCCTTTTGGAAAGTGAATCTAGTGCTGTTTTCACTGTAGAATTGAGCAAACCAGCGTCTGTGTCTCTGGATTCTGGAATCCTCTTTTACCAGCAGTGGTTTAGAAAGATATTGCTTGTTATTCCAGATCATTATATCCCGTTCAAACTGGGGAGAGGAAGAAGCAGTCATTTTAAATACATGCAACTTTGAGCTAGAGGTTCAGTCATGTTACCAATACACCAGCGATGCTGGTGACACACCAGTGTCCATAGAGATCCCGCAAAGCTGAAGCAAGCTCAATTGTTTAGATTTTGCTGGTACAGTTTCAAGTATTTATTAGCACAGAACAGCCACATTAACTCCCAATGTCTTCCCCCTCCCCCGGCCAACTTGGGGGAATCTCTAGGGATTCAGAATGCTCCTTTCTTCCCAATTTCCTTCATGAAAATCCTGTTTTGCATTCCCCTAGGATCTCAAAGTTTCTCTCACCCTGGAGGCATCTCCTGTTAGCACCATTTAAGGGTTAGGAAAAGAGTTTATATTTAGCACCTTTTCCAGGCTCCAGTGCTGAATGATAGCATTTCCCATTCCAGTATAATACAACCCCAAGCGGTTGTGGGGCAGCCATTTACTAACTCAGCAACATGCAATATGTTTCCATCCACAGAACCCCCAGAAAGGTAACAGGTCTGGCCTACAGCACCGCAGAGTGGAGTCAGATGCCCTCATCATGGGAAATGCAATGAAAGCCCCGCCTCCTCTTGAATCCAATTTGCGCTTGCTGGGCAGGTGACAGTATCTCATGTATCTAGGCTCGAAAATATCATGGGCTATACAGGGCAGGCCAAACAATATGAACGCCACCCAGAGGTCAGAGTAATGGAGGTCAATCAGCAGAGCAGCCTCTGGAGAGAGCAGGGCTGGTCTTACACCTCAGTGACACAGGCAAGATCCAACGTCTGTGCCTGTTGCCTGCTTGAATTGTAGCCTAGTCTGATCAGGAGTAGATCGGGCGGCTTCCAGCGTAGAAAACACCAGCCTAGGTCCAGAGCTACCAGCCCAAGTCAGCTTTCATCCAATGTAGATGGCCAGCTTTCAGCTGGATCCAGGCCTTAGGGGGAGACGTCACTGTGAGAAAGCCAGAACCCTAGCTGTGGGGGGAGGGCTAGCTCTCCGAGTCCATACCCAGTGTCTTGCACTGGGACATATTGGGTGCGCCTACACTTACAAATTAAGTCGACTTAATTTAGTCTGCATCAACACTACATTTTCCTTACGTCGACTTAAGCTGCTGCTTAAGTCGACTTAAGGAAAATTAAAGTCGACTTTATTAAACCTGGTTTAAAGTCAACTTTACTGGCTAAGTCGACTTAGCCAGTGTAGATGCAGATTAGCCCTAAGTCGACTTAAAGGGCCCCAGGGCTCCCGCACTGACCTCCCTGCCAGGGTGGCTGGCACAGGCAGAGCCTGGCGTGCCACCCCACAGGGCAGGACAGAGCCCTGCCCATCCCGCTCCAGTACCCTGTCCCTGTCCTACTCAGCCCCCATTGTACCTAGATACAATGGGGCAAATGCTGAGCCCTCTGGCACTTGGCAAGGGGTGCCACCATGGACCAGTCCCAGGTCCACCGAGCCCCTAGAAGTCGACTTAGGCATCCAATGTGGACTCTCTAAGTCGATTTGGCAGAGTCCCCTTTAAGTCGACTTAATTTTTGAGTGTACACATGCTAACTCGACTTAACAAAGTTGACTTATTTGGCCAAGTATAGACATAGCCATTCAGACAGATTGTCCCTCCCGTAGAACGCTAGTGTAAGCACCCGAGAGTGACCGACACTAGTGTGAGGAAGGCTCTGCCAGCTGTTGATCACAGCCCAGCTCGGAGCTGGGGGCTTACCTGAATACACTCCACTCTCAGAATGAATTTGGGGATCAGCGCTGGTATGTTTCGCTGATAGTAGATCCGATGGACAACGTGTTGGAGGAGAGGCTCCACGGGCGTCACGCTCTGCAGAATGATCCCCCGGCCCAGGAAGGCATGTTTGAAGGTCAGGAAGACCAGGCCCGGCCCCACCTTTGGACAGAGAAGGAATTCAGCTCGTTCACTGAGCAATGGGGGGGTCCGACCCGCACCACCTATCGGCTGACCACAGTTCTGCTAGTTCCAGGGGCCACAGCCCATATTTAGGAGAGTCTCTGCTCCGTGTGCTTTGCTTTATGCTACTCAAGCCAGGTTAGGGGTGCTCCATCCGGCAGGAGTCTCCGCCAGGTGTAGGGGTGGCCATGGCTAACTCCCAGCTCTCTCCTGAAGACAAGGGCAGGACTGGCCAAATGGGTCCTGTTCATTACTGCAACCCCAGGCTGGAGGTGAATGGCAGAGAGTGTCTCTGCCGGCTGGTCCCACCTTTCCATCTCTCTCCCCAGGAAGCCCAATTTCTATTCCTATGCAGCTAGGCATTTTTTTCACCACCCTCAAAGGCCACAGTTTACAGACACAAGTGGCCCCCCCTCCCACCCACATGCATGCAACAGGGAAGCAGATGAACGTAAGTGTCCTGTGTGGTTTGATTTTCCATGCTTTCTCATGGAACGCCAAAGACAAATGTACATCCTAAACTGGCAGCACGTGCCCTGTGCCCAGAGGCTGCTACACTTCAGCCTCCGAGCCAGCTCTTCCCAGCTGCCCCTGCTCCAGTCTTCATAAAAACCCACTCTAGGCCCTCACAGGTTTGGGCTCAATTAGGAATGACAGAGGCTGGGCTGGCCAGCCACATGTTGCTAACCAACCTGACATTTTGGGAGGAAAATGTTTTAACCCAGGGGGGCGGACGAGGAATGGGATGGGGACGGAGACCCACTTTGAACCCCCTTTTCTACAGGAGGTGCCAGGCACTGTGTAAGCCACTTGTGTTAACAAGTGTTGACATTTGCTCAAAATTTGTTCTCTGTCTAGTTGGGGCCATCAGAGTCTTCCAGCTTCAAGGCTCTCCTGGCCCTTCCTTTGATGGAGACGGGGCTCCAGCTTCATCATGCCCTGTGAACATCCCCCTGCTGCCCAAGAGGAAGAGTCCCCAGCAAAGCCTCATCAGAGGAGTAAAAATATGAGCTAAGCATTTTAATCAGCAGCTGATTCTTCCTGGGGTGTCATTGTAGCCACTAAGGAAGGTCTGCGGCCAGACTCGAGGTTCAGAGTGCCAATTCCTATATATCCAGGGATCACACTGGCCCCTTGGGCCATGCCATGACTCTAAGAGCTCGTGTTCAGTGATTATCCACCCGGCCCCCAAATCTTTGAGATCCTGTAAGAATGGCCAGTGTTCGTTCCTAGATATCAGATTTATATTTGGTGGTATTAACATGCATATGTTTTGATTGTGCCTAACTTACTAAGCGATCCAGATTGCTCAGTATCAGACATCTGTCCTCTTCATTATTTACCACTCCAATTTTTGTGTCATCTGCAAACTTTATCAATAATTACATGGTTTCTTCCAGGTCATTAATAAAAATGTTAAATAGTGTAGGGTCAAAAACCAGTTCCTGAGGGATTCTCCATTAGAAACACAGCCCCTCGGTGATGTTTCCCCATTTATAATTACATTTGAGACCTAGCTTTTTATTCATTTGTGCCATGTTGATTTTGAATCATTGCAAACCTTAATCAAAATGTCATAAAGTACTGACTCAAATGCTTTACAGATGTCTATTAAAGCAACACTTATCAACCAAACTGCTAATCTCATGGACGAAAAAAACAAACGTTAGCCAGGATCAATTTTCCATCAATTTATGCCGATTGGTATTAATTATATTCCCATCCCTTAATGCTTTATTAAGCAAGTCCCGTATCAGCCATTCCATTATTTTGCCTAGGATCTGTGTCAGGCTGACTGGCCTATAATTACTCAAATCATCCCATTTACCCATTTTAAAAAATGGCACCTTAGCTTTTCTTCAGTCCTGTGAAGCTCCCCACTGTTCCATGCCAACCATC
Organism: Pelusios castaneus; assembly: GCA_007922175.1. Taxonomy (NCBI): domain Eukaryota; kingdom Metazoa; phylum Chordata; order Testudines; family Pelomedusidae; genus Pelusios; species Pelusios castaneus. Next base: position 1,596,358 of record ML685878.1, read on the forward strand.
AATTGTTCTATACGTTTAGACAGAAACAAGCCCACGGATGTTTCTCTTCCTCATCTTGCTAATGCTTTGCCTCTTCACTCCTCAGGACAGAATGTGCCACATGCATTGATTCCCCTGGGTCTTGTTCCACCCTTGAAGATCTATACAAAAATGCATGATGTTCGCGTGTGCCCTGCTGACCTCTCTTTTCACAGATATGGAGCTGTGGCACAAGGCAGGCCAATTATTTCGCTAAAACCTAAGCAAATTTGTGGGCGTGCCCACTGGAGGCTTCAGTGTGCCCTCTGGTCCCTAGAACTTCCTTTGTTCCTGGTACACTGTTGTGTATCATGAGTTACATACTTGTCTGACTCGAACACTGAAATCCATCCAGGAGAAATGCTTTCCGAACACCATTAGACTATGTTTAATCTCTAACTGGGAACAGTGCTTGTTGGGTTCTGGCTCTGGCTGCCATTCAGCCTAAAAGAGATTGAGAAGAAATTACTTAAAAAAAAAACTTTTAAAAAATTAATTTTAAATAAAAACCTTTCTAAAAATTAAATTTCAATTAAAAATTCATTCAAATTCAATTCATTAAACACAATTAATTAATTCTATTTACAATCACTTTAACTTCAATTAATGCCTATAATTTCTGTCGTGTGAGTTTACACAAAAATTTTATTCAGAAAAAGGCTTGAAAATTTTGCACACAAGCTGCCAAACCTTAGAGGGAACATTGGTTGTAGAATATCGGAAGATAAGGTCATATTTCTCTGGAGGTTTCATGAAATAAGCCTGGGGAGTTGAGGCCAATTGAGTATGAGACAGAGGAAGGGAGCACAAGCACATAAGGGTGTGTGAGGAGAGAGAAGAAGAAGATAAGGAAAACTCTAACTGAAATGTAATCAGTGTGTTACGTTGATCTTTTACCTTCCAGCAGTGTCTCGTAGACTCCCATAGCTTGGAGCGTACGTATCTCAGGTCAGCTCCACACATAAAAAGTGGTCCGTGGAGAAAAGTTAGATGTGCAAAATCTGCAGCATTTTCAGGGATCTCCTGCATATGTGGAAGGAACACAAACTGTGAACGGACCAACACTATCAGTACAAATTGGTTCCAAGTTACATATCTGCTCCTATGCAGGCCGTCTGTATTTACAGGGACACCACAGCCACACCCAGTGGACCCCACCGCACTAAGCACTGCACAGACGTGCCAATATAGTACCTATCTTTAAGAAAGGGAAGAGGGAGGATCGGGGGAACTACAGACCAATCAGCCTCACCTCAGTCCCTGGAAAAATCATGGAGCAGGTCCTCAAAGAATCATTCTTAAACACTTGGAGGAAAATAGAGTGATCAGGAACAGTCAGCATGGATTCACCAAGGGCAAATCATGCCTGACCAACCCGATTGCCTTCTATGATGAGATGACTGGCTTTGTGGATGCGGGAATGGCTATCGACACGATACAATTCGCCTTTAGCAAAGCTTTTGATACAGTTTCCCACAGCATTCTTATCAGTAAGTTAAGGAAGTCTGGGTTGGATGAATAGACCGTAAGGTGGATAGAAAGCTGGCTAGATTGTTGGGCTCAGCGGGTAGGGATCAATGCCTCAATGTCTAGTTGGCAACCGGTAACAAGAGGAGTACCCCCAGGGGTTGGTCCTGGGGCCGGTTTTATTCAAAATCTTCATTAATGATCTGGATGATGGGATAGACTGCACACTCAGTAAGTTTGCGGATGACTCCAGGCTGGGGAGAATGGTAGACATGCTGGAGGCTTGAGCTCTGGCTGTTCCTGGATTTGGTTTTTGGTTTTTTTTTATCTTTCTGTCTGAAAACGGTCTCCGTAAGCTCAAATTGTTGTTACCAGGGCGGAGTGAAGTGCATCTGGGGAGGAGAGCCTTTTTAACCTATCAGAAACTGTATTTGATTCCTGTAACATGAACTAAAGTCTATAAGAGAAGTTGTTGCTACGTCACAGGTTGGAGATTTCCTGTGTTCTCTCCCGTGAGCGCTCCCTTATACAGATCTAAGTAAAGGCTCGCTAATCACACTTAAGTGAATTGAATTTTATTTTCAGTGACATCTTTGTCACACTGCTACAGGCTGGGGACCGATCGGCTAAGTAGCAGCGCTGTAGAAAAGGACCTGGGGGTTATGGTGGACGGGAAGCTGGATATGAGTCAACAGTGTGCCCTTGTTGCCAAAAAGGCCAATGGCATATTAGGCTGCATCAGTAGGAGTATTGTCAGCAGATCGAGGGGTGTGATAATTCCCCTCTATTCGACACTGGTCAGGCCGCATCTGGAATACTGTGTCCAGTTTTGGACTCCCCACTATAGAAAGGATGTAGACAAATGAGAAAGAGTCCAGCGGAGGGCAACGAAAATGATTAGGGGGCTGGGGCACATGACTTATGAGGAGAGACTGAAGGAACTAGGTGTATTTAGTCTACAGAGGACAAGACCGAGGGGGGATTTGATCAAGTTGCAGCTGGGGAATTCTAGGTTGGATATTAAGAAAAACACTAGGAGAATGGTGAAGCACTGGAATGGGTTACCTAGGGAGGTGGTGAACAAATAAGGAGTCCTGTGGCACTTTTAAAGACTAACAAATTTATTCCATGAGCTTTCATGGGAGAAAATCCCGTTGGAACTAGGGAAGTGGTGGACTCTCCATCTTTGGAAACTTTTAAGGCCCGGTTAGACAAAACCCTGGCTGAGATGATTTAGTGGGAGTGGTCCTGCTTTTAGGAGGGGGTTGGACTAGATGACCTCAAGAGGTCCCTTCCAGCCCTAAGATTCTATGAAATATGGAACAGCAAAGTGGAGACTCCATAAAAAGGGCTGCTCTTTCCATTGACTGTCCTGGTTACATGCCACAATAGTCAGTCGCACCCCATTTACGTGAAAAGAGTTACTGACAGTTCCAGTGAAGAAACAATGCAGGTAGTGTATTTCAGAGGGATACAGCTTAGAGACTGGGTATAGAAATGTTTTATGGCCAAATGAATTGAACCATGAGACAGGCAAGGGCATGTGTACATTTCCAAGTGCCATTTAACAGTGGGGACGAGGGGGGGCAGGGAATCATCAAGTCTTGCTGGGGCTGAGATTTTCAGAGAAGCCTTAGGAAGTTGGGCACATAACTCCTTGATATTCAGTTGGATGCCTAACTCCCTTGAGTTCTTCTTAACCATACACCATCCAGCCCTTCTTAACCATGTACGAGTCAAAGTTTAGGAGTGACATTTTCAAAACTTGTGCTTGTGATTGGTAGAGTCAGAGTCCTCGTCTGCTTTTGTTAGGGTCTAATATCCAGAGCACAAAAAAATCTCCTACCTGAATGTGTACGTTGACAAAATGCTCTGTGTGGCCATGACAGACCAACTCATTCGAGGTGATCTCGTCCTGCTCTGGGACAGCCCAAGTTGGTTCAATGCCATCGCAGTGATACCAGATGAGTATCATTCCATTTGTTTCACACGAGGGCCAGGTTTTAATCTTTGCTGTGTCTGGCACTGCAGAGAGGAGAAAGAGGTTAGTGCAAAGCAGATGTTTCCCAGCCTAACACTGGGTCATAGATTCACCCAGCCCTGAGCTATAAATATTAGCACAGAGAGGCAGAAGACAATAATCCTGCACAGCATCTCTTGTGTAGAAGCTGAAAACTTACAGAACAATGCAGGATGACTGGTTTTGTGGGCTAACCCACGGGAGTCCAAAGGTACCTCTACGTTACAGCATGGACATCGTGGCCTGTGCTAGCCATGTGAGCTTGAACCCAGGAGGTTGAGCGGATTTGGACATGATTAGCTAGCTGAAGCCACAATGTCCACACTGCTATTTTTAACATGCTACCTTACGCTCCATTAGTGTGAGTCTTGTCTACCTGGGCTGGGAGGCTCACTGCTAGCAGCGGTATAGACAGACTGTTGGGGGCCCAAACCTAACACGGTCAATCTAACTTGATGGGTTTTCAAAAATGTTTAATTGGACTTTTTAAAAGTTACGTTCAATGTTTCTCGTTTTAAAAATAAACCTGATTCACATTAAATCTGACGTTATGATAATCTATGTCAAGGCCTAAATATAATTCATTCAAATAATTTAAATGAATAAAATAATTTACATCAATGAGCCCAGTCTATTTGAGGAGTTAAATAGTGTTCTTTTTAAACTATATACAAAATCGAAGTGGGGGTGAGGGTGGGGGGATCCTCTTTCACTTGAAGTCAGCTCAAACTAAATGAAGATCTCACAGTATCATGTCCTTCATAGATGCTTAAAGGCCAGGAGGGACCATTTTGATCATCTAGTCTGACCTCCTCTATAACACAGCCAGAGGACTTCCCCAAAATCATTCCTGGGGCAGAGCTTTTGGGAAAATACCCAGTGTTGATTTTAAAATCATTAGGGATGGAGAATTGGTAAATTCTTCCCTTGGTAAATTGTTCCAGTGGTTAATTGCTCTCACCGTTAAAAATTTGGGCCTAATATCCAGTCTGAATTTGTCAACTTTCAGCCACTGGATCACGTTCTACCTTTTTCTTCTAGATTGAAGAGACCGTTATTAGACATTTGTTCCTCAGATAAGTACTTAGAGACTGTGATCAAGTCACCCCTTAATCTTCTCTTTGTTAGACTCAAGGGCTATGTCTACACTGGCAAGTTAGTTCGAATTAAGGAAGCTTAATTCGAACTAACTAAAGCCATGGCTACAATAGGCTTTAATTAGTTTGAATTAAGGGCTTCCTTAATTTGAACTAATAAATTCGAATAGGGTCTTCGAATTAAGGGGTTAATTCGAACTAACTAGTTCGAATTAACCAATGTGGCCATGTTAGTTCGAACTAACAAGCCATTGAAGTGAATGGGGATCGCTAATTCAAACCAACTTAGTTCGAACTAACTTTTCCAGTGCGGCCATGCTAGTTCGAATTAAGCTAATTCAAACTAACTAAAATTAGTTCTAATTAGTTAGTTCGAACTAACTAATTTAAACTAATTTTATCAAGTGTAGACATAGCCAAGGAGCTTAATCTATTTAGTCTATCAGTGTGAGGCAAGATTTCTAACTCTTTAATTGTATCGTGGGTTTTCTCTGAACCTGCTACAATTTATCAGCTTCCTCCTTGAACTCTGAACACCAGAATAGGGCATCGGGTGCCAGCAGTGATCACACCCGTACCAGACACTGGGATAAAATAACCTCTCGACTCTCACGTGAGTTTCCCCTTTATTCATCCAGGGATCGCATTAGCTCTTTTGGCCATAGTATCATATTAACAGCTCACGTTCAGCTAATTATTCCACCATCCCCTTCCCTGCCCCCCCCCCAGTTCTTTTTAGGGTAACTGCTTCCCAGGATACAGTCCCCATCCTGTCAGAATGGCCTATATTCTTTGTTCCTAAATGTATACATTTACATTTAGCCATATTGAAACACATATTCGTTGCTTGCACCCACTCTACCAAGTCATCCAGATGTCTTTGTGTCAGACATATGGCCTCTTCATTATTTATCACCCCACCCCCCTCCCACACACACGCAACTTTTGTGTACTAAATTTGTCAGTGATGGTTTTATGTTTTTTTCAGGTCACTGATAAAAATTTTAAATAGCCTAGGCCAAAAATGGATTCTTAAGGGATCCCACTAGAAACCCACTTCTTTGATGATAGATAATTCCCCCTTTACAACCAAATTTTGAGATCTGGCCATTCTAATGTTTCCCGGCTTTTATTTGCTTAGGAAAGTGTGTTCTGTGTCAGAAGAGACAGAGCATTGCCTTTTCCACAATTTCTCGGTTGCAGAATTGTAGGGAGAGGAAGAAGAAAGAGAAAAATCACCTTTTTCAGCATACGGGATATGAGTGCATTTTCCATCTTCTCCCCGAAACAGCCATCCGTGAAATGGACACTCAATACAGTTGCCTACCACTCGACCACCAGCAGCAAGGTTGGCACCAAGGTGTGGGCAATAGGCATCGACAACATATACTTGTCCGTCCAGAGCACGGAATACAGCAACCTGTTCCCCTAGATGTAGAGATACAAATTCATGGTTGGGCTGGCTAACAGTTGTCTCATTGTAAGGGTTTGGTCAATATGCTGGTTGTTGTAGGCCTTACAATATTTTCAGAACTGTAGAGTGCGTTTACAGGAGTTTATGCAGGAGGGGGAACACATCAAGACACCCAGCCTGTGAAATAAAGAAGGAGATTTCATCCAACCAGTTCCAATTCCAGTTCTCTGTGTTTACAGTGTACCGGCTTAGTATTAGGAGTTCTGAAACCAACCATTTCTACAGCTATTTAGAGTCTAAAAAGTAATGACTGAGATGAAGTATGTATAGCTGGGCCACAGTCGGAGAATTTTCACTTTGGCACAGGTCAAAGGAGCAAACCTAGTAGATTATATTTCCTGAGACGCAGATCATCCAGGCCATCATGATTTACAAGCTGGTTTAAACATATATCTAAATATTTACAAAAACGCTTACAGTGGGAAATGAATTAAATGGTGCTGCAGAGGGTGGAGGGCTGTGGATAACTGAGATGTGAGGGTCTTAGACCCACTCCAGAAAAGGGGGTGGTGGCAATCATTTAAATAAGGATATACAAGTCCATCTATTTAGCGATCCCAAAAAATAAAAAACCCCTGATTTTCAGAACGGTGGCTCCCGTCCCCTTCTCTATCGGAAGTGTAGCCATAAAAGAGCACAGGTGGGATTATTTTGAGTCTGCTGCTTAGCCAAAAGATGGCAGCATACGGCAGCTTGTTCGTCTACAGAGATGTATGTGAGCACGCCTTGGTCTGGCTAGATCTTGGTCAGACAGGAAAGGATGTAGGTTCCTGGCAAACTGGGAGAAGGTATGGGTCCAGGATTAGTGATGAGTGCCATACACCTCTCTCTTGTATCTTAAAATCAGGGGGCACTTTCTTTGTAACTCCTTGTTTATGGAACTGGTCCAGCCTGTTTGCTCAAGCTTCCTCTCACAGACCTCTCCTTGACACCTTTCCTGCCCCGGGGTTTTTAATAGTCTAAAAGTCAAGCTAACAAAGTGCAGGACTTGTAAGCAGCTGTTTGGATTCCGGGATCCTGCAAGCACAGGAGCGTTAAACATCACGGACCAATAGTCTGTCCAGCAAGCTCATTTCAGGACTGGTTCCACTGGTACAGCTTTCCACTCATTCCAGGGGAATGTGTGCTGAGGACCATGCACTGCTTGTATCTCCTGTGGTGTGTAGGGAACAAATGAAAGTGGGACAAGGAAGAGAAACAACCCAAAGAAGAGCTCTGCAGGCCTGAGAAAGGCCATGGAACGAGGCACCCAGATAATCTTAGCGAAGGCTGGAGAACTCCTATTCCAAATGATAAACATTTTCCCCGTTCATACTGGGCACTTCTTGTCTACTTAATAACACCACCTCTGAAGTCGACTGAAGGCTTAAGTCGACCTTATTAAGTTGACTTAAAGCCAGTGTGGACGGGTCTGTCTACACTACAGGCTCGGTTAAGTCAACTTAACAGGGTTGACTTAAGTCAACTTCAAGTGTAGACGCTCCATTAAGTAGATCTAACAAGGTCAACTTTAAGTCGACTTAACAGAGCCTGGAGTGTCGACCTAGCCTATGTGTCTGTAACAGGACAGCTATGTACAAACCCTCTAAGGACAAACCGCCCCCCCAGATGCTGCCCCTTTAGCTGGGGACATCAACTGAAACAGCCAAGAGACCCAACAAGGAGCCTAATATAGGCCCCAGTCGGAAAATGCGACAATACCACTGACCCGATAGACAGAGAAGTGAATCCATAAGGACAGACAGACACCTACAGTGGGGGTGTCTGTGGAAACAAAATGAAGCATCTTGGAGTGATGCCACTTACTCAATGAATGGGCAGAAAAACAGCAGTGGACTTCGTCTGCTGATACTCACCTTCCATTCAGCTTCCACCCTTCCAAGAGACTTCTCTGAAGAAACTTACACAGAAAAATAACTGCGAGTAAGTGACAATGCTCCAAACCCCTTAGGGGATACGCTAGATGAAAATTAAAGTACAGTTGTCAGGGTGAACTGATTGCAAACAGCTCTGGGATTTTAAACTAGCAGAAGGGTTTAGACTTGAACAAAGTCAACCTGAATTCCAAGAACAGCTCTTCCTCAAAACGCCTGAAAACCTGATGCTCAGGAATGTTCTGCAGTAGTGAGATAAGACAGCCTGGCAGAAATCAATTATTTTTTTATAATTTTGACAGCTAACAGCTGTGTTTATTTTTTAAAGATGAACTGCAATAGGCTGTGTATGGGGAGGGAGGCATGGGGGAAGAGGAAAAGCTGAGCTTTCTACTCTTGACACCCCCTTTTTTCCATGCCTATAAGAAATTCAAGTCTTGTCTCTTCTGGAAAACCAACACCATCAATGTCACTGGAGTCAGGTGCCTGGAAAACTGAGCAGTCATGGGGTGGTAGGAAGAATTTAAGACAAAGGGCAGCATTAATTCTGAGTTAACTTGAAAGCCTGGGGCGTGCACATCATACAAGCAGCAGAGACGTCCGTTGGCGGTCACCTCTAAGGTTAGGCCAACAGACCTTTCGTGTACATGTGCTGTAACTACAGCTATGACCTAACCCTTCTCCTTAGATACCTCCAATTCCCTGTTTACAGAGTGTGTTTGAGACACTTTGCAAGCCGGGAGCTGAATTGGTTCACCTGCATTCAAGCCATCTATAAATATTTAACCTCTAAGAGTCTTATTTAGATAGAGCCAACGTACAGCTATGGAATTCTGCAAAGCACTGCATTAGAAGGGAAGCTCACAGCATGCCAGTGGGAGCATTGTATGAACGTGGCCATTTATTGGCTTGTGAAGCAGCAAAACCACCTTGCGCCACCACAATGAGTTGCATACTAAGTCATAGGATATTAGAGTTGGAAGGGACCTCAGGAGGTCACCTCCAACCCCCATTCCAGTGCTTCATCACCCACCTGCTATTTTTTTCCCGAGTATCCAACCTAAAGCGCCCCCACTGCTATTTGAGACCATTGTTCCTTATTCTGTCATCTGCTACCACTGAGAACAGCCTCGCTCCATCCTCTCTGGAACCCCCTTCAGGTGGTTAAAAGCTGCTATTAAATCTCCTTCCTTCTCTTTTGCAGATTAAACAAGCCTCGTTCCCTCAGCCTCTCCCTGTAAGTCTTGTGCTGCAGCCCCCTGATCATTTTCATTGTCCTCTGCTGGACTCTTTCCAATTTGCCCACATCCCTTTTATAATGAGGGCCCAAAACTGGACACAACACTCCACATGTGGCCTCACCAGTGCCGAATAGAGGGGAATAATCACTTCCCTCGATCTGTTGGCAACGCTCCTACTGATACATGCCATTAGCGTTCTTGGCAACAAGGGCACACAGCTGACGGCTTCTTATCCACTGTAACCCCCAGGTCCTTTTCTGCAGAACTGCTGTCTGGCCAGTTGGTCCCTGGTCTGTAGCAGTGCCTGGGATTCTTCCGTCCTAAGTGCCGAATTCTCATTTGTCCTTGTTGAACCTCATCAGATTTCTTTTGGCCCAAGTCCTTGCATAACACCTGTAGAATCGTAAGTTAGAAGGGACTGCCAGGGTCATCTAGTTGGATCCCCTGCCAAAATGCAGGATTTCGCATCTAAACCAGCCAAGACAGGTGGCTATCCAGACTCCTTTTGAAAACTCCCACTGGAGGAGCTTCCACAACCTCCCAAGGCAGTCTGCTCTATTGGCAGGAAGTTTTTCCAGAGATTTAATCTAAATCTGCTATGCTGTATATTCAGCCCATTGTCTCTTGTTCTGGCCTCTATGGAAAGAGAGAACAACTTTTCTCCATCTTTTTCATGGCAGGCTTCCAAGTATTTCACAATCGCTCTCATGTCCCCCCTTAATTGCCTTTTCTCCAAATAAAGGTACCCAGTTCCTTCAGCCTTCGCTCACATGGCTTGCATTCCATCCCTCTGATCATCTTTGTCACTGGCCTCTGGATCCTTTCCAGTTTTTCTACATCCTTCCTATACATTGGCTCCTGTTGAGATTGTGATCCACCACAGCTCCCAGATCCTTCTCAGCAGTGCTGTTCCCCAGCCAGCTACCCCTATTCTGGATTTGTGCATTTGGTTTTTCCTTCCCTACATTCAACCTTATGTTTGTCTTCATTGAATTTTATTTTGTTGGCGATAGCCCGGTTCTCCAGTTTATCGAGAACCCTCTGAATCTTAGTTCTTGCCTCCAAAGGGTCGGCAGCGGCGTGTCACCTGAGATTTGATCAGCACGCTCTCTATTCCTACGTCCAGATTATTAATAAAGGCATTAAACAAGACCAGAACAGATCCCTCTGGAACCCTTAGGTCTGCAGCACCATGTGGAGTATTTGCTTCCTACATCAGCATTGCATGAATTGCTGGCATCCACTCAGGGACTACAACAAGGATGGCTGGTCCACTGTCTTTCTCACTGCAGAGCAGTGAGAATCAATCAGTGACTGCCACGAGTTTTATATTGGGCCTTCTTCCCTCATTTGGGATGGCGCTTGGTTAGCCAAATCACTGGAACAGTTTCTCCAGTCTCAGGTTTTTTAATTTCTAAAGAGAGACTGAAAGGACCTAACCAACAGCTTGTTTGTAGTCTGCTTCTTGCCCAGAGGTAGAGATCACGCAAGCATGGTATTTCGTGCTACTGAGGCTGCATAAATAAATGCTGTGCCTAGAGTTTTTGAAAGTATGCCAAGACGAAGCCCGGTACCAAGACAAAGAGCTGCTCCGAAAGAGGTGTCAGCACTACGGGGATGCCGGAGGCATTCAGAAATGATTAGTAGCACATATGTCCGCTTGCCCAGGCTCAGTGGGACGCAGACACGGAATGTTGTGCTGTTCATGAGAACGTCAACCTAGACCCTTGACCAAGGTGGAGCAAGAAGGATTGCAATGGGAGAACTCCAATCAAACTGCTAGTCAGGAAGCAGAAACAGGCAGTGACCACTGGAGGTTAGAAACTCCATAGGCAGTAGAGCAGTGGCCCCCAACCTTTTGGGAGTCATGACACGCTCGGTGGCAGGCGTGACCCTACACACCAGCTCACCCCTCCCCCCCCAGCCAAATCCAGTCCCCACTCCGATTCTCCATGCCACTTACTGGTGTGTGGCAACACAGCAGTGGGTCCCAACACAGTGGTGGAGAACCTCTCCAGTAGAGTAACATGCTGCTACAGGGAAGCACGGTGGAGAGTGAAAACTTTCTCGCTGCAGAACAGCCATGTGAAGAGAAGCCACTTAGGGCATTACAATACACAATACACTTCAGTACAATACGCTCTGGAAGTCAAGTGCCCCAACAAGGCAATTAAAGATTTAAACGCCCTTGTAAATTGCTCCTGTTTAGTTTTTTAAACACAGATTTGTGAGCATTCATCGAGGGCAAGGCTGCAGGAGGGACACTGGCACCGAGTAAGAATGACTCTTGGGAGATAAATGGAGACACTACTACGTATGGTAGAGAAATGGGGAATGGGGAAGCGCAGGAAAAGCCATCACAAGCGAGCAACAAATCTCAATATTAGGAGCCATTTTCTGTGCCCAAGCACGTTAATAGCAGGGTTAGATTTGCAACACTTACTGACATGGCATGTTACAGGCTAGGACCTTCCTTATTTCAACTGAGATCCTTGGATCATCTTTTTAGGTGTGTCCGCGAAATCTAGTACCGTTGGCATTTTCCCTTAGCACATTTTCTGACCAGCATTGGCTGTAGCAAGACCCACCATGGATTACGGAGGCGTGTTTGGTCCAATACACTGTCTATGTTAATGCCAGGGGGTTGGGTGGTTCCCAGGTGCAGCTTGCAGCAAATTTAAAGAGCCAGAAGTCAACCAGGAAGACATGTTGTGCTTGGCACTTGGAATCCCTTTCTTGTTCAGCCCAGCGAGCCTGTACAGACAGCACACTCGTACTAGACAGTGCCAGATTTAGGTACAAGCCAATTAAGCCATGGCTTAGGCCTCACACGATGAGGAGCCTCTAAATATGTCCGAGATAACTAAGAAGATTCATCATGAGGCATCTGATAATGCAAATAAGGCTTTTTGCAAGATGTATGTTTTATTTAGTTGTTTTTGTTCCATCTTTGCCCATGTAGGTAGGCAAATATAACGGTTTATCATTTATCTTTTTCATTACCCTTTTTGTTATAATGTATTACACTTTTTTCTCGTTATTTTTTATCGTCTGGGGCCTCTGAATCTTGATATAGCTTAGGGCCTCAGCAGGTCTTAATCTGGCCCTGATTCTAGAGCATGTATGGGGGCACCATGTGAACATGACCAGCTCACTCAGGGGGCAGACAGCCCCTTTCTGCCCCATTGCCTATTTGCATCTGACAGCGAGAGGAGTTGGAACTCAGCCAGTTTTCTCTGAGCCTGTTTCTCAGACAGCCCCATTTACTTACTCCGGTACTGCTCCAGTCATCATGCAGCGAGGCCAAGTACTTAAACCATCTCTAGATCCCTCTTCAATGGAGATCGTTTACCCCCAAATTGCATGTTTTATTGGAGTGCTTTGGGACCAGGCTACACTTCCCCACAGTTCAGCGAGTGTGTCTGTGAGAAAGAGGGAATAGCAATGCGTGTGCGCTGTAACACCCCCCCCTCTGCTGTGCAAACACTGCAGGCGTGAATTGACCAGTCCTTGGTTCACATTAACACAGTCTTCTTCAAACAGGGACCTTTTCGTTTGCGCCTGCTGCGTCCACATGGGGAGCTATAGTGCAACACGTTAGGACGTGCTCTTCACACCCCATACAGCAGAATCCCGTTTATCAGACCTAATTGGGACTGGGGCCAAACGGATCATCAGAAATTGGGATAATCCAGACAGTGTGAGGCTACAGCACCATCTAGCAAGAAATCAACCACTTCTGGTGCTGTGTGTGTGGGGCGATCAGCTCATACTGAATACCAGGTAATGGCGGGTCAGGTAAATGGGGGATGGTGCTCCAAACTGCAGCACCGTGCGGAGGTAGCCTTAGAGTCCAAAGTATTGGCTTCACGTCCTGGCACAATAAGTGATTGCTACTCATGGCATTAAGTTGCTAGCGAAACCCCAGAATTTGTGCCTCTCCCTGGATTCTTTGAGGGGTGAAATTCCAGGTGCAGCGAACCCTTAGCCTGGAAACTGACCAGCTGTTTTTTGAAAGAGAGTCGCAACTTCCTACTATAACCACAACACAACAAATCCCCGTGAGTTCCTCTCCCTTTCTGTGCCACTCAGGGCTGAGGAACTCTGTTAGAAGTCTGGGCCTCAGCTCTCTGGAGTCATGAGGGCGTCAAAATGCAGCTTTTAGTTTTTAAATGAAAGTCGAGTTTCTAACCCACAAAGAAAACCTTAAAATGCGTCCAGAGTCTGCCGACTTGGAGCATTCATGGCCCGGTAGATCTCAGTGCGCCTTTAACTATCCCCTCCCCCTGCCAAACCCAGGAACGAGCTGTGAGGGGCTGGAAACTTATGGCATTACTCAGCCCCACCCTACATGCAGCAGGCAGGGACTGCTTCTGCCACTTCTGCTGCTCCCAAGTGGAGGGGGCCTTCTTGGGGAGAGCAGAGAGGGGTCCCAACCATTTGCAGGCAGAGCCGCAGGGGACCCTCTGTTGTGATGGGCCAGGTTCCCTAAGAGCCATTCAGGGCTGGATCTGCACCCAAGGAAGGGATGGAGTTGAGTGACTAGATACTGGGGAGACGGGCGGGAGGTGATGTAAGAGCCTGCAGGGGAAAAGACCTGAGAGCATCTTGCAGGTCAATGCAAGACACCCCAGAGCCGGGAATCTAGGCCCTTAGCAGGCACCTTCCACGGCTGGGGCAGAAGAGGCGAAGCAGTTCTCAGCCCTGGCGTCAGTGCTGGTGTGGCAGACCAGACAGGAGTCCAGCTGCTCCCTCTGCCCCACCAGCTGATCAGCCCACAGAGAACGGGTCCCAACAGCCGGTAAACAGGTGAGGGACTCACCACAACCCCTGCTCCCCCCTCTGGTGGCTGGCCCCTGGCCCCACCGTTCCCCTTCTGCACGCCTACATGATGCAGCTGCTCCAGCGGGGGCCTGCGAGGGAGGCGGAGTTGGGCAAATGCAGTTTGCGGAATGAGATAAAACCAGCTGCTGTTTTACACAGGCAAACGTTAGCCCCCAGAGGGGTCTCGCCCCCAGAGGGGTCGGGAATGTGAGCCGTCAAGGTTTCCGACTCCTGTGGAATCCCAAGTATTTTGTGCTGGTCAGTCCTCACTTGAGCTCTGGCGTGGGGTGAGTGAGACGGGACAGGCCAGCGGGGCAAAGCTCTTCCTCTTGAAATTACATTTGTCTTGGAGTTTTATACGAGTTACTGGTGCAGCACGCCGCAGGCGGAGAGCAGCAGTGCGCAGTGACTGCCCCTACTCATGACGGCCCTGTAAAGCACTGAACTACAGGGAGGTTTGAGGATGACTGTAGCCAGACTAGAACACAGTCTGCCCTTCTTCCTAGACATGTATTTCCGCCGCTGCCATCTTCTCTGGGCTTCCCACCACCCTACTTCCCCCTCTAGCAATCTTATTTCCTTCATGAAATATGGAGCTTTTTCTTATATTTCCTCATTTTTTACTTTCTTTAAATCTGACACCTTTGTACTGCTGCAGTTTAGATCTCTTATTATTTGTATTACCAAAGCACCCCTGAGCCATGGACTAGGACCCATTGCGCTAGGTGCTGTACATAGATAAGTAGTTAGCTGTCACTTGTTCCCACCATTTTCCTTGTTATGTTCTTAACCTTACCAGTTCCTCTCTAGTAATACGATTCAGTTTTTCCTGGACATATAGCTGCCTTCTAGCACCTGCACATCTGAAAGAGCTTCTGGCTGTTTGTTACCTGCCAGATCCAGATAATTCAGATCAACAGGATTATAATATTCTGCAGCCCTGAGTTGGCCCCATTTTTATTCTCTCTCTTCTCCAGGTGACCATTTTCTATATGCTGTTCTATCTGGCCTTATTGCAGACGACTGTCACCACTGTCCATGATCAAACATCTGATGAAGCAGCACCTCTACTCACTCTTAGAGCCTTTCTATCCAGGCACGCCTGCCACTTTTCCCCTGTGCTGCGCCTTTTAGATGAGTATTATACTGCAGACCTCTGGTGCTATGTGGTTTCCCCTTTCTCTGTACACAGCCTCTCTTCCCACTTCCTCTACTACAAAGGGCAGGTATTCAAACAAACTGTACGCTTGCCGTAGCCCTTTGCCTAAGAAGTCAATACCTCTTTGGCCACAGTAGAGTCCAACTATGGTGAGAACCCATTTGCGGTTAAATACTCCAAGCAGCCAAAAACCCTCCTTTGCACAGCTACCATCAATCTTTTCCTTACTTGCACTTGGGCTTTGGAAGAACTGAGGTCACCTGCATTCCTGTCTCAAGGAATTCCAGCTCAGCTCCATCCTCCCATCAGAGCGTATCTAATTTCTTACATTGCATTAATCATCTGGTACCTGAGGTCCTGACAAAAATCAAACACCTCTTTCCTCCAATCCCCCAGGGACAGTCAGGGGAAGGAGAAGACAGTTGGGTTTGGTGCCATTAAGAGGCAAGCTGTGTTTCTGCCTTTTGCTTGGACGGGGGCAAGATTCATGGGCCACCCTGATCTTTGAGAAGTCTGGGGTCGTGGACCAATTGCCAAACAATCTGTCTCACTCTGCAGTTGGCAATCGTGCTGCTCCAGGATTAGCAAAGCTGCTGGCCAAGCCCATGGAGGACTTAGAAGAGCACCGAACCTCACATACAGGGCCTACAGCTGACAGACACACCAGGCTGTTAATCAGATTGGAGGCTGCGTTATGCACCAGTTGTAGATGCTAAGGTGGGTGGTTTCCCTCTACCTTTCGTGTCCCCTTACACTAACCCAGAGGAGACACCAGGCAAGGTTCGGCTGGCCAGCATCCTTAAGCTTTTGGGGAGTATTTAAAAGAGTGTCACGGCTGGGCACTGTAGCCTCCAGAGAAGGCAGAGGGGCAGCGCAAAGAACCGAGTGTATAGACACATCAAATCTCCGGTGTCTGGGTGATGTGCCAGAGAACGAACGCCGGCATTAGCCTAGGCAAGTGTTTAAAGCTGGCAATTAGCCCATGCCGTGGCAGGCTGGATCGCACTGTTGCTATGGCAGTGTTCACCTGGAAAGACAACGCTCTAACGCACGGCCGGGAACGCAGGAGCTTCCCCAGGGCTCCGTTTAAATGCCTACATTTGTTAGCAGTTCGGTTAACCTGGTTGGTGTCTGTTTCCATGTACCCTGTAACCTGGTGACAACATCCAGAGGGGCGGCCGTGTTAGTCTAGGTCAGCAAAACAAACAGAGGCCTGGGGCACTTTTAAAGACTAATATTTATTTATCGCATGAGCTTTTGTGGGAGAAAATCCCCCTTCGTCAGACGCTTTGAAGACAACACCGACGCTACACTGAAATAAAAGAGAGACCTAGGCAGCCACATTCCTCCTCCTTTCTATCAAGAGAAACCTAGTGACCTCTGGGAGTTAACTGGAGGTGAGGGCAGACCCTGGGCCACGGCAGGAGCAGCCAGCTCCTTCCAGGGAAGTTTTCTTGCGTGGCCACCAGAGGCAGTAAATGCTCTGCCACATTCGAGCCCAGCGTTGCCCGCCAGCCTCAGCAGCTACTCTGACTAGATGCACGCAGGACTGCCTCACGTTTGACCAACCGACAGCCATGGCTGAGAAGAAGCACAGACCTGGGGCCAGGCGGTCAGTGTATCAGACCCTGAGCCACTGGGGAGCAGGACCGTTCTCCAAAGTGATGCATTCTGCCTTCAGCAGGAGAGGGACGGTGCAGCCCTTGGGGACGCCCATTTCCGTGCCCCCTAGCAGTGGAAAGCATGGTTGTGGGGTGGCTGAGGTAGGAAGGGTTCAAACCCTGCAATGAGACAGGGACAAAACCCACTGGACCCAAGAGGAGACTAGTAGAGGAAAGACCCCAAACGATTGCTATAGGAAGACAGTGTAGAGAAACCAAGCTGGGGCGTTGCTCGGCCTGGAAGGGTGGAATTTCTAGCGCACATCGGTGTGACCAGCCCATGGGGACTCTGTGGCTGCGAGTTTCCTATTGCGTTTCCAGGCTACGGTGCACTTCGATCCAGTGCAGATCACAGCCTGGCCTGCCATTGTCACACTAATCACCATGGAGACAAGCTGGTCAGGAAAGGGTGGTACTGGGCTGTCATCCACCAGATCAGCAGTTCTCAATCCATGGCCACCTCCGGCCCACCCTGCTGCAGCTGTGTTGTGTCCGGGGCCTTCCGGTAGCTTATCTATTGTGTGGATGCAGCCCCCGTAACACAGAGAGCTGCGAGTTTGAGCCCCATTGCATTAGAATGACCAGCTAGACACCCCAAGTCAAGGAAAGTGAGCAATTGGGTAACACTATTTGTCTCTCTAGCCCGGGAAGATTTGGCGTGGAGTGTGTGCAACGGCCGGCAGGGGAGTGTTCTGCGTTCTTCAAGCAAGAGCCACTGTGGGGCAGCTTTCTTTGAAACTTCTGCCGCCCCAGACTGCTGCAAGCAGAAAGTTGGTTTCCTACAGACACTTTCTCTGCGGCTATGTCTACACTAGCAAGAAAGTTCGAATTAAGGAGGCTTAATTCGAACTAATTTAAGCCTTGGCCACACTAGGCTTTCATTAGTTCGAATTAAGAACTTCCTTCATTCGAACTAATAAATTCGATTGCTTAGTTCGAATTAATGGTTAATTCGATCCATTAATTCAAACTAAGTCAAATGTGGCCATATTAGTTCGAACTAACTGCTTAGTTCGAACTAATCGGCAGATTGACCTTCATGCAACTGACTCATTCGAACTAAGCAAGTGCCCTGGGTGGCCGTGGCTAGTTCCAATTAGCATTCCAGTGGGGCCATGCCAGGTCGAATTCAGTTAATTCGAGCTAACTAAAATTAGTTCAGATTAGTTAGTTCGAATTAACTAATTCGAACTAGCTTTTGTAGGTGTAGACACAGACTTGAATCTTAGAGACTTTTGGTATTATTAGAGACTTGGTCTGAGAGTGGGGCCATTTCGTGACCGGAATTCAGAGGCTGGATTCACAGCTGGACTTTGGCACCTCCACTGCCCCGATAGGCACCTAAATTCCAGAATCAGGCCCCCTGGGAGTCCCTGCACGCCCTGGTCAGCCACCCCTGCGCTCTGTACAGGCACTACGCACCTCTGTTTTGCAGTCAAAACAGTCCCTAGGCTTTTCTGTTTCCACTTCTGTGCACGCACACCGCAGCCCCCTGCCACAGCGTGATGAATGAATGGTTGTTGTTCAGCCACCTCACTCATTGCATGAGAGATCACAGAAAAGAGCTGGGGGCAGGGGAGGATGAGGACGATCTCCCGCCTAAGTATGTCTTCTAGCCCAGTGATTAGGGGCCCACGAGGGTACACTGGGTTGTGTATCTCATGTGCCTGAACGGCAGAAGGGATTTGAACAGGTCTCTGCCCCTCTCATCTGAGGCCCTGTACACACTACAGCGTTATCGCGTGGCAAGGCTCCTTACTGCATGGTAACGCTGAGCGCGTACACACACAAATGGTGTAACAGCCTCTTGCCGCGCAACAGGTAAACCAGTCAAACGGGAGAGAGGGAACCTCGCAGCAGCAGGGCTCTAGCCATCGGGAAGCGATGCGTGGTGACATTCCACTCCTTGTACAACTGGCTCCAGCTGTGTTTATCCTTTTGGCATCTGGATCGCTGGTTCAGTTCCCTGGGAACAGCACGAAAACATCCAAATAGCCACCCAGAATTCATAAGGCATCCTCAAACCCAGAGGCTGAGGGTGGAGCAATAGGCTTATCTACCTCTCCATCTGCTGGCTCCTGCACCAATCTGTCAAGTTTAATTAAAATCACTCAGTTTAGCCCATACGAAGCCAGGCTGAGGATTGTGGGTGGCAGAAAACCAGATAAATATGAGAAGGAATAGCCAAGAACCACAGCTGCATTCTCAATATGCTGAGGTTTTATAGGGTGGCTACAGTTTCCATTATCAGAAAGGAAGGCGGCTGGTCAGAGGAGCTCTCCACCGGAGACAGCCACAGACAACCAAGCCTCTCAGCCTACTATTAATCCTGTCTGATGGGTATGTTTGTAAATCATACACCGCAACCACCTTCCAGGAGCTCTTAGATGTAGGCATTCTCCTAGTCAAAGCTCATCTGGCCAGTGGACAATTTTACACGGTGCCTCCATCTCCTGGAGTAAAACAAGGTGGATACTCTTTTCTAGAGCCTCTAGGCCAAGAATTGAAGCTGCAAGGCAGCATTGTTTACATGGGGCCAAGATTATGCAATGGTGTCATAATGAACAACTGAATTTGGAGGAATGTTAAACATCCTGCTTCAGTGCAAGCTCCCCCCAAGAGATTGTGAGGGGCAAGTTACCCCACATATGTTACTACGGGACATTGGCCTAGATGGGCCTGAGATCTGATCCAGCCCTGTCATTCGAGAAGGGAGTGAAAGCCAGAATGAGTTGGGAGGGCCCAGGACACCATTTTAATAAATAAGGCTGATTTTGAAAAGAGTGGGTATAGATAGACAACTTTGATGGAAATATTCTACGAGTGATTAATAGCACCCAGTAACCCATTCTGGTCCAGAACCACCTTTAAACACCTATAAGGACCAGGAACAATCTGTTTCAAAATTGCACAAACTACAAAAATTATACATATAATTCAAATAGGTGAGAACAACAATGCTGCTCCTGGACAGGACCATCAATGGCTATTGAGGGCAGATACAAATGGATGGGTAGAGATACAAAACCATTCTCGGAAGGGTCAGCCGCCATTTGCCTGCAGCTGGGAATGGGCTGTCGGGGCTGGATGACCTGTTCTGGTCATTCCTCCTGATGGCCCTGGCATTGGCCACTGTCGGAAGACGAGATACTGAGCTAGATGGACCACTGGTCTGACCCAGTATGGCCGTTCTGTTGTTTTGAATGGTGTTAAATGTGGATTCAGACTGATTTCCCGTCAGTTGGCCATTCTAGGTAACAAACAGCATCATTACTAAAACCACTCCTAACACTGAGTTCCAAAGTTGCAGAAAGAATGAAAGTGATGCAGATAATACATGTAGGAAAAAACCTCTTCTGAACCAACCTTCATGAGTTGGTTCTGGGCAGTATATAGCTGTATTAATAAAACAGTGCAGAAAACATGGTTCCAAAGTGGTACAGAGGACAAAAAATGATACATATAATATAACTCAGAGCGCAAGGTAATACTTATTATTAAAAACAAACACAACAAAAACCAGCTGAACCAACCCTTAACTATCTGGTCCAGGCAATAAAGGGTTACTTATCAATTAAACTACCCAAAATATCTGGGGATGAGGAGGAGTACAGGTGGGGGGCCACCAGTGGGCTGGTTGAAGGACCCTCCCCAGGGTCCGAGTCCTCCAAACCTGACAGTTTCACCATTGGTTCCCGTGGGGCTGTCTGGGTCCCTGCCACCAGGGAGAAGGGCCCTGCTCTGGAGGGAAAGGTCCAAGGAGCCCAGTACGGCCACTAAGATGTCCACCCTTGTGGGAATTGCACCACGTGTGGTTTAGGGCCAGGCTCTGAGTCCCGACTTTTTAGCTGGCCCTGGTCTCGCCATTGGGGTTCTTCTGAACTGGAGGATCTTGTGGAAGGGGATCTAGCGCCTTTACCAGCACAGTGCTTTGACTGCCTTGCGCCACATCTTCTCGACAAACTTGAAGAGGAGGGGTGGTGCCAAGTCACCAGGGACCGATCTGAAGAGGAGCTCGACCACCCGCCACGTCTCCTTGGTACTGAGCATTTTCAGTGCCGCTTGCCACCTGGCCGGTCTTGATGTGGCAGCTGGGACCCCGACACTTCCGTGCCAGACAGGGGGGTCAGCATCAGACCCTTATGTTGCTCGATGGTGAGAAACTAGTATGACACCAAGGCTCAGTCGGCATTGGCGAGGATAACAAGCGCTGAGGCAACTCGAAGAGGCGCCGAGATTGTGATGCCTCCAGTACCAGGGTCTATCACAGATCCCGAGGATCTCCTGCACTGGGAGAGGATGCTGCCGTGCTGGAGGGCCCATTGCAGGCTTGCTTCGAAGAGGGGGGCCGACGCTGTGGCCCGGACACTGCCCACAGTTGGGGGTGGCTCTCTCGGCTACGTTGCCACGGTCTCTGGGGCACCCCCTGGAGAGACTGTGTTCGGTAGTGCCAACATGGCCGGTCCTGGTGAGCGATCTCGACCACATCACGGCTTCCTCCTCTTGACTGGCTCCAATGGGGATCGACATCGAGATGGAGGCCGTGCCAGTTCTAGGCCGCTCTTCAAGCTGCTTCCGTTAGTAAAGCCTTCAGCCGAATGGCTCTGTCCTTTTGAGTTCTTGGCTTAAAGGACTTGCAAATCCGGCATTTATCTGATCTGAGTTTCCCCCAAGCACTTCAGGCTCTCACCAGGGGCTCACTCTGCAGCAAGGCTTTGCCCACATAGCACAAGGCTTGAAGCCCGGAGACCGAGGCCTCCAGGAGAAAAACATGTCCTTTTCGGGGCCAAAGTCCTTAACATTAATCTCACCAACACCAAGACAGAAAAATCTTTGTTAGTCTTTAAAATGCCACAAGACTCCTTGTTTGTTTTACTAACACAGATAAACACTCTAATCCATAGCAAAACAGAGCAGTTAACAGTTTCAAAAGGGCGCTTGCAATGACTCAAAAAGAGCGCCTTGTTCCCGTGACCCTCACGTGGGGCGGGAAGAAGGAACTGGGGGGCGCAGGACCGGTGCCATCTGACATACTGTGGTATGTGTGCGGGATTCCAGGAGGCCCTGACGCCAGCCCTATGGGGTAGGTGTGACAAGCTGCGCCCCAGATCTGGTCTGGTGTACAACTGTAACCCCCAAAACTCTACTCCTGAACCCCAATTCATCCCACCTAGCCGGGTGACCCTCACTCCTGAGTCAGTCCACCTCGGCCTTCTGCATGTGATGAGTCCCAGGCAGTGTGGGTGGTCCCCAAGCGATCACTCCCACCCCCACGGTGCGTCTACACTTAGAAATTAAGTCGGCTTAAGCTTGCTTAAGTCGACTTCATTTAATCCGCGTCTACACTACACTTTCCTTAAATCGACTTAAGCAAGCTGCTTAAGTCGACTTAAGGAAAATAAAGTCAACTTAATAAAAATTAAGTCGACTTTATTAAACCTCCTTTTAATTCGACTTTAGGCTGAAGTCGACTTCCTAAAGTCGACTTAAGCCAGTGTACACCTGGAGTAGCCCTAAGTCGACTCTAAGTCGACTTAGGGCTCTCCAGGACTCCCCCACTGCCCTCCCTGCCGGGGGAGGGGGGCACAGGGAGAGCCTGGCATGCCCCTCCCAAAGGGCAGGGCAGAGCCCTGCCCACCCTGCCCCTATGCCCTGCCAGGGTCCCTGTTCCCCTTTGCCCCATTATACCCAGGTACAATGGGGCAAAGGCTGAGCCACCTGGCACTGGGCAAGGGGTGCCCCCCCCCGCCACCATGGACCTGCCCAAGGTCCCCAACGCTCCGAGAAGTCGACCTAGGCATCCAGTGTGGACGCTGTAGGTCGACTTTGTAAGTTCCCCCCAAGTCAACTTTAAATTTAAGTGTGGACATGCTAAGTCAACTTAAATTTACAAGTGTAGACATAGCCCCAGATACTACACCAGGAATCACTGTTTTACAGGGATTGGGACCCACCCCCAATCACCCTCATCTCAAATCCATCCAGTTAACAAAGAAGTGGATCGTGCCCAGCCTTTCACATCCACACCCTCTAAACCTTTAGATAAAACAAATACTAGTTTATTGATCAGCGAGTGATTTCAAGAGAGAAAATAGCCAACCAAGGCCGAATCATAATATAAATAAGTCAGGCGTGACCACAGAGAAATAAAAGGCATAAAAACACATTCTGACCTAATCTCTCTACCCAAAGTGACCTCACAGTCCAAGATTATGCGCGAGGTGTTCAGCTGTTCGCTGTTTTACAGTCGTTCTCTGCCTGTTACAAGGCAGGGCCCAGATCTTGCTTGAAGTTGGAGAATGTTGCAAGATGGAGTCTCCCCGGAAAAGCCTGCAGCTTCTCCCCTTAAACAGTCTGTGTCTTTGTTTCTCAACCTCCTGACAGTCCCTCCCCCTCCATGCTGCTGTGTTATTCTCTTAACTTCTCTGGGGAGGCCATTTGCATTCTGTAATTCTGTGCTAGAGATAGTCCTGAGAGTCTGTGCTATGTAACGTAACATACGTCACCTGGATGCACACACATGATGCTGCAGGAGACCTGTCATAACTATACGGTGGAGCATTCAAAAGGGAACCTTGCCTGGCATAACTGGAATCAAAGCATACAATCACTGTGCACAAGTGAACAGAAAAATCATAGAGATCGTAACCCAGGGGTGCACAGATGTGCATCCTAGGACAGTAGGCTGAGGGCTAAAAGTTTTCTGGTGGCCATGCATGGAGGTGCACACCTAATTGTGAATGGATAAAAGCAACAACTAGAAGAAGAACCAACTTTTAGTTCTCATTCTGTTTGATACACTGATATATTATTGATTTATATTATCCAGAACCATATATTCCCAAAGTTAAGGGACAATCAAAATAAATGCATAGACCTGTCTAATACAGAGTCATGTTTAGAAGACTTAATACTTGTCACAATCCAATTAAAACCAACCTTTAACACTGTACAACCTTTAACACTGTGCAAGAAAACATGATGTATTATTGATTAGCCTCAAATTCCCTCTGCCCCCCAAACTCCCCAATTGCGTAAAACTACTAAGCACTTTTACAAAGGGACCTTACTGGCCTTCTCTAAAGCACTCATTAATTAGCTCCTCCCAGTCTGTCTGCCTTCTGAATTCCCTGTTGGATTAACTGCCAGATCACTTAACCTTTCTTGTCCCACAGACATTTTAGATCTCGATTAGCTTGCTGAAACGTCTTTCGTTAGTAGTCATGGCTACAGGAAGACAGCAAAAAAATAGACAGCGTTGTTTCTCTGGTAGGGAAAGATCTTTCGTGAATGTTGCTAAAGAGATCAAAGTATGCTTTCATTTTTAAATAATCTTTAAAGATTTGCTTGCAAAAACTGGTAAAGAGCTCAATCTTGAAAATCCTCAGAATTTAAATCTTTAGGGCAGAAATTTAGCAAGCAGCATACATATCCCAGTAGGTCTTCAACGGCAAGACTTTCCATTTTCTCACCCACCAACAAAGCAAATCTTTCATGGATTCGTTCATCCTATCTGCTTGTGTTAATATTACTCTAGGCCGTAGTCCACACTGACAACGAAGTTGGACACAATGCTGCTTATCTCGACCTTCTGCAGCCTGCATCTCCACCGTCACAGCAATACATTCAGAAAAAATGGAGCTGTAATTCAGCCTGCTAACACCAGCCCTGGGAAGTTCTCAGTTAATTCCACTCTCTGCGTGCAGCACTGTGCTTCTCCGTCCTGCCTGCGGCAGAGAAACAGGAAGGAAAGCTTTTCCTGCTTTTTTCCCTTTGGAGAAGAGAAGAGGGAAGTGAGCAGAGGACGGCTGCCTCCCCACAAGCCCCTGCACCTATTACCCACAGTGCAATGCATTTCAGGAAGAAATGTGAGCAGTGGGGACGTGGGACCTGGAGCAAGCAATTTGCTGTGATCACTCGCCTTTGCCTTCTGTAACTCAACCCAAAATCAGAGGTGGCCTTAGGCAATTGGGGGAACTATGCAAAGGCCAATGGTGGGGTCCCCCATAGACCCCCCAAAATCCCCCTTCATAGCCCCAGCTCCCGGCTGCCAGCCCCAGGGCCACCTTCTCCTCCTGCTGCCTACCGAGGCAGGTGCATCGGAGCCCCTTATTGCTGAGGGCCCTGGGCGTGCACCTGCTTCGCCTACCGCAAAAGCCGCCTCTGCCTAAAATCGAATTACAGTCCTACCCCCAGTGTAGACGAGCCCAAAGATGGAATTGAAAACCTCTCATTCAAAAGCTTTTTCAGGATCTGATGACTTTTTGCCCTTTGCAAGTTCACCTGGCATTGGCTTTCTCCTTCAAGATCAGTTCTCTTAAGTATGAAGATATTCCCAACAGTAGCTTCCTTACATGAAATGAACCCCAAAGATTAACTCCAATAAAGTAGCTGGAAGGCCACCAAATAAACAGCGAGCCATTTGAATGTCAAGATTCACATGCTGCAGTTTTTTGCACAGTACTTAAATTTTTTATAAGATACCATACCACAGTTCAGCCAACCAAATGTAAGCTTTGAAGTGTTTGTTCGCAAACCATCTTACGTTCTGACATAATACTGTGTGAAGCCTTGATCTCTTCCATTCAGAGATTTTCAGGCCAGAAGGAAGTGATATGATCATCCAGTCTGACCTCCCGCACAATACATGTCACAGAACCTCGCCTATGGACACCTAACCTATGACTGAGTCATTGACGTCCCCAAACTGTCAAGGTACATAGAAACCACCAGCAAGTGAGCCCTGCCCCATGCTAGAGGGAAAGGTGAAAGACACCATGGCCCCTACCAATCTCTCCTGCGGGAAAATCCCCTCCTGACCCCAAACAGGACAATCAGCTAATCCCTAAACATGTGGGCAAGTCTCACCAACTCAGAACCCAGGCCATCTACCATCCTATCACAAGCCATTGGCATATTCTCCACTAGTATTCAAAGATCAGTCCCATCGCACCACCCCCTCCGTAAAGTTATCCAGCTCAGTTTTTAAAACAGCTAGGATTTTTGCCCCCACTGTTCCCCTCAGAAGGCGATTCAAAACTTCACTCTTCTGATGGTTACAACCTAAGTCTAATTTCAAGTCTAAATTTCCTGGTGGCCAGTTTGTATCCAGTTCTTCTTGCGTCCACATTGGCACCGAACTAAATAATTCCTCATCTAACATACCCCAAACCAGTCTCCATCTGATTATTGGACAGATTGTGTGTATCCTTGCTGACCATCTTGACATATCTTGGCATTTTAACGTAATACTGGTATGAATTTTCAGCACATCCCAATGACTAGCAGAAGCAGAGGACAAAGTACACAATCTTTGAACAATTCCAAAGAAATAGAACAACTTGGAGAAGATGCTGCAGTGGCTGTTTCCCAACAAGATTCAGTGAATGGACAGCACATGAAACAAAACCACATATTGATTTACCCCCTGAACTCAGTGTTGAATACCTTTGTATGCTGTAGCCACATTAGGGCCACTGTCATAGCATTTCCCTCTGTAGTCAGCAATATCTAAACCACCTTGTTTTGAGCGCCTCTAAAATAACCTCCGTAAGCCTCTGTCCTATTTCGGTGTGGATGGCAATGAAATCTACTAAGCTCCCACCTTCAAAACCTCAATACACCTCAATACGGGAGACACTTGTTCTGTTCAGGACAGGTCCGGAGTACAGTTATATATAATACAAAAGTATTTAATTGACAATGGTCCACCGTACTTTTCTTGAGGTTCTATCAATAAATTCATTTTTAATTCAGCTTGGTAGGTACATCTCCTTTGTGGTTCTGGCCTTCATAGCTTTCACATGATCTCCCAATAGACGATCATAACTTGCAAGCAATTCTAGTAAGACCAAAAAACCAATATTACAAGACCCCTCTAATTTCTCATCTGAACCTATCAAAACTAAATACCTCTCATGGAAATATAGCAAAATATCCAGGAGATGACACAAACCTAATGGCATATTTCCTTCTGTATTTGATAGCAGATTTGCTGTGTGACCCTTTTACAACCATTGTGCAAGATCCATCTAGCAAGTGACTGCTTCCTTGTGTTCCTGTGAATGTTCAGGTTGTCATTCTTGCTCGTTAGAGCAGAAAAATGTTTGTGAACCCAGTTTTCAAAGGAAGATGAGGAATTTGCTCGGAAAAGTGAGCAAGCGAAATAGAATGAGGAGGCAGAGGTCAAAATGTACATCAAGAAAGATTTATTTATCGCATGAGCTTTTGTGGGAGAAAATCCCACTTCGTCATGAAAGCTCATGCGATAAATAAATCTGTTAGTCTTTAGAAGTGCCACAGGACTCTGTTGTTTTTCTACAATAGACTAACACGGCTCCCCCTTTGGAATCAAGAAAGATTGTTAGTGTAATTCTCCATCAGGATTTGTGACAAAGAACTACAATTTTAATACTTCCCTTGCCTTTTTTTGTGTTTGCTAGGTGAAAAGTCTTGGTCTTAATTGTTCTTTTCTCCCAAAAGATAACAAACAATCTGTCACTGGAACATGGATCTGCTTTCTCAAACTCTGCTCCAGGCTTTCATCCCCTTGTCCTGGTTCCCACTGCCTGGATGTTTCATGGGCAGCATCAATTCTGTTGTCACCCATCAGAATGGAATCCAGCACCACTGTGTGCAGATCATCCTTTTGCCATGTTTTCTTCCTTCCAAATTGCCATTTCTTGCATTTTTCTGGAGATTTTTTTTAAAGAATATATTACCGTCTTCCCATTTACCTATTAACTTCTGTGCACCCAGTATTGGCCAGTGCATTCAAGAAGTGTTGCAGGAACATGTTTCAGCTGAGAAGAATTTAACCACATACACCTTTTCCATGTTTACTTCCTTCTGCATAATCCTTTGATTAGGAAGCAGCCTATCTGTGCTTGTAGAAATAAACCATTCTGATTCCTTATCAGATCAGTTAGACCTTCCCTGGTCTTTGATTTGCAATCATCTCCTTTTGAGCCAAGCACATGTTCTGCATGCTACAGCGTTCCTGCTTCTGAGGTATACAATTTTATCTACAAGCATGCACCCAGCTAGGAATACAATAGGATCAGGGTGGTAACTTTCTGTTTGCATGCCTGGGTAACACATGGTAATTTCCACATTGTCCTCCCAAAACTTCTTTTCGGTAGAATGTTTTGCAGAAAGTAGAAAGTCACCACCATTCCGTCCATGCTCACTTCCTTCAGCTTAGTCAGCCTCCGTCAGGGCATATACACCTCCTGATACGTTTGTCATCATTCTGCTGGTTTTCCCACATATCCTTTTTTCTTCCAAGAGCCATCTTCCAACCCATTGGGGAGTTAGGACCACCCTTCTCACATTGCTGAGTGGGAAGGGAGTTTCTGCTATATACACAGTGCAGGACTGGGGGTTCTGGTGTGCAAACACTGAGAACCATTGGACTTATGCAGTCTCCGTGAGCGCTGCAATGATACAAAGAGTTAAGGCAGGGTTACTGGAGGCATCAAGGCTGCATCCGACCTGCCACATCATTTTATTTGGCCAGCCACTGTGCTTGACCCCACTGCAACTCAGACTGGGCCATCCAGAAACAGAGAGCTGTAGTGCCTGGCTGCAGGCTCAGGAAGACAAGCCCAACAGAAAGCATCTGCAAACTTCCTATCCCAGCTGCAGCATGCAGAGCAAGCTAGGTAGAGCAAGGGACAGTATGCAAAGTTCACATCCATGGCAAGGGAGAATGTCTAGGGTTGACCGGTGTCCAGTTTTCAGCCAGAAAGTCTGGTGAGAAAGGGCACCTGAGCATGTCCGGTCAGAAATACTGACTGCAGACGAAAGCCTGGTTTCCACCGACAGGGACGCAGGAACAGCGGGAGGAAAGCACCACTGCAGCGCATCACTTGGCTGCTGAGAGAGCAGGCGACAGGTAAGTCCCAGAAGGGGGAAGGGGCCAGGCCACCTCCCTGCCTGTCTCTTGCATTCCTGTGCCCCATCTCTCTAGCCTGCCGTTCCCACCTGCCTGCTCCCTGGGGCTTGCTTTAGTCTTCCTGGGAGAAGGTCCCAGGATATGAGGTCAAGTCACCATCCCATCATGAGCAGTTGTGACTCCCCTGGTTGCTGCAGGTTATGTGGGGAGTCTTTGGGCAGCTAAGACCTAACAGAGCAGTGCACAGGCCTGCGGGTATTGTGGGGCAGGGATGCAAGACTGAGGTTGTGTGTTAGGGTTGTGTATACAGGTGATGGCATTTAGACTATACAGTGTGTTTTGGATTGGGCCATGTGTGGTTGTATTGTGTGTGCTTCTTGGGTCATGTCATGGGCTATTTTGTGTTGTGTTGTACTGTGCCTGCGTTGGGATAGGGGTGTGTGACAGGCTGCTCCCCAAATCTAGTCTGTTGCGCTGCTATGACCCCTCAAACCCCACTCCTGAACCCCAATTCACCCCACTCTCCTGAGTCAGTCCACACCAGCCAGCAGTGTGTAATTGGTCCCAGGCAATGGGTGTAAAGCCACTAGCCACACAGGCGTTGGTCCCCAAGCGAGCGCACCCCGCCCCAGACACTACACTGGGATCCACTGCCTTACAGGGATTGGGACCCTCCTCAATCACCTTAGTCTCAAATCCGTCCACTTAAAGAAGTGGATTGTGCGTAGCCTCCCACATCCACACCCTCTAAAGATCACACAGCTGTAGATAAAACAAACGCTGGTGTATTGATCAGAGTCCGATTTCAAGTGGGAACATGGCCAGTCGAGGCAGAATCATACTATAAATGAGGCAGGAGTGACCACTACCAAAGAAAAGGTATAAGCCGCACACTAATCTAACGCCTCTACCTAAACTGGCCTCAGAGTCCAAGATCATGCGCAAGGTGTTCGGCCTTTTACAGCCATTCTCTGCCTGTTCCCAGGCAGGGCCCAGAACTTGCTCGAAGTGGATGTCTTCCAGGCAAAAGCCCGCAGTGTCTCCCTCCCTCAATCTGTGTCTGTGTCCTTGTTTTTACGAACTGCCGACAGCCCCCCCTCTGTCCTGTTGGGTGATTCTCTTTACTTCTACCTGAGCCAGGAAGCGCATTAGCAGCCCCTGACATGTAAATCTCCCGCCACTGTGCTGGAGACAGTCCTGAGAGCTTGAACCCTGTAACACGCTTCACATCTGCACACACCTGTTGCTGTAGGAAACGGCACCACAGCTCCTGTAGAATAAGTTCTGAGCATTCACAAAGGAACCTGGTTTAGCGTATTCGGCACCAAATCACCCGATTACATTGCAAACTGAACAGAAAAGTTACACAGATTATACCCTAGGAGTGCACGGGTGTGTATCCTGTCACAGGGTGTCCTGTGTGTGTATTTGGGCTGGGTTTGTGTGGCTGTGTTGGATGTGTGTTTTGGGTTGTGCTGTGGATGTGGCTGGACTGGGTTGTATGTTTCCCGTCAGAAGCTTAAAATCTCTCTTTAGTGTCCCATCTAAATTACCGGAGCTTTGGAGCCCAGGAACTTGCAAGACTGTGAGATCCTAGCAGTTAACCAGGGCTATCAGAGGTGGTATGTCTGACGGAAACTGGAACCAAAGACGATGTCCTAGTCTGTCGGAAACTGGAACGGTTTCACAATCGGATGATACTCGGTAAGTGACGCAACAGTACAACACAAATCCAAACCAGACTAAACACCTGCCCACGAGGAGAGAAGATGGCAACAGGAAATTTCTTCCCCTGTCCTCTCAAATATATGTATTTAATTGTGGTGCATTTCAAATGCTGTCTAAAATTTATTTTAATTTTTTTTAAAGGTACTTTGTGCAAGGAGAAAGAAAAATCAGGAGAAATGAGAACATAACAATCGGTCTGGCTCGGATGCGTCCCCAGTTTTCTGAAGCCTGTTTTATTTTTACAGAGAAGGTAGATAAGAGGCTTTTTATTATTAACTTTGGATCTAACTGTAAGCTGTAATATACAAACTTTCAAGGCAGAAAAAATGTTTCTTAAAGTAATGCTGTGAATTCATATCAGAAAGCCTGGCTTACTGCACACAGTGATTTCTCAATGAAATTCCAACACAGGAAGAGAAGTGGGAAAGGCATTTCAAGGTTTCAAAACTGTGGCTCATTGTAAAGAGACTGTCAATATAGTTTAGAAAATTAGACTAATGCAAATCACAAAAGAAATATATAAAGGAAGGGACAAATGCAATCCCTTGGCTGGGAAGTTTCTGAAGTTAGGGGTATAGAATAGATTAGGGGAAGGTGGATGTTTCTTTAGCTTTCTCTTCTACAATTCAATCATTATGGATTGTCTGCAATCACATCTATGCCTGTAAGCAGAGGCCCAGTTCGGGCCCAGGCACTGGCCCCAATCCGGCCACCAGGGCCCGGATCAGGCTCTCGCCACTGGCGGCCTGGCACCAAGTCCCTGGCCAGGGTCGGATCTGGCTGCAGCCAACCCCGGCTGGGACCCAGGTCCCCAGCCAGGGTCAGATCCTGCCACTTCCGACAGCCCCAGGTCCCCGGCCAGGGTCAGGGCCAGATCTCACCGCTGCCAACCCCAGGTTGGGTCCTAGCAAGGATCGGGGCTGGGGCCAACGCCGAGGCCAGATCCCGCTGCTTCTGGCAGCCGGGCCCCAGGTCCGACCAGCTGGGGTTGGGGCACTGGAGCTGAGACTCGGGGCCCATGTGCCTGGTGCCAGCGAAGCTATGGAGTGACCCACACAGCCTGGGGCCCCAAAACCTCTCCAGCCAGCCTAGGACCCTGACGCTCCTGCCCTGAGCGCACACTGTCTGAGCATGCTCAGGGTGAGAGCTTTGAAACTCCCCAGCCTGGCTGCTGCTCCCAACGTACTGCGGGCCGGATTCTGAGTGGACCGTGCCCACAGCTTGGACGAGTGCGGGAGCTGCGTTCCGCCTGATTCTTCTTATTTTTGGGGCCCCGGAACGCTCGCCGGCCAAATTTGTGGGCCCCGGCCGGAACGGTGTTCCGGGGCATTCTGGTTATTTTTGTGCGTGCTGTTTTTCCGTGTGTGTGCTGGGTTTGAGATCTGTGTGCGTGCGTACATGTGCGTGGCTTAGAGGGAACATAGGGCAGGGGAAGAAGAGGGGGGAGAGGCATTTTTCAAATTTACTATCAAGATCTGAGTACCGGCATTTTTCGTTTGTTTGTTTAAGACAAAAGCACTGAGAGAGACAGACGTGGTCCCGCATACCCAGCGCTCCGCGATGCTGCGAGTGTGCCCCAGTGTGTCCATCTGCGAGGGCATTGCCCACCTGAAGTCCATTGAAATGAGTTTGACACCCTGATCTATAGGGTTGGGGCAGACCCGAGGGGCTCCCCAAATAGACCCATTGCACAGCTCAGCCTCCAGACACACCCCGGGACTTGCGGGGCCCCGCTGGCAGCCCCCCCGCCCAGCACTCACCCAGCACCGCCAGGCTGCGCACCCCGCCGCGGGGCAGGACCCTCGAGTCCAGGAGGTGGTACCAGCCGTTCGGGTAGACGGGCGGCAGCTGCCCCATCCGGCGGCCCCTGCGCGCCCGGCGGGCGGCCTGGCGGGGGCTGCAGCCCGGCTCCGCGGGGTAGCCCACGCGCTCCGGGCCGCGCCGCACCACCAGGGGCCGGGCGCACAGGCGGAGCAGGGCGGCACCAGCCAGCAGCAGCAGCAGCAGCGGGGGCAGCGCCCGGCCCAGGGCCCAGCGGCCGGGGTCCCCGACGGGCAGCAGCAGCAGCGCCCCCGCCGCGCCCAGCAGCAGCAGCGCCGCCAGGCTCCGGGGCAGGCAGAGCTCCATCGCGCCGCGCCGTCGGCGCCCCAGCCAGCCCGCTCTTATCCCGGCCGGGGCGGGGCGCGGCGGGGCGGCTCCAGCCCGACCGGTCCCTCCGGCAGAGCGGGGCCGGCCGCAGCCTGCCCTCCCCGGGCTGTCCCGCCCCCAGGACCCCACACGCGGGCAGCGGCAAGGCCCTGGCCCGGCCCAGGCCCCAGAGCAGAAGATCCGGCTGCCAGCCCCTGCCCTGCCCCTTGGCCATCACAGCCCTCCTCCTGCGGCTTTGGGAGCGGGCCCCTGGGCCAAGCCTCCATACTGGTCCTCTGGGCAAAGTCTGGGCCCCTTCAGCCCTGGACTGTCTGCAGAGCCCCACCCGAATACATCCTTCCTTTCCCTATGGCTTCCCCCTGCCCTAGCGCCTCCTCCCCCGGCCTCCCCCTTTCCTCTGACTGATCCTGGCCTAGTCTTAGATCCACTTTCAAAAGTTTGACTTTGCATCTCCCACCTCCGCTGAAACAGAACCCCTGAGAATCTGCGCTGGCCTGCTGCTCTGGACAGCTCCCCGGGAGGGTTTGTCCCCTGGCTCCCCACCCCTTTGAACTGTCAGGCCTCCCACTCCCTTGTGTCTCCCTCCTCTGACACCAGCATCCTGTGCCTCTTTTTCCCCTCTCACGCTGGGAAAACACTGGAACCAACTGCTCCGCGGTGCTGGAATAGCACCAGGTTTACTCACAGGCCGCCCCAGCAGAACGACACTGAGCGCCCATGATTTCCTCACAGTGCCCATGATTTCCTCATCACACTGCATGTGGGCTGGAATTTTGCATATTTGCGTACAGACAGCTGGGTGGGAGCTGACTGGGACCTCTGGCTACAAATGCAAATCAGTTTGTGGCCAGGTGTGTGCTTTCTGTCTGTCAGCTCAATAGAAGGTTAGAACATGGTCTGTCTGGAGAGACTTTGCCAAGCCTAGCTGCCTGACAGAAAGACTGAGAGCTTCTGAATGAGGATTTACTCTGCCATCCGTTGAGCCCTGATCTCTTTGGGTCCCTTCAAAAGAGGGCAGGACAAACTGAGGTTTAAAACAGTGGTTTTAAATGTAGGAAAAAACAGCGAGAGGCCTGTGGCACCTTACAGACTAACAGATTTTCTTCGGCATAAGCTTTCGTGGGCTATAACCCACTTCGTCAGATGCAAAATTTAAATGTAGGATCCAGTACTGGGTCACAGACCCCAAGGCACTGAGTCGTGGCGCCCCCTGCTGCCGCCACCAAAAAACTGGACTGCATTGCTCAAAGACCTCATGTTTGGGGCTTGGGCGTAAATGACGTTTTTTCAACTGGATCCTAAGGAAAAAAGTTTGAAAACCACTGGTTTAAAAAGCCAGCTCGTAAGTAACCAAAGGAAGAGCAAATGGGGCTGTGTTAGAGACAGAAACACATCATAAACATTCTCTAAACGTAGGCCCGTAACCCTCATGATCAGGAGGAAAAGCCACCCACAAAGAACAAACCGACCCTACACGTTGTCCTGGACACTGAAGCTCTTGAAGTCGGAGATGTTGCTCATGAGAATATATCTGGCAAATAGCCCAGCCAAGAGAGCCAGGCGGGGGAGTGAGTGGTCTGTAAAGAACAGCGTGACCTCAGAGTGAAGTTCAAAGACATGTGCCAAGACCTTGCCCTATAGCAGCCATCAAACCTCCGTGTGGAGCAAGAGATTGATGTCCTCGTTTTCCACCTCAATACATACGACAAAATGACTCTGGAATACTGGGGCAGAGCTTTTCTGATGTTTGCCATGGGCGTCACTGGGCACACGGGGCAGGGCTGATGAATGTATCAGCCGGTGCCCCGAATCTAATCTTCTCCCCAGCAGGCGCAGACAGCCTGCTCTGAGCTCAGCATCTGCCAGGGAGCACTCGGCTGGCGCCAGCAGGGCTTTGTCCGGCTCTGCATCGCGTCACTAAGTTGTGATGCAGGCAGGGAGAAGAGGGAAATTTAAATTCCCTCCTCTTCTGTCGAGACCGTGGCGGGCTTGGATCAAGCATAGACAACCAATATGATTGCAGCAAGAACGTTTATTGATACATAAGTAAAGATTTTTATACATTTCCATAGTCCCACCACCAACTATGACAAGGCAGTTAATTGGTGCATATATAATTATGTAAAACAAACCTGTAAGCCATTAGATAACCCCTAGATTTATAATTGTGTTTACTGCTCTTCTTACTCCTCACTATCAGTGAATTCTCACAGAAATCCAGACACTGAAACGCCAAGGCCGGTGTGAAAGTATGTGGCAGTATGCCATTGCAGCCTGAAGTATCCTTGTCCGACCTGGCTGTGATCTGTGTATGCTGAATAAATCTATTACAGCGTCAGCATATCTGCGTATGCTGAATAAATCCCCACATTTCCCCCCTTTTGTTTAAAAAGAGGGTGACAAAACATTTTAGGCTTTGCCGAAGCAAGTGAAACACACGAGGGGCACAAAAAGAAAAAGGAATACAGCAGCAAAACCCAAAATAACCGTATGCAAAAGTAAAGTAAGCCAAGGGGGCCAGCCAAAACTATAAACCAATCCCACATTTACAGGCTTATATCCAAATTAGCAAAGTGTTAATTCCTGGCCCGCTCACAGTTTCTTATCATGCAGCTGTGCTGAGTTCTTATTTACAAAACTGGTTCCTTGCTCAGACTGATTCCTTGGTTTTTCACGCCGCAGCTATTTTTCTGACCTTGCATTCTTGTTTTATAATTACCCTTTAATCATTACTTCTCCCAAGTGCTGTACGACACATGGATCCGAGTGCTGCACAACACATGGGCCTGGACCATCACCACTGCTAGTGGTGGGTTTTTACATTTCCCCCTTTCTTATTTAGCACAAAACCATTAATAAATAATGTGGCCAATATAAATACATTCAGTTATAAAATGGCATTCAATTACATTTACAAAACAAAAACAAAAAAACAGAACAAAACAGAAAAGGAATAAAGCATCAATGAGAAAGACAGTCTTTTCATTTACAGCTTTAAGAACAAACACATACATACTCTGCCCCTTTTTTTTTTTTTTTTTCTTTTTGCTGTAAAATGGGTTTGGCAAAACTGCGTTTATGCTACGCAAGGCTGTGATTGTGTGAGCCAAAGGGGACACTGTGGTTTTTAATTTGTTTTATAATACTTTGTGGGGGCTTTAATTTACGATTGTGCTGATGCTGATATTATGGCTGAGGGGACGGATGCCGCGGCATGTGTGTTGTAAAGGTCACTGGGACCTTTACCATCCTTATTAAGGGGAGTTTATTATACTTTTTGTGTGTGTGTGTGTGTGTGTGTGTGTGTGTGTGTGTGTGTGTGTTAGAAGATGCAACTATTGTATTATTGGCACGCACTTAGTATTATAGGAATGAAACATAGCACCATCTATTTGCTTTTATAGTATCCCAACACTATACCTTAAACTATTTAACAGTCTGAAAAAAAAATTTAAGAAGAAACAGAATAACATGCTATATTAAACTCTACCAGAAAATAATCCAACACCATCACAAATCTGAATAAGAAAACAAAACAAAACATTGTTTTTTGCAAAGCAATTGTCCACACTCCAGTCCGTGTTCATGGGAAAGAGCAAAACGCTCCTCTCGGCACAAGGTAGCACTCCCCCGTCTTCTTCGCATAAAGTGGACACAGATCTGCCCCCAGAGGTGTGTGGGGCTTCTCCCCTTCTCTGTTTTTTTGTTTCAAAATTACTGCACTCCCGCCCGTGGCTAGGAAGTGCACCTCAGGCTGGTCTTGTGGAAGGAGGTGTGTGGGGGGTGCCTACCTCCAGGCAGAGGCAGGAAGCGAGCATGTGTCTGTCTCTTTAAAAAACTGATCCCTTCTCTCACCTCGGATTTTTCAAAGTTCAGCAAGTCAGTGTTTTTATCAGCCCCTCCGAGGAACATGGGGGGGGGGGGAAATACACCCAGCAGCATGGGCGAGTTCTCTCAGTAGTGCGTCTGTGTCTCCCCCAGCAGGGCTGCCTGTCTGTCCGTCCTCAGTAAGTGAAAATCAGGTTTGAAATGCTGGACTGCAGCCAGTCCCCTGAGATGATCCCACGTACCTCTGGGCTGCAGTAATCTGGGAACTCGAAGTGCGAGTCCAGGTCTCGGTCCAGCAGGCTGGAATAGCTGCGGTGATTTGCAGGGGAGCCGCTGCCGGTGGGGAAGGGCAGCAGCTGCTGCTGTAGTCTCTGTCCTGGGGGCCCCTGCCCTCCTCATACAGGCTCAGCAGGTCGCTGCCTCCGTGGAGCTGCTGAGGGTCGGGCTTGCTAGGCTTTTTTTCTAAGTCCGTTACCCTTGAGTCAAAGGGATCGTCGGGCTCGTTACCTTCTGCTGCCTGATACAAATTCTCAGGGTCCGGAGGCTCAGGGACTGTGGCATATATCGGCTTAGAGTTCTCTTCCGGAGGGGTGCCTGCAGAAAGCAAGGTACCCCCCGGATCCTGGTACGCTCTAGGATCAAACGTCGCTGATGCCTCCTGCAAACTTTGCTCAGCAGGATGCAGTGTCCATATCACTGTATAAACAGTCTGCCAAGTGGCTATTACCCCTTTTGGGATAAACAATGCTGAATGTTTACAAATTTGTAGTTTTTTGCCAACTTTTTGCCACATTGCGAGTTCATAGGAACACCCTGCTGGGAACCATGGGCAGTGGTCCCGTATCCAAACCAGGAGTTGTACTAACTGTACCGGGGGAACCTTAAATTCCTGCTCCTTTAAAATGCGCTGCAAGATCTCTAGCTGCAGCTTCTCCTTCTTTGTGGCAGTTTGCCCCATGTTGTTACTTTTCCGCGGCTGCTCACCTGTTCATCCTGCGAATGGTGATGATTAGCAATTTCAGGAGTGCTTCTTACAACAATGAATCTTCTGCTGATACAGCGTTTCCTATCTTAATCAAAGTAGTCGCTCACCTGTGCGCGCACACCTGCGTCTCTGTTGGACGCCGCGTCTCTATCCGGACGCCCAGGAGCTGCCTCGACCGCAGTACCTCCTGACAGGGGATGCCTCCACGGCAGTGCCTCCTACAGCGACTACTTCTCCGCTCCCTTGGTGGAGGCCCTTGACATACGATCCATGCAGTGAATCACGTCGGGGTCACCATTTGTTGAGACCGTGGCGGGCCGGCTCAAGCATAGACAACCAATATGATTGCAGCAAGAACGTTTATTGATACATAAGTAAAGATTTTTATACATTTCCATAGTCCCACCACCAACTATGACAAGGCAGTTAATTGGTGCATATATAATTATGTAAAACAAACCTGTAAGCCATTGGTTAGATAACCCCTAGATTTATAATTGTGTTTACTGCTCTTCTTACTCCTCACTATCAGTGAAT
This sequence comes from Pelusios castaneus, assembly GCA_007922175.1. Classification (NCBI taxonomy): domain Eukaryota; kingdom Metazoa; phylum Chordata; order Testudines; family Pelomedusidae; genus Pelusios; species Pelusios castaneus. The sequence goes on from ML685878.1 coordinate 1,634,315, forward strand.
TCTCACAGAAATCCAGACACTGAAATGCCAAGGCCGGTGTGAAAGTATGTGGCAGTATGCCATTGCAGCCTGAAGTATCCTTGTCCGACCTGGCTGTGATCTGTGTATGCTGAATAAATCTATTACAGCGTCAGCATATCTGCGTATGCTGAATAAATCCCCACACTCTTCAGCCCAGCTCTGGGCCCTGAGTAAGGGGAAGGGAAAGGGGAACTGGGGGGTGAGAGCAGCCTGGTGCTGTGTAGTGGGGAGAGTGTGGACCAGACTAGCCCAGGCCAGTGCAGTAGTGGTGGAGGGGAGCAACAAGGCCTGGCGAGGGCTGGCGGCGGCGAGATCCAGCCGGGATGCGGGCTCGGGCCTGGGCATAGGGCCAGCAGCGGCAGGATCCGGCCCGGGGCTCAGGGTCGGGCCCAGGGACAGCAATGAGATCCAGCCTGGAGCTCAGACTCGGGGCTGATGGCAGTAGTGAGATCCGGCCCGGGGCTTGGGCTCGGGACTGATGGCCATGGGAGGGGGCTCAAAATGTGGTGGGGGAGCGTGGTTCTGCGCAGGGAGTGGGTCAGGGCTGTGCCCTGAATGCAGCGATGCCGCTGATGTTTACCATCTTCACAGCGTTGTCCAGCACCTCCTTCAAGTCGGTAGTGTGGTTCTGGCCACAGTTACTGTGGGGATTTATTCAGCATACGCAGATATGCTGACGCTGTAATAGATTTATTCAGCATACACAGACATGATGACACTGTAATTGGAAGATCACAGCCAGGTCGGACAAGGATACTTCAGGCTGCAATGGCATACTGCCACATACTTTCACACCGGCCTTGGCATTTCAGTGTCTGGATTTCTGTGAGAATTTACTGATAGTGAGGAGTAAGAAGAGCAGTAAACACAATTATAAATCTAGGGGTTATCTAACCAATGGCTTACAGGTTTGTTTTACATAATTATATATGCACCAATTAACTGCCTTGTCATAGTTGGTGGTGGGACTATGGAAATGTATAAAAATCTTTACTTATGTATCAATAAACGTTCTTGCTGCAATCATATTGGTTGTTTATGCTTGATCCAGGCCCGCCACGGTCTCGACAAGTTACGTCTCTATATGTACTGCAAAAACACAGCTACCCCTCTGGAAATTTCTATATGTACTGCGCTGCACCCACATCACATTGGGTGCGTCTACACTTGTAAATTAAGTCGACTTCATTTACTCTACGTCTACACTATACTTTCCTTAAGTCAACTTAAGCAGCTGCCCTCCCCTCCCCCCGCCCGCCACCTACAAGTCGACCTAGGCATCCAGCGTGGAAGCTGTAGATCGATTTTGTAAGGTCCCCTCAAAGTCGACTTAAAATTTAGGTGTGGACATGCTAAGTCGACTTAAATTAACAAGTGTAGACACAGCCATTCAGAGTAACTGCCCTGATATGCACCACCGCTCCATTACACCTTCCCATCTCTCCATCAGTGCAGATGCCAATACTTGATGACCAGGAGGCATTATGTTGATTTGTGCAGCTGGCAAGTAACCTGAAAAACCTCAACTGTTGTTCTAGGAGGCAGCGACTGGCAAAGCAAAATATCCTTCTGTATCGCACCTCCATAAATGTGCCGGACGTAGACCAGAAGGAGCCGTGTCCACGGATTGGTTTAGCTGCACAGCAAAGTGCCGGCTGCTGGAGACGAGGTTAAGCCATCATTGGCCATGTCGTCAATTCTCCGTGACACTGCGTTGGTTGAGAATGACACTAACTGAATTCATTTCTTCTCTCCGAGCAGAGCGCTTACCACGGCGGCAGCCGCCGGAAGTGTTCATTCCTCTGCTGCAGTGTGAGGTTTTTCCAGCTTTGCAACTCTCCAGCTCCCTAAGTGCGATGCTTTAAGAGCCTTAATGTGGACGGCAGCAGAGCACAAACCTTTCTTGCTCGCCTGTGTCCTCTTGAAAAATTCTGGTGGTTTGTCGTTGTGTTGCTCCTGGCTTCCTTCCAAGTGTCTGCAGAGAAGAGGTGCTTTTAGGCTTTTATTCGACGGGCCTGCAGCACATAACACACACTGCGGCTGAGGGTATTCACTGTCTCCCATGCAAGTGAATCACATTCTGATGATTTATGGCTCCGTTTTATCCTGGAGTCCATGTTTCACTTCGCAGGCTGAGAGCCGGAGGTTGAGTCGGCAGTGGTCTCACCAGCAATTGCAAGACAAATTTCATCATGTCACATTTCATCGCTGCTCCCTTGTGTGTTCTTCCACCTGTCTTCAGCGATCGGTCCATATTTCACTGTTACTGCATATGCTAGATATGATTATAGTGCGATGGATACAACCCAAACCACCCCCAACCCTGACCAAGGTCTCAGTTTAGTTAGACTGGATGGTTGCTGAGCAACTGAACCTGTACTGTATGGTGATTGGAGGTGAGGGCTCTGGACCAGAGCATCTCTGTGTTCTCATTGGTACATCTCAAAGTAAATTAACTTCCAGATTTTATAGAACAAAGTCCCAGACTTTTAAACCTTCATCTGAGAGGCCTACTATGAAAATACAACAAACAAAATCATAAATAAAAGCTATCATTCCACACTTGCTGCTGCATACCCCCAGAGACGTCGCACGTACTTCCAGGGAGAAGGAGTCTTACAGCTTGGGCAGCCCTGACTGAGTGATGCAGTTACTAAAAGTGAAACTACATCAAAGTAACGAGGAAGATAGATGCTGATAAAGTACAGGCAGGAGCTGAAGAGAAACAATCCAGAGAAGAGGAGTACCATTCAATTACATCGCATGAAGGGCAGCCAGCTGTACATTGACCAATTTTATAGGCACTTTTGTGCAAATACCGGAAGTTGAAATATTAAGATGGGTGAACCTGAGCACTTGGTATTTGTCAAGGAAGCATTCCTAAGGTGTGATCTGTGTAACTTTCCTGTTCACTTTTGTAATGTAATTGTATGGCTGATGCCAAATTTACTATGCAAGGTTCCTTTATGAATTCACACAACATGCTCTTCATTATTGTTATGGGGCCATGTTTCCTGCAGCATCAAGTATGTGTACAGGTGTGAAACATGTTCCCATATATTTCCCATAGCTCGGAAAGGGGTGGGGGGCAGTCGCTCAGAGCTGTCTCCAAGCACGTAAACAGAATGGATCCATCAAAAGGCTATGCGAACTGCGGGCTTTGGCCAGAGAGGGAAAAGATCACCTAGCTCCAGGGGGGAGGCAGTGTTTGGAGAAACAAGTATACACGAAAGGAACTGTTTGAGGCTTTTTGCCAGAGAGACTCCATCTTGTAACATCTCTACCTACAAGCAAGATCTGTGCACAAAATAATGCACCTTGGAAAAAACAAGTCCAACTATATGTACAAAACGATGGAATTTAAGTTAGCTGCTACCGCTCAGGAAAGAGATCTTGGCACCATCATTGCAGGTTCTCTGAAAACATCTGCCCTATATGCAGCGGCAGTTATAAAAGCTAATGGAGTATTATGAGCCAATAGGAAAGGGATAGATAATAGGACAGAAAATATCATAATGGCACTATATAAGTTCATGGTACCCACCCCCCACCTTGAATATTGTGTGCAATTCTGGTCGCTCCCTCTCAAAAAGTGTATATTAGAATTGGAAAAAGGAGAGAGAAAGGCAACAAAAATGATTAGGGGTATGGAACAGCTTCCATATGAAGAGAGATTAAAAAGACTGGGGCTGTTCATCTTAGAAAAGAGACAACTAACGGAGTATCTGGTAGAGCTATAAAGTCATGAATTGTATGGAGACAGTGACTAGAAAGTGTTATTTTCCCTTTCACATAACAGTTGATAAACAGGAGGTTTAAAGCAAAGAAAAGGAAGTACTTCTTCGCACAGCACACAGTCAAGCTGTGGAATTAGTTCCCAGGGCATGTTGTGAGGACCAGCGATATAACTGGGTTCAGAAAAGAGCTAGATATGTTCATGGAGGATGGGTCCATCAATGGCTATTAGCCGAGGTGGGCAGAGATTCAACCTCATGCTCTGAGTGTCCTTAAACCTCTGAGTGCCAAAGGCTGGGACTGAATGACGGGATGGATCACTTGATAAACTGCCCTCTTCTGTTCATCCCCTCCGAATCATCTGCCATTGGCCACTGTTGGAAGACAAGTTACGAGGTTTAACCTAGGGTGGACCCTCTTATGCTATCTGGTTTGAGCTACAGAGGCAAATCTTTCCGTTTAAAGCCGATAGCAGGTTCATGAACATCTTCTGTGGTCTAGCCACTAGAGGGAGAGACAGAGCACCACCCTGGGTCGTGATGCTTGGTTTCACCCCTCCAATATCTCTTTCCTTTTTAATCTGAGCAAAATCGCTGCATCCACTTTATCAGTTAAGCCTGAAAAAGTAGTTTAAAGTTCAAAGTTTATGAATCTAGCATTTATCCATGGCGCACAGTGAAATGACACAAACGTCAAAATCAGCACATCACATTATTAAAAAAAATCAAATTCAACTTTTTTCCTGTATTCAGTTTACACATTTAAAACTGCCCACAAAACAACACCTCTGACAGGAATAAAATAACAAATAAAATAAAATGATAAATTTTAGGACTAAATGGATCCACTTGGGCCATAAAGGGCATTCATTTCACCCAGTGCGTTTCATATTTTTGCTGCTATTGGGTGCATCTACACTTGTAAATTAAGCAAGCTTAAGTCAACTTAATTTACTCTGCATCTACACTACACTTTCCTTAAGTCGACTTAAGCAAGTTGCTTAAGTCGACTTAAGGAAAATAAAGTAAACTTAATGAAAATTAAGTCGACTTTATTAAACCTGGATTTAATTCGACTTAAGGCTTAAGTCGACTTTTTCAAGTCGACTTAAGCCAGTGTAGACCTGGGGTAGCCCTAAGTCACCTGCCCACCCTGCCCCTATGCCCTGCCAGGGTCCCTGTCCAATGTTCCCTCTAAGGTTTGGCAGCTTGTGTGCAAAATTTTCAAGCCATGTGCAAAACTTTTTCTGAATAAAATTTTTGTGTAAACTCACATGACAGAAATTATAGGCATTAATTGAAGTTAAAGTAATTGTAAATAGAATTAATTAATTGTGTTTAATTGAATTTGAATGAATTTTGAATTGAAATTTAATATTTAGAAAGGTTTTTATTTAAAATTAATTTTTTAAAAGTTTTTTTTAGAAAGAAAGAAAGAAAGAAAGAAAGAAAGAAAGAAAGAAAGAAAAAGGAAGGAAGGAAGCAAAGAAAGAGAGAAAGAAGGAAAGACGAGGAAACAGGAAGAGAAAGAAAGAAAGAAAGAAAGAAAGAAAGAAAGAAACAGGAAGAGAAAGAAGGAGAAAGGAAGGAAGAGGAAGGAAAGAAGAGAAAGAAAAAAAGGAAAGAAAAAGGAAGATAAATAAGGAAAAGAGAAAGAAGGAAGAGAAAGAGAGGGAGGAAGAAAGAAAAAAGAAGGCAGGCAAAGAAGAGAAAGAAGGAAGAGAAAGAAAGAGAGAAGCCAAGGCCGCTGGCGGGGGAGGACCCTACCGCGGCCCTGGGAAGCCGCCGGTGGGGCGGACCAGACCCCAGCCCCGGATGCTGATCCCGGCCCCGTGCTGGGAGGCCAAGGCCATGGATTAGCCTGGCCCTGGCCCCGGGCCGGAAAGTCGAGGCGGTCGGCGGGTGGGAGCCTGGGAGCCCGCCGCAGCCACCCCGCTGCCCCAGCCACGTGTGGCAGGCAGGCCTGTGCTCCTGACCCTAGCCTGAGCCTGCCTGTCCCACCCTGGGGGCGGGGGGGGCCAGCCCAGAGGCCGGGCACAGGCCGGGTCTGCCGCGGCGAAGCCGCAGCCCCGGGGGTTGGAGGGAGCAGCGGGGGCTGCCGGGCTGCGCGGGGGTCCCTCACTGCTGCGCGGGGGGTGTGACGGCTGCTGCGCGGCTGCGCACCCGCGCAGCTTAGAGGGAACACTGTCCCTTTCCCCCTTTGCCCCATTGTACCCATGTACAATGGGGCAAAGGCTGAACCCCCTGGCACTGGGCAAGGGGTGCTCCCCTGCCCCTGTGGACCTGCCCTAGGTCCCCCTAGCCCCTAGAAGTCGACCTAGGCATCCAGTGCGGACGCTCTAGGTTGACTTTGTAAGTTCCCCCCAAAGTCGACTTAAAATTTAGTTATAGACTCACTAAGAGGCTATTTATTTCTCAGGTGACATTATAAAATGATAAATCTTCCACCTGGCCAGACCCACAGAGGCAAAAATGATTGTTCCACTTGCTGTCAGTTCACCTCCCTTCTAGATATTGTTTCAAAGCCTGGAGTTGAAAACTCTCCTTGGCTTCTTATTATAGCACATTTCCACCTATTTCTTGAGTCTATGGATGGCCTCTACATAAGGGAACTAGGGATGAGCAACTTTGTCATGTGAACATCTGTCATGTCTAATTATTTACAAGTATCTTCAACTTTAATTGCAATTAGAGTTTTCACTCTCTTGAAATCTTGGTGGGGGCCAATGTCAGAAAACTCCCCAAAATGCAGAGACTGACGGACATACAGAAATCAGAGAAACATTGAAGTTTTAGACTTAATAAGCTGTTGCTTTAAAAATAACTTTGGAGCCTGTGTAAATTATGAATGTACAACCCATTATTCATAAAGAGGCATTAATTATGAAGAGGATTTTTTTCCCACGAAAGTTCATGCAATAAATACATTTGTTAGCCTTCAAAAGTCCACGGATTCCTTGTTTGTTTTTCTAACTAGACTAACGCAGCTATGCCCTGGAACTTGTCACATTGGTATAGAACCTGTCTGCTCATCTATAAGTGATCACTTCTGAATGCCACATCTGATCAAATCCAAAAATCCATGGCACATGCTAGGCCTCAGTGGGCAGAACTCTGTGGCTTTGGTGAAAAATGAAAGGGAAAATCAGGGACATACAGAGCCCCTGGCATCCAGTTAGCAGAGCCAGCAGCTCCATCCACCTCTATAATGTTTATAGATCAAAGAATCAGCTAATTAACAACTTCCAGCATAACAAAATCCTCTTCAGGGCTGCTGATGCTCCAAGCACAGTTTACTGATGTTGACACCCTGAAAAAGGAGTAGACAGAAAGAAAAAATGTAACAGCGGTGGAAACAATGGGGCAATGGGGGGCACATAAGAGCCTCTGGAATGGGGGGAACTTTGGATGACCCTAGTATGGGAAAGGTCAAATGGGGGAGTAACACAGAACCAGAGGACTCTAATTCCACAGGGGGAGCCGTGTTAGTCTATTGTAGAAAGACAACAGAGTAATGTGGCACTTTTAAAGACTAACAGATTTATTTATCTCATGAGCTGCCTTATATATTGAACAAACAGGACAGTCTCTGAGTAAAAGAATAAATGGACATAAATCTGACATCAGAAATCACAACACTATAAAACCAATAGGGGAACACTTCAATCTCTCTGCTCACTCCATTGACGACTTGTTAATAGCTGTGTTGAAACAGATGAATAACAAATCACAGCTTCAAAGAGAAACTGCAGAACTCGAACTTATATGCAAATTTGACTCAGTTGCCTTGGGGTTAAACAGGGACTAAGAATTTTTCTCTCATTACAACAGGTGATTTGACCTCACCTTCCTCTATGTGCTGTTCCCCAGTGTTGGAATCCTAACACCTATTTTGATTTGCTGTTACAGCCTGACCTGATCCTATGTCATACACTCCCCTGCATTTAATTTCCTCCCATTCTGTAAGTTTCCCATCTTCAAAGCGTCTGACGAAGTGGGATTTTCTCCCACGAAAGCTCATGCAATAAATAAATCTGTTAGTCTTTAAAAGTGCCACAGGACTCTGTTGTTTTTCTACAACAGACTAACACGGCCACCCCTTTGGAACAGAACCAGAGATGAGGGGAAATGGGGAAAATTGGCGTAAAGGGTAATGAGGGGAAAATATGGGAAAGGAGCTCGTGTAGACCTCCAACATGGGGAGATGTGATAGCCAGGTCAGGCTTTGGAAGTGAAATCCAGACCAGTGAGACGTCGTTTCACCACTTGCGGTGTTAGCCTGGGGGCCTCACAGTACTTTGCTGCTGTAGCTCCCAACCCGGGTCAGTCACAACCAGTCTACAAGCATGTGGGTCGCACCCTGACTGCCTGCGTGCTTCGACAGACCTGGTTCAGCAACTCTGTCCCCAATGCCTCTCTATAACTCCGCCCTGGCTTCCATCAGCCTGGATTACAACTAGCCAGATGACCCCCAACACACTTCCAGTCCCAAGTTTCCCCAAAACATGTGCCCTGAGGTGTTGGGCCCTTTCTTGGACAGCTCAGAGAAATAAAAGGTTTGCTGCTCCCACTAAGAGGTGAAACCACATCACAGCTTGTTCATTTAATTGGGGATAAATACACCCTTCATTTAAAATACTGCACTGAGGTGTAAAGAAAACAAATTTATTAACAATAAGACATAGGTGGTTAAGTGGTGCTAAATAAAAGGAATAAAGTTAGAAGATAAATGTGAAAACATTTGCCTAAAACCTATTCTGATGAGATACAGGCATTGTTCAAGATAGTTTCTCTGTTTTCTTTCTTCCCAGCCATGATCGACTTTACCTTAGTCAGGATCTTCCACAAAAGTACAAGGTACTGGTTTCCCTTAATGAAAGATCTTTGCCTAAGCAGATTCCTCATCTATATTCAGCTCCAAAGACTTCACTTCCCCACCAAACCCCTTTGTTGAAGGACCCATCTTTCTCAGCTTGCAGGAGCTTTAGTCTCTTGTAGCTGTCTAGTGTTGGATGCCAGAGATGGCTTATATCTCCCAAAGTTCAATGAACTTGTTTCAAGAGGCAGGATGACCTCATGGTGATTTTCCCATCCTGTGGTCTTCCCATTCCTCTGTATGTAAATAGAATTCCCATTGTTCCCATTCCACCATGCTTCATTTACATAGGAAACAAGTAAATAAGTGCTTTCTCTCCTGTCTGGTAAGGAACCTGTTTCTTCCTCTTTGCCCACAGACTTTAAATCATATTGTTTAGTGTCCATATTTCCTCATAGAGTGTAAATACAGCCATTTCACGGTGATATCAATCACCAGTGTACCATTAGCTTTCATAAAAGACTTCTCTTGATTCTCTTTTATGATACAGTAAGATTGTATGCAACTAATTGGTTCAATTACTTATCACTTGAGGTTCAGCCCCCTGGCTTTAGGGACCAGTAAACTTTTGAAATGGAGTCTTCGGACAGTTAATCCTCAAATGAAAGTTTATTCAAGCTATGAGGATGGAAGGCAAGATGGAATCTGGGGTGAAAACTGTTTATAGAAACTAATAAAAGGAAAGGCAAAAAGATTGGATTAATCCAAACTCACAGGTGTCCAGACACCCCCTCCCCACCCAGATTGTGCTGAAGATCATAGCTGGTAAAGGAATGGAGAATGGCACAGAACATTAAGGGACTGAAATTGGTGTGCTGGAAATCGGTGAACAAAATAATGAGGGTGTGGCTGAAGAGACTTTGAATTATGAAACCAAGGGACAGACAAATGGATTGAAAGTCGAGGGAGCTCTGCTGGCTAGGCTGCCACCCCCAGGGTCTTCTGGGAGCCCAGGATCTATCGTGACACTGTCGGCTTTCATCATCATCATCATCATCCAACACCCAAGTGATGTCCTGAAGAGACCACACCAGAGGGAGGACCCCCGTGACTCCACTGGCTTCAGCTAAGTCCTGACCAGCACCTGGAATGTGAGCCTAGAGCTCCCGCTCTCAGTCTTCTCTTGGGCCTCCTTTTCCTTCCCCGCCTTCCTTCTTCTCATTCCTCTCTTTTTTTTCCTTCTGTTTAATAACAGGCTGCCTTAGCCAGACAAGACTGCATCTTTTGCAACACTGCTGTGAGCCTGTGACCAGAAAGGCAGCTAAAAAGCAATGTCCCGATCAGCCACATGCTGTTATAAGTTTGCCAGGACTCTGAGCGGTGATCAGTCCACATACCGGGCCTGTGTTTCTTCAGCAGGAAGGTTGTAAGTAAGAGTCAACACCAGAGACAGAAAGAGAGGTTACTCATCCTGGGCAGTGACCATGGTTCTTTGAGAGGTGTCCCTCTGGGTTCTCCACTTCAGGGGATTCCCAAGTAGGATCCCCATAACAGAGCTTTGGACTAGAGCCCAGCATAGAAGTATAATGCACCTCAAAATCCATTTTGATTGTCTCGGCATAGAAACAGACATATAATACAGGTGACACGTGACAGACAATGTGGCCTGCATGTTCAATATCAATCAGCTGGGATGAGTGAGATCCCTGCTCTCCATGTCTAAACAACACGGTCATGGAAGTGGTGCACAAAGCGCCACATACGCATTCCAGCAATGTATCTCCTGGGCAGGCAAATGTCACTGCCGACACTCTTAGCAGGTCTTTCCCCAAGACTATGAATGGGAGCTGGATTCCCATATGCTTGTTGGCATATTTCAGATTTGGGAGTTTCCAGAAGAGGTCCTTTTCACTATGTCTACCAACCAAAACTGCCATCTGTTCTGTTCAAGGGATGATTTCCATCACCTATTTGCCTGCAGTGACACTCTCACATGCTTGTTGGAAATGCAAGAGTCAGTCTGAAACGGTGGCAGGTGGGCAAATCATTGTAGCTGATAAGCTAAAGAGAGAGGCAGGTTCAAACCCTCGACCATCCTGTCAAAACTGATGCCTTCAGGATGAAGCCTGCTGTGGACTTGTATCAGGTAGGTTAGAGGGCCTTTTTGGCTGGAACTTACTTCTTTTTTCAAGAGAATGCATTAGTTTCTGAAAACCAGAGAATTGCCTCAGGCATGCTCTTTGAGCTGGTTACAATCAGCTGAATTTTCTTTTGTTTGCAGGAGAGTAGAAGCCTAACAAAGGTAATGTGACCCTAGAGTCTTTAAGAGCATGCACAACTCATTGGTATTCTTAAACAACTTCAGCCCAACAAATGAAAGATCCCGTACTGTATTCTGGACTTCTCTGGGGAAGCCAGACAACTGCAACCAAGATTTCCTGTGTGTCATCACTGCAGTGGAGCTGGAACAGGGTGTGGTATTTGCAGAAGACACTGGTGAAGGAACAGAGGACGGGTCACTTGCGCAGCCTGATACAGCCTCAGGGTAAGGTCATCATAAGTGCATGCACATGCAAGTGAAAAATCTCCAATCAAAATCACATGCACCCCTGGAGTGAAGCACCCATAGGGACATTACTTGAAGCAGCTGCATTTTCTATCTTGGCTGTTCCATTTTCTCCCCTTTTATATGTGGCTTTTTTGTCGCCAAGGAAACAGAATAAGTTCTTAACAACAGTAACAAGAATAGCTCCAGCCTATCTCAGCTAACCTCTTCTTTCTTCCCCCAAAGGACCATTTTTAACGTCATCTGACAAACTGTCTAATGAGAGGTTGGGTGTCTCTATTAAAAACTCCCTACAGCTAAAGGGAAGGGGAATAAGGGATATTGTTAAAATAATTTAAAAAAAAATAATTTACAGTTCAAATCCTTTTTGAAACTGCTCTTTCTGCTTTCTCTGTACCTTTAATAAAAGCTTTTAAAGAGATTTAATGTGGTTGTTGCCATGGGACTAAACAGGTCAAAGTCTCAGTACTCAAAATCCTGAATCAACTGTTAGTTCTGTCTTACAGTGACTGGATCATGTTAACACCTTTGATTCGTGGACTCACTCTTACAGGACACTGGCTACAACTATATCTCAGGCCCTAAGGTTCAATGGTTTGGTAGGCACAACACTGGGAGACAGGGTAAAAGGTATAAACGAACAGTTTTATTAGGTTACAGACAAGAAAGAAAAGAAATAGGAAAGCGCCAAGGCTTACGCCCCTTCAGCAGACGGGAACTCCAGTTAAACAACTGCGGGTGCGGAGCATGGGGAACAATAACACATGGCAGCGAACACAGCAGTTGCCCCGACGACAAAGTTCCAATTGGGGGGGAATACTACTAGCCTTTATACACTTGCTTGCTGAGTGGGTAAATGGCATGCACATCTAATTATTTTCCACACTTGTTTACAACATTTCTTTGCCCTGGTCTGATCTTGTTATTTTACAGCGCTTACATATTATGTCTTCTATTTGGTGGGAGCAAGGTACATCCTTGGTCAGTACCAGCTCTGCTTAGGGTTAATGTTTCATCAGGGCTAATTAATGGCGACACCACCTACTAGCAGCTTATCACATCACAAATTCTTCTGCTGGGCACTACACTCACTTATATTCAGTTGAAATTAATACAACATGTTCAGTTAAAAGACCCCATTTTCAGTTGCTTGCCAAACCATTGGGGCTGAAATTCTCCAATGTCAAATATCTGTCTCAGACTGTATTTATTTTTGGAAAGTTGATGCAAAATGGTTTCAGCTGCTTCAGAGAACCAGGTTAAAGACAAATGATGTTAAACAATTGTTACAATTGTTTCATTAAGAAGTTCTAATGCCTCCGTGCTTTGGAGCAAGGATTTGAAATTTGGCAGGGAATGGACAGTGAGATGGTCAATGAGATCGTTTGCTGTCTTCATAAAAATGCACACAAATTTGGCCAGATTATAAGCCTCTGAAAATCACTATTTGCACATGCTCAGTAGAGATTTGTTATAGAATGGCAGCAAAAATCTCCAAATATCTATCTGTTCTGAGCATATTTGAACTGCAGGAGCAAGCAGGACTTCCTGTGCAATTCCTTCCTAGTTTCTGTGGGCTGCTGTAGCACCAGGACTGGGATCAGGGAGCCAGCCCTTCCTAAGCTCAGTGCTCTTCTTCTGGGCTCCGGCAGTGTGGAGGAGGAGGAAACAGGTCTACTTGAAAGAGAGACTTGAGGAGCAGAAGAACAGAGGCATTCTTGGGGTGGGGTGTGAACAGAGGCAGGGTGGGGGAAACAGGAATAGGTTGTGGGGACAGAACAGAAAGAGGCAGAGGCTAGGGGGACAGAGGCAGGCTAGGGAAAGACAGGAGCAGGAGAAAGTCAGACGGGATGGGGGGACGACAGTGACAGAAGGGGGAAGGCTGGGACAGACAGGAATGGCAAGGCCGTGACTGTTAAAGAATGCTCTCCTCTAGCATCTAGACCAGAACCCAGGACTCCTCTATCCCAACATCCATTTTACTGTGGGCAAATAGCTGTGAAACCCATGAACAACGTCTTTGCTTCATCTCCTTCTAGTGGTCATCCCAGGTGGATGGAAACAGCTGACAATGGCTATGAACAGCCTATGGAGAGGAGGCATTGGTGTCATGGAGCATGCCTGCCCTCCAGCACCCGCTTCTGACACAGCAAGGTCCTTCAGGGTACACTTCGCTCAACACGCTCACCTGGCACGTGGAAATAAATAACCGAGCAACAGAGTCTTTAACCCAGACCCCTTCTCCTGGGAGCTCGTTTACTGGGTTCACACCGCTTCCCCCAATGACCTCCCCTTTTACTGAGGGGATTTCACAGCTCTTCTTCTTGAGTCTGATATTTTCTGTCAATTTTCTCCCTCTTTGGCACAGGAGGCCTACAGCTCCCCTTCTTGGGCTGTGCTCATTACCTCAGGCCAGTGGTGGCTTTCAGCCAGCTTCTCCTTCAGCTGGCCCTTGTCTCCAATCAGGCCCTAAACTCCAGGAACTCAGCAGCCTGCCTTTTCCTGCGGGGGTGGCTTCACTGGGGGGAGGACGTAGCACATATGCTAGCCCCTTTCCTCCAGCTCTTTCTCAGTTGGTAGGGTGGGAAGAGAGCTTTGCCCCACAAGGGTCCAGGTCCTGGGCCCTTAAAACTGCCACTGACTTTCTCCCAAATGCTACTTATTCCCAAGGAGCGGTTCCTGTCCACCAATACCTCTTATTTCCTAGCTTTAAAATCTCCCAGAATTCTAAAGAGCCACACCACATGACTGGGATGGGCAGACTGCTCTGTCACTGTCAGGGTTAGGATTGATCCCTGTAAAGTCTCACTAGAGATACATCCACCACTGTATGACGATTCCCCATTGGCATCTACTTTTTGAGATCTCTCAGCTAACCAGTCCTTCATCCTGTTAATGTGTACCATGTTGAAATTGTACAGAGCTAATTTTTTAATCAGAATGTCACGTTGTATTGTCAAGTGCCTTACAAAAGTCTAAATATATTATTTGGAAATAGTTACCTTTATCAACCAACTTGAAATCGCATAAAAAATGGAATCAAATTTCTTTGAAAAGTCTGTTTTCCTTAAGACCATGTTGTTTAGCATTAGCTATATTTCCATTTTTCCATAGAATCATAGAAATGTAGGGCTGGAAGGGGCCTTGAGAAACCAGCAAGCCTTGAGCTGAGGCGACACCAAATAAACCTAGACCATCCATGACAGGTATTTGGCCAACCTGTTCTTGAAAACCTCCAGTGATGGGGATTCCATAACTCCTCTTGGAATTCTATTCCAGAGCTTCACTACCCATATAGATAGATGGTTCTTCCTACTATCTAACCCAAATCTTCCTTGCTGCAGAATAAGCCCATTAAATCTTGTCCTACCTTCAGCACACCTGGAGAACATATGATCACAGCCATCTTTATAACAGCCTTAAAGTATCTGAAGACTGTACCGAGTCCCGCTTAGTCTACTTTTCTTGGCTATGTCTACACTGGCAATTTAAGTCGACTTAAGGAAACTTAAGTTGACTTAAATTAAGCCACGTCCACACCTGGTTTTCATTAAGTTGACTTAAGCAGTTCCTTAAGTTGACTTAATTACTACCACTCTTTAGGGCGACTTAACAATTAAGTCAAAGATGGTGTAGCCACCCTAGCTTGAATTATTCTATAAGTCAACTTAGGGCATGGTTCTGGGGAGAAGGAAGCCAGCTTCCTTTCTCCCCTGGACCCATGGGTCCCAGCAAGAAGGGAGCCAGGCTCCTTTCTCCCCGGGACTCCCACAGGTCCCGGCAAGAAGGGAGCCAGGCTCCTCTCTGCCTGGGACCCACACGGGTCCCGGCAAAAAAGGAGCCACAGCTCCTTTCTCCCTGGAACCCACTCTGGTCCCCAGGAGAGGGGAGTGCGGGGCTCCCTTCTGGCCGGGACCCACTCTGGCCGGGACCTGAGAGATCCCGGCCAGCAGGGAGCGCGGCACTCCCTTCTCCCGGGGACCCGAGCAGGTCCTGGCCAGAAGGGAGCCCCACGCTCTCTTCTCCCCAGGCCCACGGGGGTCCAGGCAAAAAGGGAGCGCACTGCCTGGACAGAGGATCCCCAGAGGTTCCCCTGTCAGCTAGAGCACCAACCCCACGCGGGTCCTGGGGAGAGAGGAGCCAGGCTCCCTTCTCGCCGGGACCCCCGCCTTCCTGGGGAAGGGACGCCTGGGTCCCTTCTCAGTGGGGATCCACTTCTGCCGCTTCTACACCTGAAAAGTTAAGTCGACTTAAGAGAGTCATCTTAACTTTTCAAGTGTAGGCATAGCCCTTAGGACTACACATGACCAGTTCTTTTAACATTTCCGCATAGAGAAGGTTTTCTCAACCCTTTATCATTTTTGTTGCTTTTCTCTGGACTTTCTTCAGTTTGTCCCCATTTTTCCTAAAGTCTTACACCCAGAATTGGGCTCCAGTTGAGGCTTTGCCAGGCCTAGTAGAGCAGAACAGTTATCTCCTGTGTCTTATGATATTAGCCTTTTTAGAGATGGCATCATGTTGACTTACATTCCATTTGTGATCCACTAAATACCACAGATCCTTTTCAGGAGTACGACTGCCTAGCCAGTTATTCCCCATTTTGTAGTTACGCATTGATGTTTCCTCGCTAAAGGAAATACTTCGGCCCTTTTAAAATAATTTTAGTTCCTTTACAATTGAATCATATATCAGCTTTCTCTTAGTCTGGCCAGAATTGATGTCAGGTCAACTGGCCCAGGTCATTCCTGCTAACCTTTTTCTTTTTGAATATTGGCACAATATTAGGACTCTTCCAATCATCTGGGATTTCCCTGGTGTTCCAATATTTATTAAAAATTGCCATCAGTGGGTCAGAGATCTCCTGAGCCAACTGTTTTAGGACTCTTGGGCACAAGTTATTCAGGCTGTTGATTTCAAAATGTTTATTTCTAGTATATGCTCTGCAGGCAGGAAAGCAGTTCATCATCTTCATGGGATATGAATACACATACCATTCTGCATCTTGCAAATACAGAACAGACCATCATGGGATAACCTTCGGCTTTTAATTTTTCATGGGCTTAGCAACTGAACCAGCTCCTTGACTACTGTGCGCTCTATCTGTGGTGCAGGGATTGTTTCTTCTTGGAACACAGTTTCTATTTTGTAAAAGTTTGCCAGATAAATTTTCTCAGATCCTCCTGGTGACCAAGATCTTGTCCCCTAAAGTCACATGGGGCAGGGTCTATAGGCAGCAGAAGCAGTGTGATAGCATTGCACTGGGTAAAGGAGCTGGGCCTTGGAAATCACGGAGGAAAGTCCACCCAGTCCTGTATGCCAGAGGACACCCGGGTGTCATTGCGAGGAATGAGTGTGCATGTGGATGTGGACATGGGAGGGGATCGAGCAACTCTCCAACTCCAGATCCTGTTGTTGCTGCCCTGCTCTGCCAACAAACTGCCCTGTGGAACATGGGCACACCCCATGGAGGGAACCGATGAAATCCTCTGCCAAACTATAGGCAAGGTTAGGGCTTTCGTGAACAAACACACCAAAAGAAAGTGAAGGGGTCAGACTGCGGAGAGGCTGATCAGCTCAGTGCCTAAAACCAAAGCAAGATGCGCTGTAATTTAGTACAGCGAGTTGTGTCTTGAGCACTACACACAAGGGATCATTTCCTACTAGGCCTAAAACTCTGCAACGCCCTGGGGACCGACCTCTGACTGGGACACTTTAGAGATATGGCGACCACGGGGCATCTTATCTTATTTGCTTGGTGGTGGGGTGAATTTCCCCAGATCTCTTTGTGATGTTCCCCCAATCTGTCCTTCCATCTTCCTGCTTTACCAAATTTCCAAGACAGAGTCTTGCACTTGCATTTCTTTGAGAGGGGTGCACCGGGTTTTAATTCCACTCTAAACTCAGGACTCTAGACAGCTAGGGGCTATGGTGGAGGAGCTGTCAGAGAGCAGGACGCAGATATTCCCTCCTGCCGCATGCTAGGGTCGGTTTTACTAGAACACGACCCCAGCACTCCGAATGGCACCATGGAGGTTGCTCTGTGCCACTGCACATCTCAAGAAAATTAGCAGAAGATCTGAAAGAAATTCCAATGCAGAGTAGAGCCAGCCCTCAGCTGAGGGGTGATTCGTACTGCTCCCCTCAAGTCAATGGATCCTGGCTTCTCCATCACTGGCAATTTTTAAGTCAAGATTAGCTGCTTAGAAGACCTGCTGTAGGAATTATTTGGGGGCAGTCGTGTGGCCTGGGCTATACAGGAGGTCAGACTAGTTGATCATAATGGTCCCTGCCAGCCTCAGGATCTAGGGATCTATTTGTGTTAATTGACCCAGCTGATGAGCTGGCTCCACACGTCCAGCCTGCAATGGGAATTACACTGTCGAGAGTGAATGTTGTTTCCAGACCATTGTCCAAGTGTGGCTGGACGTGAAGCATGAGACTCTTCCAGGCACCTTCCCGTGCTTCCCCTGATGTGTCAGTGCATTAAGTCTTTGTAACTCCTCTGAAAATCAGTGCTGAGATGCTGTTAATAAGACTCAGGAAAGCAATTGTGCTGGCAGCAAACACAATCCCCTGAGCAGCTAATGTGGTTGCAGGGGCAGGAAGAAAGCTTTCGCCCTCACTACAAACTGTTTCTGCAAGGCTAACTAGCTCATGGCTGTGGCCGGGGCTGCTGTTTACATGAGTACCGTGCTGAGAAAACGCCCCTGGTGCACCTTGGTGTCTTCAAATGATCAAAGGCTTGGAGGACACAGCAGGTCAGGGTGTCATGCAGTGATGCCTTTTGCATTTTGTAATCTTCCCTCTCTCTGATGCAGGGAGAGTGCAACCCCGCTGGAGACGCAGCCTTGGAGGGAAGCAAGCACGGAATGCTGTCAGCTGGGAACATTCATCTCTGCGGGCGTGAACAAGAGATCTGACCAGAGGGGAAAAACAGAAGACAGGCCCCATTCTCCTGGCACATCCATACAGGTGAAAGAAGTCTTGGGGTTTCCTTCCTCTCTTCTTGCAGGCAACAGGCTAATGGGGCTAGAACGTGTACATGGAAAATGGAGGCAAGCTGGATAATGTTTCCTAGATCTGCCTTTTCTTCCCTGTCCTGATGTACCCCCAGCCTGGGCCAGCCCTTCTTTTTGTTACTTTACTCTCTGGGTTCTCTGATCCGGCACAGGATACTGCTGTCTCGTTAGCTGTCCCGTGTTGGACAAGTGGGTCATCATTTGGTTCTTTCAGACCTTGCTTCGTTAAAATATGCACCTTCTGCTCATTCAGATTCACATTTTAATGTAGAACTGGTGCACGGAGGTGGGCTAGGATTCTGACATGTGGCCTTTGTCCGGAAGAACTAGCGCCCCACATAGCTAGAAGGGAGGGATACAATCATGCATGGTGATACTTTGCTGCCCCCTAAAATGCAATTCCAACTGGCTACCTGCCTCCCTGGGAATTTAGAACAGTGGAATTGATTGGAACTGAGCCTGACATTGGCTGGGAAGAGCTGTTCAGGATGTCCCAATGCTTTGAAGAGCAGAAACAGCCCAGTGGTAATAAAGGAAGAGTCTCTAGTAGTTCACTGTGGCACTTTTAAAGACTAACAGATTTATTTATCGCATGAGCTTTCGTGGGAGAAAATCCCACTTCGTCAGAGCAC
>ML685878.1:1656454-1668736 GCA_007922175.1 Pelusios castaneus
ATCTATCTATCTATCTATCTATCTATCTATCTATCTATCTATCTATCTATCTATCAACCCCCGTACAAACCAGCTCGCGCTCTCCATCCCTCTGTGCCCATGGTGACCTCATCGGGAGGGATGCGGTCCCGAAATCTCCGGGAGCGGGGCTGAGAGCCGGCGCCGGGCGGGGCCGGGGGCGGATCTGGGGGTGGTGTCGGAGAGGGTCTCCGGGAAGGGCAGGAACGAAGGGTCTGCCAGGCTGCAGGGGCGCGCAGGGGAGAGTCTCCCCGTGGCACCGGGGAGGCAGAGGGGCCGGGTGCTGCAGCCCTTCCCCGGGGCCTCGAGGGGCGGGGCGCCCCTGCCCCCAGCAGCGAGTATCGGCGGCGGGCTGGGGTGTGACGCTGCAGCGCGGCTCGGCCAGGCACAGACCGGCCCGGCACGGCTCGGCTCGGCCAGGCACGGCTCGGCACAGACCGGCCCGGCCCGGCTCGGCACAGACCGGCCAGGCACGGCTCGGCACAGACCGGCCAGGCACGGCTCGGCACGGCTCGGCACAGACCGGCCAGGCACGGCTCGGCACAGACCGGCCAGGCACGGCTCGGCACGGCTCGGCACAGACCGGCCAGGCACGGCTCGGCACAGACCGGCCAGGCACAGCTCGGCACGGCTCGGCACAGACCGGCCAGGCACGGCACGGCTCGGCACAGACCGGCCAGGCACGGCTCGGCACGGCTGTGCGGCGGGCGGCGCGTTGCAGCGGGGCGCAGGCAGAGCCGGCCGTTCAGCACCTCGGAGAGCGCCCGGCGGGGCTGGCCGCGGTGCCCGCGGCTCATGGGAGGAACCCCGCGGCCGGGCGCGGGGGGCAGCGGCGCCGCGGTGGCCTGAGCCGGCCCGTCAGGGGCTGCCCGGCCCGAGCCCCCGGCCCATGAGCGCCATGCGGCTGCTGCTGCTCGCCCTGCTGGTCTCCTTCTCCTTCGCCCGCGCCGGCTGCGAGCCCAAGATCGTCAACATCGGCGCGGTGCTGAGCACCAGGAAGCACGAGCAGATCTTCCGCGAGGCGGTGAACCAGGCCAACAAGCGCCACGGCACCTGGAAGATCCAGCTCAACGCCACCTCGGTCACCCACAAGCCCAACGCCATCCAGATGGCTCTGTCCGTCTGCGAGGACCTCATCTCCAGCCAGGTACGGCCGGCGCCTCTGGGCAATGCCTCCCAGCAGCCCCTTACTGGCCAGATCCGGAGGCAGGGCCAGGCAAGGACAGCCCGGGGAACCGGCCCCCCATCCCCCAGGTGCACGGCCATGGGGGGAGGTGTGCAGTGCGTTGGAAAGTGGGTGGGTGTGTGTGCGCGTGTGTACAATGCCTGTGTGTGTTTGTATGTCCTGGTATGTGTGCACCATGGCTGTGTTTGTATGTCTCACTGTGTGTCCCGTCTGTCTGTGTGAATTGTTTTCTCTGGGTGTCTCTGGGCGTGTGAGGGTGGGTGTCTGTCTGCATATCTCTCTGTGTGTATAGTGGGCATGCTTGGGTGTCCTGGCTGTGTCCAATGTGTGCGTGTGATCTACACTTTGTAGTGGTCAGTTCACCTTAATAGGGAAATGGCTCACATTTGGAATAATTCTGATGCCTTTTAACATCCTGTATGGAAATCTCAGAGGTAGGTAACCAAACCGCCAGCCAGGGTTGTCTGTTTTTTCTCCATCTCCTGGGGAAAGACTCAATATTCTTAGGTGTGAATTTGCTGTATACAGATATATATTAAGGCAACATTTTACTTAAAAAGAAATAAAGGCAAAGCATTTTTCATCTGGGTCAGAAATGAATATATGCATATTGTGAGCAAATAAATATGAATACAGCCACATTGATAATGATGCTGGTGAGAAATTCAGCTACAAGTTGAAAAATACCTCCAGCCCTTTCGTTTTATTATCAGCATGAATGCACTTCTGGGTGCATCCAGTGAGATCCAGCTTGTGCCTTGATTTTCAAATGCAAACATGGCTCGTGACCGTTGTTGCCATTAAATCCAAGGAACTATCATGGAGGAGTAAAATATTTGCTCTGTGTTGGGCAGGAATGAGTCACTGCAGGTCTGAGGTGGGCTGGGGTTTGCTTGATGTTTAAATATGGTAATTGTAGTGGTGGTTCGACATCCTGCACCCCTTCTTGTGGCACAGCCTGTGTGAAAGCTAGCCCGGGCCCTGGCACAGGCAGGAACAGATGCTGTCCATGCCCAAGCGGCGCCTCAGTGATCATACATGGCTCTGGGTGGCCTCATTTTGTGTGACATGCTCTCCCCTCCCCCTCACGCTGCTGCCTCGCTGAATTCAAATGAAGGTTTATCTACTGCACTGCAGCTTTTTATGTAAGAGCGCTTAGACCTGCTCGCACACGCTACTCACATGCACACACATGTGCATTTCAACACACTCTCTTCCCAGGCCTGGTATGACAGCTGTGGGATCCTTTCCCGATAGCCGGGTCTGAAAAATAATACATTAAAGAAACAAATTCTCAATCCACAGGCCCTAGCACCACTGAAGTGCTTCAAGCTGTCTGCATGGCACTATAAACCTTCAGCGTTAAGGGAACATTTACTAAGATACCGTGCATCAGTCTTTTAAAACAGCTCTCTCTTCCTCTCGCTCTTTCTCTCTCTGTGTCTGTCTCAAATGACACAGTCGCATTGATTGTATTGGAGAAAAGTAGGGCTGGAAGGGACCTTGAAAGATCGTGTAGTCCAGTGCGCTGAGTGGAAGCAGGACTAAGGACACCTAGACCAGCTCTGACAGCTGTTTGTCCACCATGTTCCTAAACTGCACCATGAAGGGGATTCACACACACACACACACACACACACACACACACACACACACACACCACTGGAATATCTCCCTCGCTCTCTCTCCATGGAAAGGTCAGTTCTTTGAAGCCGGATGAGTCTCTGTCACCCCATCTGGGGCTCCTTGTTGCTCACAATTGGCTCACACCCAGATCTGAGCGAATAATGGATTATTCTTTCAGGGGCTGAACTAAAAGCCAAGGAAAATATTAGTTCATTTTGAAGTAAAATTGCTTTTTTTTCTTTTTTTTCCCCTCACCAAACCAAAATGCCAAAAAAACCCACAAAAAAATCATTTAAAAGGTTTGTGTTAAACAAAATGTTTCATTCAACCTGACAATTTTTTTCATATCTTGTTTTATTTTGGGTCATTTTACAAGTATTTTGACATCCCCCCAACCCCCCCACACCAGTTTTGTTCCACATCACCAAAGTTGATCTGAATTCCTTAATTTCAGCACCCTCCCAAATGCATTTTCCAGAAAATTTACCGTTTACCGGAAACATGTTCACCAGCTCTAATGGCACTGCACTGCAAGGATAGGAGGGAAACCAGCTCCCCTTGTCCTTTGCACCACGTATAGGGCATTCATGCAGGTATTGCTGTGACTGCACAAGCAGGAGGGGTTATGTGGTCTTTTCCATGGCTTGGCAGATGCCACTGAAGCAAATTCTGGTGTGTGAGAGGCTGTTGCTGCCAAATAATAAAAGCAACTGGCCTGTGATGAGGAATTGCTGCAGAGGCTCCTGGATTTTCTCCCACGAGAGCTCATGTGATTAATAAATTTGTTAGTCTTTAAGGCTATGTCTACACTCAGAAAGTTAGGTCGACTTTCTTAAGTCGATGTTCTAAAGTCGACTTTAAGTCGACCGTATTAAGTCGCCTTAGAGAGTCTACACAAGACTCAAGTCGACTTAAAGGTGCTCCTTCTGGGAGAGCCTTCCAGCACATGGCTGGGTCTCGCCGGGACGAACTGCGAGCAGCTTCTCTTCCTGTGGAGAGCCAGTCGTGCGCCGGGTGGCTCTCCCGGGACGAGCCGCCCGTGGCTTCCTGGGGAGAAGGGACCCTCCGGGGCCCTCCAGCCAGGATTCCAGTGGGGGATTCCCTCTGGCTGGAGCCCTGGCTGGGGATCAATTCTCCCCAGGACCACGGCTCCTCTTGCAGGGAAGCCGCGGGTCTGGGGAGAAGGGAGCAGTGGACAAGGGAGCCATGGTGGCTCCCTTCTGCCAGGGAGCCATGCAGGGTTCCCTTGTCTCCCCAGCCCTAGGTCGACCAGTTTGACTTCAGGCATCAACACTGGCTAAGTCAACTTAATAAAGTCGATTTAGACACTAGTTCGAATTAAAACCAGGTGTTATTAATTCAAACTAGTTTTTCCTTAATTCGACTTGAGGCGCAGTTTAAGTCGAATTAAGGAAATCCCAGTGTAGACGCAGAGTAAATTAAGTCGACTTAAGCCTGCTTAAGTCGACTTAATTTCTATGTGTAGATGCACCCTAAAAGTGCCCCCAGACTCCTTGTTTATTTTGCCACAGCAGAAATTCTTCATCCTCCACCCCTCCTGTGAATCCCACTGCACCATATTCCACAGGCCAGGCTGGGCTACCTGACACAGCAAATGCCAGTGTCTCAGTCAGCCCAGCCTCCCTCCCAGGCTTACTTCCCCACTGCAGCAGAATGCAGGGACATTAGGATCTTTGCTTATATTCAGGGAATTTAGCAGGAGGCTGTTTATTTATCCCTACTTTAGAGATTAGCAGATTAAGGATTTAACCGCCAGCACATCATTTTCTGGAGTTTTCTTTATTATTTGATGAGTACAAAGCATGGAATTCCTCTTCTCCAGCTGTCACTTGGTTTCTAATTGCTGCAAAAAATAAGTGCTCTATTGCTTCTCCAAACGGAAGGGGTGGGGGACGGGGAACTGTGCATCTTTCTCTTGAGTCACGAAGGAAGCTTAGAATAGGTGGCAATAACATAAAAATAAATAATCCTCCAGAGCCCCTGCCAGCCAGCCCAGGCTCTGAGCCTGGCACAGACAAGGTACTGTGGAGGCATCTGTTGTGAAACCATAATTTAGACTCCAATGAGGCTGGCTGTTAATAACTATATACAATAATCAAAAATAAATCATTATAATAAATAATTACAACAAAATAATAAATAATCATATACAATAATCAAAAATAAACAATAACATTTGCTATGTAATTTCTAAAGCAAAATATGGTCTAACTTCTGCAAAGGAAATTTTTTGAATGTTCATTTTTGCAATGTTCCATTTTCTTCATATTTTCGGGGGGAGGGTTCTCGCCCACAGTCCCCACAAAACCCATACTTTTCACACACATGTATAAGTGTATCTCTATATACAAGCCCATACCCATAAACATATAGGCACTATGAGCACGTCTACACTTGAAAAATTAAGTCGACTTAATTTACCCTGTGTCTACACTACACTTTCCTTAAGTTGACTTAAGCAGCTTGTTTAAGTCGACTTGAAAAAAAAGCCGACCATGAAAATTAAGTCGACTTTATTAAACCTCGAATTAATTTGACTTAAGGCTTATGTCGACTCCCTAGAGTCGACTTAAGCCAGTGTAGCCGTGGGGTAGCCCTAAATCGACTTAGGGCTACCCCAGGACTACACCAATGCCCTCCCTGATCGGGGGGGCATAGGGGGAGCCTGGCATGCCCCCCCACAGGGCAGGGCAGAGCCCTGCCCACCCTGCCCCTATGCCCTGCCAGGGTCCCTGACCCCCTTTGCCCCATTGTACCTGTGTACAATGGGGCAAGTTCCCCCCTGCCCCAGTGGACCTGCCCTAGGTCCCCCTAGCCCCTAGAAGTCGACCTAGGCGTCCAGTATGGACGCTCTAGGTTGACTTTGTAAGTTCCCCCCAAAGTCGACTTTAAATTTAAGTGTAGACTCACTAAGTTGACTTAACTAAGTCAACTTAAAGTTGACTTAGTTAAGTCAACTTAGTTAAAGTCTACTTAAATTTCCAAGTGTAGACACAGCCAGAGAGATAACATCCAGAACATTTTAAACATATAAAATTAAACACATGTTCTGGCATTGGGGTGGGTGCAGAGGAAAGCAGGGAGGGGGGTTGCGGGGGTAATATGAAAGAGCAGAGGAAAGAGTAGCTAATCTTTTTTGTTCAAATATTGGTTGGTTATGGCCCATTTTACAAACAAACATTATGCAAATGTCTGGAAACGAAGGCAAGTCAGAGAAATGTACAGAAGATTAATTCAAAAGAAGCCAGGAGAAACCAGAAGGGAGAATTATGTTCACATGCCATTGGATTGTGCCAGGAGCAATTTGTATGGCTGTATTACCGAAGAAGGTACTTTCTTTCATAGCAATTTATGCGGATAGAGCAGCATTAGAACAGTAAAGAGACTATTTTCATGTGTCCTAGTGAGGCAAAGAGGTATAGTTTTGAGTGCAATATTGGATGCAATTTGGGATTTGAGGTTCTTAAGAGAGCCTCTATCTGTATGTCTCTCTATCTGTCTGTTTGTTTGTTCCTGAAATCCAACCACCAGATAGTGATCAAACCAACAGACAAAGGAGAGCCATTGTCATCCTATAACTAACATCAATGAGGCCAACTGGCAATTTTATGGCACCACCTACTACAAAGAACTTTAAAAAAATCCTCCTAGCATAATTCATGCAAGAAATTAAGGATATAATTGAATCCTTCCCTAAACAACTCCAAGAGAGGCTCTAGAGCCTCACACCCTATGAAGCAACCCGCAGGGACCTTCTACATGCTTCCTAAGACATACAAATGAGGGAACCCAGGAAGCCCCATCATATCTGGCTGCAGCACTCTTACTGACGGTGTATCATGACTCACTTCAGAGTCACCACACAAGGGCCAATTTCCTGCACGACAACCAATTTCCTCAAGAAATGCCACAACATTAACAACCTCCCTCAGACAGACACCATCCTTGACACCATGGATGTAACCTCTCTATGCACCAAAATCCTTCACTATCACTGCCTGCCTCAACATTTACGAGACAATGGACAACACTCAGAAAGCTACCTGAAACACATCGCCCCATAACAACTTTACACTCAACAACTCTTTGTCCAAACCATGAGAACCGCCATGGATAAAAGGATGGCTTCCTCACATGGCTCACATTGAAGAAAAACTCTGGAAAAATGCAATACAAAACCAATGATATACCTGGGCTACATCAATGATATATTTATCTTTAGAATAGATGACCTAAACTCCCTCAGAGATTTCCACCAGCTTCAACAATCACAGCCCATCCATTAAACCCTGTCTAGAATACTCCCATACCAGCATCAGCATCCTGGACACCACAGTCAGCTTCAACAATGGAACCCTACAGACCACTATATACAAGAAACCCATGGATCACCGCACCACATTCACAGATCCAGTCACCAGATCCAGTCAAGAAATCTATAATCTACAGCCAGGCACGCAGATGCACAGAATGTACTCTGAAGAGGAAGTCTGAGATGCAGGGACGTCCCTAGGGGGGGCGAACGGGGTGATCACCCCGGGCCCGCAGTTACACGGGCTCCGCACTGTCCTGCTCCCAGCGGGGCAGTGTGGGGCCTGCACTGTGGCCCCCCCCCACGGCCACACTCTTCCCTGCTTCCCACAGGGAGCCGAAGGTAGTGAGGTGGGTTGGGAGCACTAAGCCCGGCCTCTGGGTTAGCCCTCCCCGTCCCCGGGGCGGAGCAGGCAGGCCCAGGGGCCGGGCAGATAGCCAGGGCCAGCTTTCGCCAGCAGGGTGCCCTTGGCCAGAACCGACTCCCGGCGGCAGCCTCGTGTCCCCAGCTGGGGCACCGGCCGCTGCAGCCTGGGGTCCTGGCTGTGGCCGGTTCCCCGAACCGGCGGCCCCCGTTTTGAGGGCCAGGGCCAGAGCCAGCTCCTCGCCGGCAGCCTCAGCCTCCCCGCCCGGGCTGGCTCCCTGGGGGGGTGGAGTGGCCCACCTCCCCTCCAGCATGGGGGCAGGGCTCCGCCTAGGCCAGTTGGCCCTGGGTCCCGCTCCCCTCACGGGACAGCCCTGCTGGGATGCATTCCTTAATACATTTAAAACCATCTTTGCAAAACAAGGGGAGTCCACCAAAGAGCTAGACCACATCAAGGAACGGGCCACTCAGATACCTCAGGAAAGCCTGCTTTAATACAGAGAATAAAAAACCTGCACTAACAGCACAAGCCGAGTTGTCACCTATCACCCCACACTGAAATCCATATGAGGTATCATTAATGATGGGGACCTCATCCTGAAAGAAATTTTTCCCAACCCCGTCTTCTGGCCTTCAAACGGTGCCCCATTTTCACCAAGTTCATCATCGGAAGCAAGCTCTCCGCATGTCAGGACACATTAACTCAAAGCATTACCAGACCTTGCCATAACACCATAGCCACAATGGTCAACAAGTCCCACAAGACACACGGGTCCTATTCATGCCTATCACAGCATGTGGAGTACCTCACCCAGAGCATCAAATGCCCCAACAATAACAGCGTCGACGAAACCAGACAATCACTACGTTCTCGAATGAGCGCAAACAGAAAAATGAAGAGACAAAAAACCCCATCACGCATGGGTGAACACTTCTCAGAAACAAACCTTCCATATTTGATCATTCAGTCCTGATCCTTGAAGGAAACCTGCACAACACCTTCAAAAGATGAGTCTGGGAGGTCATGTCCATAACTTTGCTAGACACTGAAGAAAAAGGGGGCCTCAATAGAAATGCTGGTTTTATGTCTCATTACAACAATCTGTAATCCCCCAACTCTCCATCCTATGAACACAGTGCTGTTAATTGTCCACTTCATCTTGAATGGTCTTTTGCAACATGTGTTAACTCCTTATGTTTAACAATCTATTCCACCTCATATTTAGCTGGGACACTCCAATTAACTTTCCCAGATCTGAAGAAGCTCTTCATGTAGCTTGAAAGCTTGTCTTTCTCACCAAAAGAAGATGGTCCTATAAAAGATATTACCTCACACATCTATCTAGCTAGCTAATCACTGTGATATCTAAATATCAGTGGAAAAGATGGGACTTTATTAATCTTGGGCGTAATAGTGCAGTATTTCCAAACAGTACATCTTGTGCATTGACAGCATTGTTTCATCATTTGCCAGACTGCATGCGTTAGAAGGTAATTTCTCACTTGTGGAGAGACAAGAAAAAATCTGTGCACCTCTTGGAGCTTATGTAAGCCATATTTTGAAGTTGTAGGATGGAGTTAAGAGATGCTTAATCCAGGGCTGGCCCTCTGCAGCTGGGTCGTCCTGAGACAACTTTCACACCTTTTAAACAATGCAGATTTTTTGACTCGTGACTGTCTCATGTCTAATGTGAGTGTGATGCGTTCCCAGCTCTGTACTGAATGACACTGTCCAGTGATGTTAATGTAACTTGTAGAGTTAATGTAGCTTCATAGTCAACTGTCACAGGAGCTATTCCTTACCCTTCAGAAATGTTCTGCCTTCTTCGGACCAGTGTACCACAGGATGGGCAGTATTCACTGTGTGTGTTGGGGAGGTGGGGGGTCAGACCTTGGCAAAGGGTATAGTTAGCAATTGTAATTTTCTTACTCTTTGACCGTAAGCATGAGCAGAATTTCAGTGAGGCAAAGGCAAAATTTGGCAAAATGGCCAGTTTCTGTCAGCAGCTGCCATGACTAATACATAATCCCAAGGGCTGGATCTGCTGAGTTCAGTGGCCCGGATTTGGGGCTTGGGTCCCAGAACTCAGGCTCTAGACTAAGCCCAAATGTCTACCCTGCAGTTTTATAGCCCCACAGCCTGAGCCCAGAGAGCCTGCGTAAGCTGACACGGACCAGCCATGGGTGTTTAACTGCAGTGTAGATGTACCCTGAGATATCCCAGTGCTGAACTGTCCTCTGTGAGCAGCTTTCAGCCCCTCCATTCCTCTGACTCCTCCCTGGCCAGAGTTACTGAACCCTTCCCAACTGTGCCAAAGCCTTCTCCATCTCCTCTCTGGTCCATGCTACTTTCTGTACTTTGTCAGTCACTCCCTTCCGCTCTGCCTTTCCCCATTTCTCAGGGCTGGACCATTTACAATGCCAGGTGCTCTCAGCTTCCACTACAGCTAGCTGGAGTTGAGGCGACTCTGCTCCTTGCAGGATGAAGCCTTTTGTGCCACAACTCTGCAGTCTCATGAAACACCCAGTTTGCTTCAGCTTCCCAGATCCTCAT
This sequence comes from Pelusios castaneus, assembly GCA_007922175.1. Lineage (NCBI taxonomy): Eukaryota > Metazoa > Chordata > Testudines > Pelomedusidae > Pelusios > Pelusios castaneus. Next base: position 1,666,535 of record ML685878.1, read on the forward strand.
CCTCCCTTCTGCCCCATGAATCTTTAGTCCCTCCTCTTCTGCCTCTCTTGGGGTGCGTCTACACTTACAAATTAAGTCGACTTGAGCTTGCTTAAATCGACTTAATTTAATCTGTGTCCACACTATGTTTTCCTTAAGTCAATTTAAGCAGCAGCTTAAGTCAACTTAAGGAAAATTAAAATCGACTTTATTAAACCTCTTTTTAAGTCGACTTAGCCAGTGTAGACGCAGAGAAGCCCTAAATCAACTTTAAGTCGACTTAAAGGGCTTCAGGGCTCCCCCACTGCCCTCCCTGCCAGGGTGGCTGGCACAGGCAGAGCCTGGTGTGCCCCCCCCACAGGGCAGGACAGAGCCCTGCCCACCCCACTCCTATGCCCTGCCAGGGTCCCTGTCCTGCTCAGCCCCCATTGTACCCAGGTTCAATGAGGCAAAGTCTGAGCCTCCTGGCACTTGGCAAGGGGTGCCCCCCCCCGCCACCATGGACTAGTCCCAGGTCCACCTAGGCGTCCAGTGTGGATGCTCTAAGTCGATTTGGCAGGGTCCCCTTTAAGTCGACTTAATTTTTGCGTGGGGACATGCTAAAGTCGACTTTGTTAAGTTGACTTAAATTAATAAGTGTAGACATAGCCTTGGTGACATCTCCCTTGGAGCTAACTCTCCTCCTCCATGCCACCCATTTCTCCCCTCTCTAGCTGAGATCTCCCTCAGCCAGCTCCAGCCTGAAACCCTCAGCCATAGATCCCTCCATTGGCTACACTCAGCATCAACCCCTCATTCTCACTGTGGGCCCAATCGCCCCATCTCTGCATTTCTACCCCTGCTCATGTTCTTCCTCTTCTCAGTACTCGTGATTTACTCCTCCCTTCCTCTCTTCCTTCCACATCCAGTTATTCCCATTCTAACATGCTGCTCCCTATCTCCCTGTTCTTCCCACCCGCCTTTGACATCCTTAAACCCCAAATCAAAACCCATTTCTTCCAGGCGGAAGGAGATCAAAGCTGGGCAGGGTATTTCTGCACGTGCTCCAGTCACCTCTCTGCAGTGTGGACAGACCCTCAAACTGTAAAGGCTTTGGGGCAGAGACTGTGAAAATGTGTTTCCCCATATGGGCTAGATCCTCTGAGCTGGGGCACATTGGTCTTGGGCCATTGACTTCAATGTTGTTACACAGATTTACACCAGCAGGAATCTGCCCCTACCGTTGTCAAGTGCCAGGTACATTTATAGGGTTGGAAAAGCAATTTCATAAAAGATGATATCGTCATATTGGCCATTACACCAGTCCTGCTTCACTGAGAGGAAAGAAAGCGTCTGCTAAGACATATTTTTATCCACTCTTCCTCATGTCCTTACTGGAGGGTTGAGGCGTCTGCCATGTGCCTCCCTTCTTCCCTTGCTTTTTGATCTGTGTGCATGCTTAGCAGACAGACGGCTGATTTATTCTGTGTTTTGACTCATCCTCTCGCGTGCGCACATGCACAGAATCCCAGCTGACCACTTTCTTCCTAATAGCCCTCAGAGGGGAATTAGAGTTGAGAATTAAATGTGTGGTTAAATAAATCGCATTACATAGTGTGACTGTAAGAGAGATGTTTCCCTTTAATCTGTAATCCACGAGTTATTAGTTTAGCTTGCCAAGCAGACAAACAGTGCATTGCCATTAAGATGAAACCCCAAACAGCCCCATTGCTTCCTAATGGTGAGGGCTTCAGACGGCCTTTCCACACACACCTTCCTCCACACAGCAAACCACAGCATGACGTGTTGCTTTATTACTACATTTCCTGTTGTTTGAAAGCCCCGACTAGGTTAGCACGTGGCCACTCTATGTATGTGCAGAAAAGAGAAGGAAATTCACACTTCATGATCATTCTGCTCCTGGGAATTAATGTTTGTATCATGTATCCTGTGTCCTACAGGTCTATGCAATATTAGTTAGTCACCCGCCCGCTCCAAACGATCACCTAACGCCAACACCTGTATCGTACACAGCTGGCTTCTACAGGATCCCTGTCATTGGTCTGACAACACGCATGTCTATATATTCTGATAAGGTAACTGATGCACGTTTTCTAGTATGTATCTTGCATATACACATACTATAAATGAAGAATGTCCATCAGAAGTCACTATTGACTTCCGCGCTACTTTCACCCTATCTATCTATCTATCTATCTATCTATCTATCTATCTATCTATCTA
>ML685878.1:1668746-1713252 GCA_007922175.1 Pelusios castaneus
CTATCTATCTATCTATCTATCTATCTATCTATCTATCTATCTATCTATCTATCTATCTATCTATCTATCTATCTATCCTCTCCAAATTTATCTGATAACTGTCGTTTTCTCTCTCACTCTGGCTTTCTCTGAATTCTCTGGTTTTGATGTCTCACAATACTGACCTACATATTGCTGCAGTGTTTCTCTGTCTGGCTGCTGGATTCACAGCTGTTTAGACAAATCATATGCAGGAATTAGCTCCTGAACTGCTGACTAGGGACAGCTGGGAGCCTCCTGAGGGGTCTGTGGATACTGGAGAAACTGCAACGGTGGAGGAGGATCCTCATACTATCTCTCCATTTGGCAGGAGCTCATTTGATCTTGAAGGTTGTTTGGTCTTGTTCGGTCCGTGTGGAGACTGGAGGTAACAACACCAGAGAAGTTAATTAGACTCTGATTTGAAATAACACCCAGACCTTCTGAGCTGCCAACTAAGAACAAGTCAAGTTCCAAATTAATGTCCACATCCTTCTAGAAATATGCTGGTAGAGGATGGTGATTTAGAGATGCTCCCTAGCATGGGACAATGTTGTTTGAATTGGGAGATGTGCCCTACATCAGATCTAACGTGGCTGCTCCCAGCTGCACACCTAGGAGTCACTCCTGCCTGTGTTACTGAAGTTCTATTCCTCACTCATTCAATAGTTTATTCTTTAACGAACACTCAGAACTGGTACGATCATTATGAAAATGAACAGCGCTATTGACTTTCAGGTGAGATTCACTCCTGAGCCAAGGGCCAGGCAAGGTGTAGGTGCCGTTAACATCTGATATACACCCTATTTTGAGAACGTAATTGTGCCTTGCCTAGGCTTTGTGCTGGCCTTCTTCAGAGGTTAAATCAAATGCATCTCTGTGGCTCCTTCATGAGGCAGATACTCCTCACTCCATGACCTTGTAAGATGCGCCTCTTTTGTAAAGGCAAAGAGTTCTACAGATTCCTTACAGAGGACTGTGAAGCTCTCATTTTATTACATATCCAACGCTGGACCCATTTTCAGGTAGAATAGTGCTGAATTTATTGAGCAAATGAATTTACTGAGCAAAAACGAGTATATTTCATATGCTGATGGCTTTTATGTGGAAAGGGGTAGCATTCACTCATGCAAATGTTAATGCAAAAAGGGCCATTTCATCCACCTGTCACATGAAGCCAAATTTCTGTCAGGGAGGAGCAGCAGATTCACATGAAATGGCGAACGCTCAGTGCACGTCTCCTGTCATTCACCTCGGAAGGCTGGTCCTGGATCTATGAGTAAGGAATGGATGTTCTTAGCCAGTTATAACAAGGCACATGTCCTCAAACCTCCCCACCACCACCAAAAAAACCTCGTTAGCCTAATTATTACTTTGATAGCAATCTCAGTAGAAAAACCAAGACAAAGTCTGATTAATCCTGGAAATTGAAATCCTCCAACGGTTGCTCCTCCAAAAATCAGATGAGTCACAGGCAGTGTGGAGAACGCAGTATTACCATGCCCCATTTTATAACTGCTCCGTGGAGAAACTTAATACTTCAGAGCACTGATTAGTTCAGCTGCTATAGAGAAGGCTGCAGTGGAGTCCAGCACTCATCCAAGAGGATCTGTAGGTATCAGAATCTGAGATGCGGTAAAATCATGGGGGAGAATCATAAGCCATTGACAACTGGATACTTTGGCGCTCCCAGCAAATGAAAGCCAAGGGCGCAATAATGTTGACTAGCTTATGATGGGGTGCTGTCAGGACAGGCGGAGGAAAAGACATGGGGAATGTTGAAAATTGGGAATTACATGGCCTTCAGAGGAAAGTGCTATCAGAGGCTAGGAAATGTGTGACGCGTTACAGCAAGGGGGCTGATGGGATATCTGTAGCCATGCCGGCCTTGGGGACATCCCATATTGATTATGAGTGGTGCTGCTGATTAAAAAGGCATTTTACTAGTGCTACCAGTGTCAGGGATAGAGGGATATTCACTTCTAAATCATTCTAGTTTTTTCTTAGCAAAGTTATGCTCATTGCAATGAATGATGTTTCTTATAGGTGGCACCTGCAATTAAAATGATTAGGATGTCCATGTTTTCAATTGCTTATGACTGTGCCAAAAGAAAACTGTTCAAGCTGAAACTTACTGGGTATCTGTCCCAGGCTAAGACTGTGTTTGTTGGTTCCATTTTCAGTTTTTTCTTATTTATTTATTTCCTTTCTTATCCTGAGTTTTTCCTCTTTTTTTTCCAGTCGTTTAAAATTATTTTCTCCAAAACATCTGGAAAATAAAAAGCAAGAGAAAAAAAAAGGTGGTGGGGGGCAGAGGAATGAAAAGGGGGGGGAGAAAGGAAATGAAAATCAGAACAATCATAAAAAGAATTTAAAATTGGCATGAACATTTTTTTAAAGTGGAGAGTTTTTTGCAAAAAAAATTGATTTCCAACCAAATGGCAGATGAAATTCAGTGTTGATAAATGCAAAGTAGTGCACGCTGGAAAACATCATCCCAAGTATATGTATAAAATGATGGGCTCTAAGGCTATGTCTACACTTGAAAAGTTAGGTCGACTTTGTTAAGTTGACTTAATAAGGTCGACTATAAGTTGACTTAAAGTGGACTTTATTAAGTCGACTTAACAAAAGTGGACTTAACTTTTCAAGTGTAGACGTGGCCCCTTTTTGACCTTATTAAGTCGACTTAACGTTTTAAGTCGACTTAAAAAGGTCCACCTAGGCACTACTCGGCATCTCCACTGGCTTAAGTCGACTTAATAAAGTTGACTTAAGTGCTAGTTCAAATTAAAACGAGGTGTTATTAATTCGAACTAACTTTTCCTTAATTCGATTTAAGGAGCAGCTTAAGTTGAATTAAGGAAAGCCCAGTGTAGACGCGGAGTAAATTAAGTCGACTTAATTTGCAAGTGTAGATGCACCGTAACTTAGCTGTTGCCACTCAGGAAAGAGATCTTGGAGTTGTAGGTAGTTCTCTGAAATATCTGCTCCATGTGCCGCCGCAGTCAGAAAAGGTGACAGTGTGTTAGGAGCCATCAGGAAAATTATCGATAATAAGACAGAAAATATAATGCCACTATATACGTCCATGGTACATGCACTCCTCGAATACTGCATGCAGATCTGGTCACCCCATCTCATAGAAGACATATTAGAATTGGAAAAGTTACAGACAAGGGCAACAGAAATGATTACGGGCTGGTCTCCACTGCAGAGTTTTGTCGACAAAGGTCAGCTTCTGTCGACGAAAGAGTGCTGGTGTATCCACTGCAATCATTTCCCTCCCATACACACACCAACAAAACTGCTGCTTTTGACTAAATAAAATCATCTCAGTGAGAGGTGTCGGGTTTTCGGTGGCAAGGTCCGTGATGCCCTCTTACTTTAGTGGTAGGCCTATCATTCTTGTCAGTTCTTCCATGCTGCCAACAAGAAAGCCCAAGCCAGGTGCTGCATGTTCGGGCAGCTGGTTCCTGCTCCTGACTGGGAGCAGGGTGGCTGGATCCCAGCTCTTTGTTGCAAGCCAGGACAGGAGAATCTGCATGTGGCTGACTCCCAGCTCCTGGCTGTGAGCCAGGATGGAAGAAACCACGACTGCTGGTGCTGGATCCTGGCTCCCAGCTGCAAGCCAGGACAGAAAAAACCATAGGTAGCTGGATCCGAGCTCCCAGCTGCGAGCGTGGACAGGAGAAACCATGGGTGGTTCTCCATCCACTCTCCACTGGGAGCAGGGAAGCCTTGTCAATTTCAATGGTCTTTCTTGTCAACTGGCTTCCCCAGCTCCTGGTGGGAATGGGGATGGGAATAGCTGACTCCTGGGGGCAAATGGGAAGGGGGGGCAGCCTGACCTGTCTCTCAGCTCCCCACACTGCCCCTCTTAGGTTGGTGGAAGTGCTCTTTTTGAGGAAACACTCCTCTGACCTAAAAAGGGTAGTGTAGATGTTAGCCATCCCAGGAATTACTACAGTGGTTGAAAATTGACATGTATTATGTCAACTTATTTTTTTCATGTAAACAAAGCCTTAGGGTATGTAACAGCTTCCATATGAGGAGAGATTAAAAAGGCTGAGACTTTTCAACTTGGAAAACAGATGAGTAAGGGTGGATATGATAAAGATTTATAAAATTTCAAGTGATGTGGACAAATTGAATAAAGAAGTGTAATTTACTCCTTCACATAACACGAGAACTAGAGCTTACCCAACGAAATTAATAGGCATCAGGTTTAAAACAAACACAAAGAAGAACTGCTTCCCAGAACACACAGTCACTCTGTGGAACTCTTTGCCAGGAGATGTCATGAAGCCCAGAACTAAAACTGGATTAAAAGAAAAACTAGATAAATTTCAAGGAGATTGGATCCATCAGCGGTTGTGATCCCATGCTTTGGGACACTAATTATTGGAAGGCAGAATATTGGGCTAGATGGGCCATTGGTCTGACCCAATTTGGCTGTCTTATGTTCATAAAAGCGATAAAAGTTCCTATACGCAGGATAAAAACTTACGCTAGGTTGCCCTTGAGTCTCGTGGGACACTGGTAGGTCGAGTCCTTCCAACCCTTCCACAAGGGTCAGAACTCCCCTGTGGAGAGAAAGCCCTGGCTGTATACTGCATTAGAACTAAGTTTGAACTCCAGCTATTTATCCAAAAGTCCTTTCTGGTCTCTGGAAAATCCAATCTAAACCAGTCTACTTGAGCCTTCCCAGGAAGTGGTACCTATTTTGGGCGTTTCAAACTGACTGAGGTGTGAAATCTGTATTGAAACTCTGGGTGTGAAAGCCTTTGCTTTATTTACAGCACAAATTTCTTTGTAGACTCATGAATGGTTGGGGTGTTGACTTAGGGTGTGCTGTTAGATAGTCCATGTTCTTTGCTTTTGAGGAAGGATATTAGAGCTTTAAAAGAAGAATGGGTGAAATAGAAGGACTTTTGGATAAATAGCCTCTGGTTAAATTGACTCTGGACTTCTTTCTGATCCAGCAAAGGGACAGAATCTTCTTTCTAAGTGGGGGGAGGGGAGCCACTGGGGAACAGTTGGAAGATTTTGACCTACTAAATCACCATAAGACTGGTAGGTGATACTGGTAAGCTTTTAGCATGCTTGTGGGTTCTTTCATTGTTTTTGTATGTTTTCTTCATGATGCTTTTACCTTCAGAATAAATGTGCTTGCTTAAATGATGCTGCCATCTGTCCCAATTTACAATCAGATAAAAGGGCTAAACATACACTGAATGTTATTGATGATGAATAACAAGACCAGCTCTGCTTTTCATAGGCCACAGAGCCAATCTTTCCATGCACTAGTCTGTCCCCAGAAAACAAGAATGCTTGAAATCAGAGTTAAATTTCTGTGTCTCCACCAAAATAAAAAAAAGGAATGTCAGATTCCAGAGGCCAATTACAGGTGTGAGACCTAAAGGCCTATATTTCAGACTCACCAGAAATTCCTGCACTTCAAGCCTTCTGAGCTTTGCCCAGTACCCGAGGAACTGATTGGTCAAAGAGACATAGCTCTGCAAGAATGACCTGTACTAGTCTCTGTTTAGCCTTTGTTCTTCCTTGCAGAGCATCCACCTGTCCTTCCTACGCACAGTCCCACCGTACTCTCACCAGTCCCATGTCTGGTTTGAGATGATGCGAGTGTTCAACTGGAATCACATCATACTCATTGTCAGTGATGACCATGAGGGTCGCGCTGCACAGAAGAAGTTGGAGACGCTCCTGGAGGAGAGAGAATCGAAGGTCAGTTTCGAAACGTTGTCATGTGATTTTGTTAAAGAACAACAACAAAATTAGGAGTCTCAGGCTGTTGTATGTATGTAGATTTCTGTATGTAAAACACCTTTTCTTTCCATTGTAACATGGCTGACACGCTTAAAGCATCAACAGTGTCTGACTAGTACCTGACAGAACTTTGTACTTTATTCATTTCACTTGCTTTGCCATGGTCGAAATCTCCTACATGTAAATCAACTACAAAATGAAGGGAAGAATAACCTGGAGCTCCGCAAATACCTTGCCCGGGCGATTCACCCGGTTTAGGAAAAGCACCCATCCCCTTTCATACTTCCCTACCGTACAATGCAGACTTGGGAAAGCCAATTACTGAAGCGAGCCAGAAGAGCAGCTTTTAATTGGCTAATTGGCACTTGCTTAGTGGCTTAGGAGGGAAAGGGCAGGCCGTGCATTACTGCACAGACTAATGCACCTTCTCTACAAAGCTCTCGGCTCTTTGACTCTTATTTTGTACCCTAACCCATCTCCACTGAAGCACGTGCTAAAACATGCTTTCCCAACACGCCCCACGCTCTGAACAAGAGTAAGCGTGTGGTTTCTGAGACAGCTTTATCAAGAAGACCCACTGCATCAATTTTTAGGGTCAACCAAACAGAGGTTCACTGGATGCGGTATAACCATTGGCCTGTCCACTCACCTGTGGCTAGTGGGAGCCTGAACCAGTAGAGCTCTGTTTGTAAGATTAAAACTGAGCAGGCAGGTGGAAGGGAGGAAGCCCCTCAGCTGCAGTCTTACCCTGTGACGTTTAAAGGGAAAGTGTATAATTAGAAGATGCGGTGGCTCCTCTGTGGACTGTAGAAGAGAGAGTTCTCACCTGCAGTCAGAGGCACAAGGAAACAGTCTCAGCTCCATTTCAGGTAGGAAGCATCCAAGCTTCTCCCACTTCGGGAGCTTCACAGAGAATCCTTGTGAGGTAGCTACACTTCCCGACTGTCAGGCAATCCCAGTGACTGATGTCCACGCCTCACCTGTGCGTCTGGAGTGCCACACCTCCCTGGCAACAACTCCCGTTGGTTAGTATTTAGGGTTATCCGCCACTGCTGGACAGCCAGTCGGCTATGGCAGCGTGGGTTGTAGACAAGTAGACACAGCTGTAGATGTTACTTGTTGGGTCTGCTGCGAATCCGAGAGACCTTTGAGTTGGGAGGCACCTCTTCTGGCTCATCAAGCACAGCACATGCCCATTTCTGCAACGGACCAGCCCTGAATTAGCTGTCTGTAGGCCACCCCTGAGAGATGGCGGCATATTCTCAGCCTGAGATTTCCCCACTGATGGAAGCTTTTTCCATGACCCAAATAATTTTTAGAGTCAGACATTGCCCCACAATAGGAAGTCTAGGATTCCTTGCTGTTGCACACATCTATAGCTGCTTAGTCTGTTCTCAAAGAGTAAGGTGGACTCATTGGCTCTTACCTGGGATGGCATTTGTCCTTCACTGGGTCCTCCTCATCATGTTCCTGCCCTGTATCACTGATGAGTTTGAAAGGGTCACTGTCACCTTTATTCTGAATCAATGTGTCCATGTCCCTAGCGTCCTACCTTCCACTCACCCTACAACTTCCACCTCCACAGCTTTTACTCTTCTCCCTCAGTTTCTCTGTATCATTCCCCCACTCTCTGTTGCTTCCTGCACCATCCTTGGATCAAGACAAAAGAACATCACACACATTTACACGCATATTCTGTACTCTGTGTCCTCTCATGCCCAAGGGGGCACTGCCCCCGTTCTGTGTTATACTCTTCATCGGCCTATCGCTGTAAAGGAGCACCTTTACACTGGGAACATGGGGTTGGAGGTCTATGTGGTGGCCTGCATTGTATCTGAGTTGAATACATGACATCCTTTGATGTCTTCTGCCAGGCCCTATCTAGAGGCTGAGACCAATCCCTTGGATGATAGTTCACCTTCTCCTTTGCCTCTTCTTTGGCAATTGCCGGGCCGTCTCATCCTTTTTCCTTGTTGGTGGGCTAGATATGAGCTGGAAAGGTTCCCGTCGATCCAACCACCTGTCCTGATGTGCAGGACACTCTAGAAGCTGGCTGATAAATTCAAAGGTCAGAAGGGACTCTTGTGCTCATCTAGGCTGTACTCCTGTATAACACAGGTCATAGGTCGGCTTTGTTCACCTCTTCCTCTGTCTTTTCAGGTTCTAATTTCCCTTTTTATCACTGAGGTTTTGATCTCTAGTCTAATGCACTGGAATCTTTGCCCAGCCATTTCCACCCATTCAGTGACCTCAGCCCAGCTCTCTCCCTTTCCCCAGCTGTTGTTTTTCGTCATATAGTCTGGTTGAACACTGAGCTGGCTCAGAACTGAGCCAGGAAGGAGAAGCTGCCACCAAGCTGTAAGGCTTTGCTCCGTCCACCTGCAGAAGGCCGGGTATTTATGATAATTGATTGTGGTAAGATTCAGCTTAACTAGGTCCTGTCATTCCCTTGTTCTTGGGGACTGAAACACTTCAGTGGCAGGAATAGGATTCCCATCACATCTCACCTGACAGCCTCAGAGAATCCGGGCAGATGTTCCCCTAACACTATTTGGTGGTTTAATAATTTTAACATGGGCATTTATGCTGAGCTGTCATATCCAGGGCTGAATTCTCCGTGAGCAGCCTGGATCTCAGGCTCTGGTTCCAACCCATGACTAACAGCACAATTTGGCTGCTTTTTATCAGGCTGAGGAGCTCTGTCTTCTGCAAGCATCCAGGTAATTTCAACCAGCATTTCAACACCAGTCAGTCTCTACTAGAGATTGTTCCAGGTTGTCCCCCAAAATACATTTGCCTTGGTAAGTGAATCAGTTCTGACTGTCCCAGGCCCCCTGTGCTCCTGTTCTGTGAGCGTGGCAGCAAACCAGCACGCTGGCAGGGACCTTTGGGTGAATCCCACCCTCTGAGCAAATGCTGAAGAATATTTTTAATTTAGGAGCATGAGTGTGTTCCTCAGATGCCTGATATGGAGAGAGACTCTCACCCAATCAGGAAACAGATGTTGTACCTTCTGACCAATGTGTCCCACCCCAACATTTAAAATTTCAAATATCCAATACCTGCTTCAGCCCAGGGACTCTCCAGGAATAATTTGATTAAATCCGTTGATTTGAGACCATGACAAGCAGCTCATGGACAAGGCACGAAGAGGGGGAAAGAGCTGAAAATAGTTCATTTGGAATGATTTGTGTGGCTCTGCCAACACATGGGGAGCCTCGCAGCAACCCTTGGGAACCATGGCTGCCATCAGGGTCCTGGCTAGGAACAAGGGGTAAGAAAGACCAAAGCTGCAGATCAGTCGTGGCGTTTTTGGTAAAAAAATCACTGAACGGTCGCGGCCATTCAGTAAAAGTCAAGGATTTAGAGAGAAATGGTGCAGCAGGTCAGGGAGCGTTGAAAGTGGTGGGACTGTGTGGCGGGGAGTCAGGTCCTGGCCCCGAGGAGAGAGCTGGCCATGGGTTGCAGAGAAATCTCACCCCGCAGTTACCTGCAGTGGCTCCGGCTCCTTGGGGCTGGTCCAACTCCCCCTCTAATCTTCCTCCCCAGCATGCAGGCACAGCCCTTCCCCCATGAGATCCTGACCCGCCACCTTCCTGGTGCCAAGCTGGAATGGACTGAAAAAAGTGGTTGGGCCAAGGCCTGGGTAATCCTCTATGCCCAGCTCTACAGCCTTTGCAATCACGGCTACAAGAAAAATTCCAGACATGCAGCAAAGTCACACACAAATCAAAATGTCACAGTATCCATGACATTTTTACCCGTATGTCAAACCCATAGCACTAGGAATGACTCATTAGGTTCCATCTAGTCTAGCCCCAATAAGTCTGGGATAAAATTGGTCCCTACCCTTCAATCTTTTGTCCAGTCCTCTTTTAGGAGGTCACCACTGTGTGTATGCACAAGGTCCTTTGAGACTGGAAAATAAAAGAAAGAGGAAACACAGGAAGCTAGAGTACATGTCTGAATAGCTGCTGCCCAACACATCCGGAAAGGGGTGACTATTTCGTTGCTCCAGCCACTGACACACTGCTTTCCTCAGTGGTAAAAGTATAATTTAATGGGCCCCGGAAACCTCCTAATCTCCCGGCCCCCTTCATGCATGTGCGGGCCCAGCCCAGGTAGGCATTTGCAACCATTTCTCAGTACCCCATGCATGGGTTATCGCTCCATTAAAATATTTATAATTTTATATGACGTTTGTCTATATCAATTGCTGTCACAAACTAGCAAACACAATAAATATTGTGATTAACAACGATGGGGCGTAGGACCTGCCAGCAGCCAGGGCAGGGTGGAACATGTGTTCCGCTGGATTTTTCTATTTTTAGGGGCCCCGGAACTCTGGCCTCTCAAATTTGTGGGCCCCCGAACTGTGTTCCGGTGCGTTCCCCCTTACTTTAACCCCTGGCTTTCCTCTGTTACAATATTGCTCTGTGCCTGACTCTGCCATGTGATATGATAAGACACTGAGAAGAAGCACTGGAAATTCCTCCCATGGACACCAGCAGAAGGAGCCAGAAATGAAGACAGAATTGGGCTCACTCAGAGTATATTTTATTTCCTCAGATGCTTTTCTCCAATAGATGCAGTTACGTCATAATAGTCTAGATTGTTAGGGAAATACAAACGCTGCCAGATTCATTTGGAGAGCACGGGGAAGAGATGGGCCCATCCTTTCTGCGAGCATTGTACAGGTGGGAGAAAGAGCAATGTCTCTTTAAAGAAGCATCTGAGAGAGCACAGGAAGGGAGGCAATGCAGTTTGCAAATCAAGATGCAGAGATGGAAACAGCTGTATGTTCAAGGAATAACTTGGAGAAAAATGTGGGTTTTGTTCTCTTTGTGGTAGACGCCTGGCAGCTCCCCATCATGTATTTCAATCGAGAAGGGCGAATGCCACAAAGTTTGGATCAAGATGTGGGAATCCCCCCAGAAAGTCCAGAAGCGTTCAGCTCTTGAGGAGGTGGAATAAATCCATCTCTAGCTTTAACCAAAATGTGCCTTGATCATGCAGGCACTAATAGTTGTAACGTGTACCAGCACGAGCATTGGCTTCTCTTGGTATGTAATAATTTGCTGCAGGATCAGGCCGTCTGATTCCAGGTGGCGTGTGCCCTTCTGCAGGCAATCTGTAGGGAAGGCACACTCAGAGGGAAGTCTTCATGCCGCTGGCTCCTTTCAGCCTGAGACAGTGGGAAATTGCTCAATGATCTAAGTGAAAATGAGGGAGGGATGAACTCTTCCCTCCAACTTACAGTTCATCGCTTTTATCCACAGTGCCTATCCTGCACCTGATCACACCTAGCATTCCCACTGATGTCTAGCAAAGCTCCCCAGGCAGAGGGTGTGCCAGGTGTGCAAGAGGCAACAGAGCAGGGAGAACCATTTCCTCCTCTATCTGTATTTTCCCAGGGCTCATGCCCATTCTGCAATTGGATTCCAAGGGTGTGTTTTGGTGCCCCACCCTCCTGCCTTCCCCCAAGCAGCAGGTAAAGATCATCCCGTGATCACCATTGCTTCCACATTTTCACGCTTTGATCCAGTACAGAAAGAGCAAGTGTGTCTTTCTCTTTTGGAGGAGAGCAAAGCTCTACAAAGCTCTCCAGTCCCCGCAGCAGACGTGAAATCCGGCCAGACATTTTACTTTCCGCACTCACTCAGGGTGAACACGACCATCATAGTACCAACAGTTAATCACCACAACACTTTGCGTTGATCTAGCCCTTTTCCATACATTTGGTCCTTTTCTCCTTCCGCAGTAATTCTATGGAATTACCGCAACGTAAGCCCTTATCGCCCCATACATTGTCTCTGAATTTAAGATACACATTTCATGCTGAAAAAAATCTCTACTCCTGTCTGAGAACATACACCTGCATCGCAAAGCCATGTCGTTCAGGCTTGTTTGAATCATTAGACCTTTCCAACTCAATGTCTCACAAGAGCCCCGACGCTCTCCTGATAGCAATAGATTTTGCGAGCTCCAGTGTTATAGAGCCCCTCTAGCAGACAGTGGAGGAGGAGGTGGATGTTGGATTGCTTTACTACACGTCATTTTCAACTGTTTATAATATTCTTCTGTGTCTACATATTTTCTCTGTGCACATTATTCATCAGAGTAAAAAAAGGAACTATGAAAACCTCGACCAACTTTCCTATGACAACAAGCGAGGACCCAAGGTATATTTGCATGGAAATGCACGCCGCCCACCAATCTAACTAGCCAATGACAAATAGCCACAGCCACCAAAATATTAAAAAAAAGAAAAGAAAAGAAAGAAAAAAGATCCATGACTATGTTTCTTGGTAGCACGTGTTTATGTTGACATAGTTTTGGCTTGAACTTGAGAATGGATACCTAGCCAGCTAACCCCAAAAGGATTTCTTTTTGAGACATGCATGTGAATCAGTAATTAACTTGCAAGTTTTTCTTTTTGAAAATTGAACCGACCCCCTTTTCCTCCCCAAAGGCAACAGTACCTTGGTGTAAGATGCTCACTTTTACTCCTAAAAGGTTAACCCTGTGCAATTTTTTTTAATTTCCCATGTTTTTGAAAAACAACACTTGTTTGAGTTTTCAATTGCATTTCAAAAGCCTTTTTCTCTTTCCTGTACAATGCACGCCTCTTTTTGGGTCTTGATTGACTTCAGTTTGCATGCACAGTGCAAAAAAACCCTCCCAAAATCAACCAAACCAAAAAGCCTAAAACAGAAAAGAAAGAAAGAAAAGCAAAGAAAAGAAAGAAAAGAAAACAAAAGAAAAAAAGAAAAAGAAAAAAACGTAGTTAACCTACCGTATGTAGCAAGCTGTATACAGTTCAATGAATTCTCTTGAACTCTTTCTAAATAGAATGGCTCTCACTTGCATGCATTAGGCACTGTGCTAACTGCCTTTGCTCACACTCATCACAGGCTGAGAAAGTTCTTCAGTTTGACCCTGGGACCAAAAACCTGACTTCCCTACTGCTGGAAGCGAAGGAGCTGGAGGCTCGCGTTGTTGTCCTTTCTGCAAGGTAAGGCCAGTGTGCTTGATTTTCTCTTTTCTCTTCTGCTCCAGCCCTTCATAGCGGGGCGCGTGTGTCCCACTGCTGTGCTGCAGCTCTGACCTGAAATCAGAGATACCACAGAGGACACCTGGTCCTTCGAGACAAGTCTGCCAGAAATAGTCAATGGATTTAGCAGAAGCGAGATGGTTAGGTAGGGCAGGAATTCAGAGAGACCGCTCCATGCCATGCACATTGAAAGTATCTTTCATGTGCTGCGGTGGCTCGCCCATGGGGAAAGGCAGTTGGTGTTGTCCTGGGGCGTGGTAAAAGTCAGTTCCAATGCGTTGTAGAAGAATATCTTTAATAGTAAGAGTAATTAGTCCTTAGCACATCAAGAGCACTTGTCATCTGAAGGTCTCCGAGCATATTAAGACCTTTATTAATGAAGTTCCCAAGCCCCCAGTGAAGTAGGGAGGTTTGATGATCCCCGGGAGCCCAGACGAGGAGCAGAGAAACAGCAATGGGAAGTGGCTTGCCCAAGCTCATACGTCAAGTGGCTGAGGGTATGGCCATCATGGCTACTTTGTAAGAGGTGCCATTGGACTCAGAGAGTCATCCCTGCCTCACCACAAACTGCTTGTGGCCTCTGGGGAGTGTGAGGAATTGCCTGATGGGGATTTGACATGACCAGCTACGCCCGGCCCTGTGTGTGGTGTCTGAAGGCTTGAACGGCTGTTCTCGCTGGTGGAAGAGAGTCAGAGATCTCACCCTTATCAGTGCTAAAGTCTCCTTTCTGGTAGCTGCCCCAGCTCCCAGTTTTTCCTTCCCATAGGCCTCATGCCCTGGACCTCCTCTTATCCCCACTCTCCTTTATCTGTAAGTGCTGGGGTCATTCTCAAGGTCCCACATGCATTTCGCCCCCGTCTCTCAGCTCCACCTGCCCATACTGAAGTTATTCTCAGCTGCTGAAAGGGAAATATATGCTGAGAAGGAAACAGGAAAGCTCACCCAGGGTTAGTCCCACCCCATGGCTCTGGATATGGGCCAACTTTTCCTGGAGCCACCTTCATCACGATCTACAAGCAGCCACTGTGGTAGCCCTTCCATCAGCACATGGGGTGATGCAAGTGAGCTGAGTGCAGCACCTTGCAGACCAGGGAGCCCCAGCCTGGCATATTCACGAGAGACACTGGAGTGTCCCAAGTATGGACTGGTTACATAGCACTGGGAGATGCATGAACCGTGTATCTTTGCGATTATTCAGTGCCCTGCGGGTGATGGCAGCCCGTAGCACGGATAAGGTATGTCACTTCCAGTGCCACCTGCTGGCTAAATAGTGCAGCACAGTTTAACGTTCCTTTTCGTCTACGATTGTGCACCTCTACTATTACATGGCATTAAAAGTTACATGTCTTTAAAAGTTTTTACTCCTCTACCATTACGTGTCTTTAAAAGTTCATTACCAATCGTTCTGTTTGCGGGTCTCTGAATTGGACTGCGTTTCTTATCACATGACCAGAAAGCATCACAGCTTGGTCTCCTGTGTGTATAGTAGTTGAAAGGATTGTCTTCAGTTTGTTTGGAGTCTTTAAATCATGTTGTTTTTCTCCAGCTGCCATCTGTAGAGTTCGCTTTTTTGACCGTTCCTTCTGAGGAATGAGCTGTGGATATCGACAGTCTCTGTTGAGCTCTTCGCTGTCACTCTCTGTCACACATGATCTGTGCAATGTTTGTTTGTATGTTTGTTTTTTTACAACAGCTGGTCTTCTCCATCCTTTTTCTCCACCTAGTTTGGCCCAAATTTGGACACCAGGCTCTAGGCCCAGCTGTTTTCTAACTGAATGGTGTCTGCTATAAAAGCATTCAGAAGTTCTTTTTGACTTTGACTGCTTTCTCTGTGTCTGGCCATTTTGGAGATCAGTTCTTTTCTGAAGTACGAACACTGGTTCTGAGCTGCCTTCCCACTAGGAGTCAGGCTGAACTATATCCATCATCTGTTGCCAGTGCTGAGCTGTAACTCAGAAGAGCAAGGACAGGATCTTTCTGCTGTAGGATGTGCATGGCTGTCAGTACAGCTCTCCCAGCCTCTCCATTCACTTATTGGTCATGGGAGTTGCAGATTTCATTTGGAATTACTTTAATTTCGCTGCAATGAACTGTACTCCACTGTCCATCACTGGTTGTTCTGGAATACCAAACTGGCTCTTAATTGTCTGTACTATAAGTCAACTCCCTGATTGTTTTGGTGCAGCAAACCACAGCAAAATATCTGTATTCTGCACATTTTTTACATCTTGCACCTTGGGCTGGACCTTCATCTCTTGGGCTATGAATTTTTCCACCTCTTGTACATTTAGTGCTTTATAATTAGCCTGGAATTTGTCCTCCTTAGCCGCAGGGGATCTTCTGCTATTTACTTTTAGCATTTGTGATGCTCTGTTTACAGCCTCTAAGCTCATTTCTTGTTTTTAAAGTTTGGCAAGTTTCTCTTGGTTTTTCTGTTTCTGCAACTCAGACTGCTTTGCTATTTGAATAGCAGCTTAAGTCAAACTAAGGAAAGCCCAGTGTAGACACGGAGTAAATTAAGTCGACTTAATTTGTAAGTGTAGACACAGCCCCAGCTGCCGTTAGCACTGCCCACCATTCTCTGCTCTGCCCTGCGCTCTCACAGTTCTTCCTTGCGTTTAGTGGGTTTTCATGTCCCTCTTACATCTTTTGGTTTGGGGCCCATTCAGAGTCCTCTCCTCGCAGATCTTAAGTCCAGAAAGGCCCATCATGCTGATGAAGGCACAGAACCTCACCCACCCACTCCTGTAATAGATCCCAGGCTCTGACTGAATTACTGACATCCTCAAATCATGATTTAATTACTTGAAGTTACAGCAAATCTTCCATTTACACTAGATCAGACCAGCAAGTGCCCCATGCTGCAAAAAAAGACAAAAAATCTGCAGGATCTCTGTCAATCTGACTTGGGCGGAAATTTCTTCCTGACTCCAAATATGATGGACAGTTGGATGCTAAGCATTTCAGCCAAACCTAACAGCCAGACACCTGGGAAATAATTCTCAGTAGTAAGTCAAAGCCCTCCCCTCTATTGTCCTATCACCAGCCATTGGGGATGTTTGCTACAAGCAGTCACAGATCAGCTACCTCTCACTGTACGCGGTCTCAGCCCACCATCCCCTGCATACACTTCTCAAGCTCAGTCTTGAAACTAGCTAGGTTTTTTGCCTCTGCTGCTCCCTAGAGTAGGCTGTTGGCTGCCTGTGATGGTTAAAAAGCTTCCCCTAATTTCAAGCATAAACTTGTTGATGGCCAGTTTATATCCATCTGTTCTCGTGTCCACATTGATGCTTAAATTAAATAACTCCTCTCCCTCCCTGGTATTTATCCCTCTGATGTAATCATAGAAAGCAATCATATCCCTCCTCAGCATTCTTTTGGTCTGGCTAAATAAGCCAAGCTCTTTCGGTCTCCTCTTATAGGAAAGTTTTCCATTCCTCGGATCATCCTAGTTGTCCTTCTTAGCACCTGCTCCAGTTTGAATTCATCTTTCTTAAACGTGGGTGACCAGAATTGCACACAATATTCCAGTTGAGGTCTTACCAGTGCCTTGTATAACGGTATTAACACTTCCCTGTCTCTGCTGAAAATATCCCTTCTGAGGAATCCTAGGACTATATTGCCCTTTTTCACAGCCACATCACAATGGGGGCTCAGAGTCATTCTGAGATCAGCTAATATGCCCAGATATTCCTCTTCCTCTGTCACTTCCCACTTTGAGCAAGGGGTTAGACTAGATGGCCTTCTGAGGTCACTTCTAACTCAAATCTGCTATGACTCGATGGCTCTTAGTCCCCAGTTTAGAGCAAAAATTCTTGTTCTTAGTCCCTAAGTGGACTTAGAGGGCAGCGGCTGGGTTCGGTTTTTATCACTTGCAGAAAAACAGGATCTTTCGGCCCGCAGAGTCCAGTTGCATGAGGTGATCTCCCCTCGGCTTGTCACAGGCATTTCCAGAACAGGGTGTCTCACCTCAATCTATCTCCAATCCCTCTCAACCCCCTGTCTGCTCGACTCAGCAAGGGCCCATGTCACCTTGGGCTGCTTGTGACACACACTGGTGCATTGGAAGAGACCTCCCCTCCCCCCGAGTTTACAAGTAACCCCCTACCTTATTCCCAGGACTGCATCATCCAGCTTTGAAATGGCTCTCATGAATCCCTGCCCCACATGGAGAGAAAAGTGTGGGAGGAGGTCGAGGTATTCTCTGTGATGTTGCACATGGCTTTCATTCTGGCAGTTCTTCTGCATCAACCTGCTGGGTCTGAACTAGAGAAGGGGGGCGGGAGGCGGTAGGTACATGAGGTTATGGAGAGAGACTCACCACTGTCGTTTTCTTCTGTATCTTTTCAGCGAGGATGACGCGGCCACAGTTTACAGATCAGCAGCCATGCTCAATATGACGGGCTCGGGATACGTGTGGCTGGTGGGAGAGAGAGAGATATCTGGCAATGCTCTGCGATATGCCCCTGACGGTACTTACCTTTACTTCCCTACGCTAGTTGTTTACTGCGTGTGCCGCGCGGTGGCCTCCTGGTTCCTAACTGGGACTTCTCGGTTACATCTTCCTTGTTAAGTGCCAAATCAACGTCATAGCGCTGCAACTGAATAATCCACCGCTGCAGCCTCAGGTTGAGCAGATCAGCGGCCTTATGATAGAGGCCTGGAATAGGCAAATGATCCGTTTCAAAGGTGAAATATCTTCCCTCTAAGGAAACTTCGAAGCACATAATAGCAAAAACCTGGCCAAGAACTCTAGCTCAATCTGGGAATGCTTACCTTCTGTTGGGGTGAGATTATGGGATGGAAATACAACTGTCCGTGCCTCCTAGAGGACAACTATGTCCAAACGCTGATTGAATCATAGAATCATAGGGAGGGAAGGGACCTCACGAGGTCATCTAGTCCAACCCCCTGCTAAAAGCAGGACCACTCCCACTAAATCATCCCAGCCAGGGTTTGTCTAACCGGGCCTTAAAAATCTCCAAAGATGGAGATTCTACCACCTCCCTAGATAGCCCATTCCAATGCTTCACCACCCTCCTAGTGAGAAAGTTTTTCCTAATATCCAACCTCGACCTCCCCAGCTGTAATTTGAAACCATTGCTCCTTGTTCTGTTCTCTGTTACCCTCGAGAACAGCCTAGCTCCCTCCTCTTTGGAGCAACCCTTCAAGTAGTTGAAGGTTGCTATCAAATCTCCCCTCAGTCTTCTCTTCTGTAGACTAAATAAGCCGAGTTCCTTCAGTCTCTCCTCATAAGTCATGTGCCCCAGTCCCCTAATCATTTTTGTTGCCCTCCGCTGGACTCTTTCTAATTTGTCCACATCCTTTCTGTAGTGGGGAGCCCAAAACTGGACGCAGTATTCCAGATGCGGCCTGACCAGTGCCGAATAGAGGAGAATTATCACATCCCTCGATCTGCTGGCAATACTCCTACTGATGCAGCCTAATATGCCATTGGCCTTTTTGGCAACAAGGGCACACTGTTGGCTCATATTCATCTTCCCGTCCACCATAACCCCCAGGTCCTTTTCTACAGCGCTGCTACTTAGCTGATCGGTCCCCAGCCTGTAGCAGGACTTTGCACTTGTCTTTGTTGAACCTCATGAGGTTTCTTTCGGCCCAGTGTTCCAATTTGTCCAAGTCTCCCTGGATCCTGTCCCTGCCCTCCAGAGTATCTACCATTCCCCCCAACTTGGTGTCATCCGCGAATTTACTAAGCACACAGTCTATCACATCATCAAGATCATTAATGAAGATGTTGAACAGAACCGGCCCCAGGACCGACCCCTGGGGCACTCCACTTGTTACCGGTTGCCAGCTAGACATTGAGCCATTGATTCCTACCCGCTGAGCCCGTTGATCTAACCAGTTTTCGATCCACCTTACGGTCCACTCGTCCAACCCATACTTCCTTAACTTGCCGACGAGAATGCTGTGGGAAACCGTAACAAAAGCCTTGCTAAAGTCGAGGTATATCACGTCAACGGCTCTTCCCGCATCCACAAATCCAATCATCTCATCATAGAAGGAAATCAGGTTGGTCAGGCACGATTTGCCATTGGTGAATCCATGTTGACTGTTCCTGATCACTCTATTTTCCTCCAAGTGTTTCAGGATGGATTCTCTGAGGACCTGCTCCATGATTTTCCCAGGGATTGAGGTGAGGCTGACCAGGCTGTAGTTCCCCAGATCCTCCTTTTTCCCTTTCGTAAAGAAAGGTACTATATTTGCCTTTTTCCAGTCCTCCGGGACCTCCCCCGTTTGCCATCAGTTCTCAAAGATAATGGCCAGCGGCTCTGCAATCACTTCCCCCAACTCCCTCAGCACCCTCGGATGCAGTTCATCTGGCCCCATGGACTTGTGCACATCCAATTTCTTTAAGTGTTCCCTAATCTGACTTTCCATCACCGAGGGCCGCTCTCCTCTCCAGTCCGCGTTACCCCGTGTAGTAGCCTGGGAGCTGGCCCGCCCTGTGAAGACTGAAGTAAAAAAAGCATTGAGTACTTCAGCCTTTTCCGCATCATCCTCCACGAGGATGCCTGCCCCATTCAGTAAGGGACCTACACGACCTCTGATCCTTTTCTTGTTGCTGATATACTTATAGAACCCCTTCCTGTTATCCTTCACATCCCTTGCTATTTCCATCAGTTCGAACCACCACGGTCTTCCATGGAGCAGAAATACAGGAATGGATCTGATAGAGAGCTTGATGCAGGGTTTTAAAAGCCTACTTTGCCTTTTCAGTCCAAACCAACTGTCTCTGGCCCTGTGTTATTCCCCCAGCGACTTGGCAAGGGTACTAAAATTGGACAAAGCATGGCTATCTACGTATTTAGCTAGGCCAAGAAATGAACCTCAACTGCCGCGATCAGCAGGTAATGGTAGCGGTTCCGGTGTCGATTTCACACCTTTGACGGGCGGAGAACGCCCTAGAAACTCTACAGTGTTTTTTGCAAAACTGTACTTGGCCTCCTTCAGCTTTCTGTCAGTTGGCTGGAATTGGGTGAGCACCTGGTCCAGGACAGTGTTATGCTTAGGAAGGGTTTTAGCAAAGATGAGAAAGTCCTGCAAATAGCGGCCTGTGCCCTGGATGTTACCACTTCAGGAGCAGAGAGGGAGTTGTTGATAGCAGCACCCCCCAAATGGCATGACACTTTCCAATGGTCCATCTAGCCCAGTATTCTGTCTTCTGACAGTGGCTGATGCCAGATTCTTACAGAATATGGTAATTATTGGGTGATCCATCCCCATGAGCCTGGCCCAGCATCTGGCAGTCAAAGGCCCAGGGTTATACAGAACATCGGGCTGCTTCCCTGACCATCTTGGCTAATAGCCTTTGATGGACCCATCCCCCATGCACTTCTCTAATTCTTTTTTAAGCCAGTTATAGTTTCGGCCTTCACAACATCAGCAATGAGTTCCACAGATTGACTCTGTTGGGTGAAGATATACTTCCTTTTGTTTGTTTTAAATCTTCTGCCTCTTGATGTCACTGGGTGACTCCTGGTTCCTGTATTATGGGAAGGGGTAAATAATGATTCCTTATTCACAGTCTCCCCACCAGTCATAATTTTATATACCTCTCTCCTATCCCCACTTCGTTTTCTCTTTTACAAGCTTAACAGTCCCAGTATTTTTTATCTTTCCCCGTACAGAAGCTGGTCCATATCCCTGATTGTTTCTGTTGTCCTTCTTTGCACCTTTTCCAATTCTAATGTCTCTGATTTTTTAGATAGGGCGACCAGAACTGCATGCAGCATTCAAGGTGTAGGTGTACCATGGGTTCATATAGTAGCTTTATGGCTTTTACTGTCTTATTATGTATTCCTTTCCTAATGGCTCCAAATATTGTCTAAACTTTTTTGACTGCCACTGCAGAGACTGTCCCCTGTGCCCAGTGCAAACACCACCTCCAGTTCAGAAAGCTTCTGCCAAGAGGATTCCTCCTTCAGTCACTGCTGCCTCTTAGGCTTAGGTTTCCGTTTCGGTGCTGGGTCTTCCTCATGCACCGTCCACCTTCTCTGCTGCCTGCCTGCTACTGCCTGCTCCCCAAATAGCACACTACCTTCCACCCGAAATCAGCTGGCAGCCGAGGACCAGCTTGAGCCTAACCCCCGGCCTCTCAGCACCAAGGGAGTGGGCCCTCGTGGTTCACAGTTTCTTGGCCTCCTGGTTGGCTCAGGATAAGGGGCTCCATGGATCTTAGTCCAGTCCTTGTGGGGGGGGGCATGTCCACCTGGGGTTCTCTGACCTGCACCTCGCTCTTTGTTTGTGCCAGGGGTGATTGGTTTGCAGCTCATTAACGGGAAGAACGAGTCAGCACACATCAGCGATGCTGTTGCGGTGGTGGCTCAGGCAGTGCACGACTTATTTGAGAAGGAGAATATCACGGACCCCCCCAGAGGCTGTGTCGGGAACACCAACATCTGGAAGACTGGTCCTCTCTTCAAGAGGTACCTGGGCTCCTGCGGGCCCCCTGCACTGTTTCTTTGGTTATTTACTAGCAAACATTAGTTTGTGTACATGGGGGAAGGTCTCGCTACTCTGGGGACCTTTCTAGCCTGGAGTGGCTATCTGAGTCCTCGATCTCACTCCCTTTACCTAAAGGCTGGCCTGACTTGGAGGGCTCCCGCCCACTCTCCTGTGTGATGGAGGCACTGTAATCCCGACCAGGCTGGGCCCAGGATCCCTGGAGAGCTCAACCCCAATCTTGTCATAGTCTCTTAGGGCAGGGGCTCAGGTGTCCCCACTCTAGGGTACCCTCTCTGCACTGTGTGCTTCCCGGACCCTCAGAGCGTTGCATATCTTTCGAAGGAAATACTATTTATTAAAAAGCAAGCAATTTAAAAAAATAAAGCAAAGAAGAAAAAGGTGAAAGGCAAACATTCAATGCCGCCCTCCAGCCCACAGCCCTACACACAGAGTCTCTGGGGTGGGAGGGACAGTCGTAATCTGTGTCTCACACATCCCAGACCCCTGCCCAGACCAGAGTCAGACATTGGCTCTGGTGGGGGCCACATGCCCCCCAGGCACTAAAGGGCTAGGCCCTTCTCCTAGCATCCACCCATCGGGGCCACGGCCCCTCCCAGTCTGGCCTGCCCTACCTCTGGGCTGGTGGGATCTCCCACTATCACTGCAGGAACCCATGGAGAATGTGCACAGCGACTTCCATTCAGATCTCTTATTTTCATATGATAATTTTCCGAGGAATTCACTTTCTGTTTGGAGAATTTGGCAAATCCGTTTGCAGCATTTTGAGCACACACTGTCATGTCAGTTTTGGACTAACAAGGGGTGAAATAAATAGAAGCATTACTTGTTTGTGGTAAAAATAAAACCAGCAACTTTTTATTTAATTTTGTACTGGGCTACAGCATGTCAGCTTGAAACGTTGCATGGGAATAGGCCTCACTGAGGAGTGGTGAATAGAACTGGGGGAATGGTTTTCATTTAGAAAAGATCCGAGTTTCAGAAAACTGGGCATTGTGTGTGCAAAGTGGCTTTGCCCCTAAAATCTGTAGCTGTGCCCCTTGGATGGCTAATGTGGTCTGGTGGGGTGTAGCGTGCTCTTTGGTGTTGTGGCCACATGGCACTTAGAAGATCTCTAGGCTGTGGACCTGAATTACTCCGAAGAATGGGATCTGGGTGGCCTGGGGCTGAGTTGCTCTGCAATCTCTCATCTTGGGGGTACCCCCTCTTTCTTGTGAAAAGACGTGAATTTGTAACCTCCCTCACTTGATATCCATCCAGTGCCTAGTGTCCCAGGCCATCTCAAATGATCTGATTCATTCTGATCTCGTGTGTCTGCTCCAAAGATCAACTCATAGGGTGACGCTTGCAGAGATCCGAGCTCCTTGAGGTTTGAAAACTCTGCGGTGTTTTCTGGGCTTTTTGCAAGCTGCCAGGGTCCTTATCTAGTCTAGGGAAAAGAGACCCACAGCTTTTATCTCACTGATTAAAGACGGATCTGATCTCCTAGCTGCTAAACCTCTTCCTCAGATAGCCAGGCAGACCTCACAGTGAGCTATCATCTGCCCGCTGTCCCAGTTGCCCAGGAGTCAGCAATTTAAAAAGGCGGATGGATGGGAGGTTAGATACGTGTCCTCCTCTCCTCTACACACACCTGTCCCCTGGTTCTTGTGCTTTCCACCCCTCCTCTGAGCTGAACTTATTTATTATGCACCATGGAGGTTCCCAGGCAGATGAGGAGGTACAACTGCTACTCAGCTTCCTGGGTTCATCAGTAATCTCCCTGGGGAATCAGCCACCAGGGAATCTGCATGGCTCATAATAATAAGTAAAAACTGCCGGGGGATGCCCAGTTGGAGCTCAGCCATCATTTTCTCAGGAGGCCGCTGACTGCTCCACCCTGGGGCCCAGAACGGCTATTGGTGGGCCTGGTTCTGGGTAGGGTGCGGATGAAGAAACTTGTATTGACATCGAAATGTGGGTCTTGTTTGTAGAGTGTTGATGTCGTCCAAGTACGCCGAGGGCGTGACCGGGAGAGTGGAGTTCAACGAAGACGGGGACAGGAAATTCGCCAATTACAGCATCATGAACCTGCAGAATCGCAAACTGGTTCAAGTTGGGGTATTCAATGGCAGCCACGTATGTATGTTCTGGCAGGGAGGCCAGAGACGGAAGGACAGAGCCCTGCACCAGGCATCTAACATCTCTCCCTCTGCTTCTCTCGGTGACACTTGCAGGTCCTGCCCAATGACCGGAAGATCATCTGGCCTGGGGGAGAAACAGAGAAACCTCAAGGCTATCAGATGTCAACCAAACTGAAGGTACCAGCAAATGACTCAGCTGGGTGAGATGGAGCTAGCAGCTCCTTTCACATATCACTGTGCCTTGACGGGACTGATTTCCTTGGGCCTGATTCTCAATTACACTAAAAAGCTTCTTTCTGCTGCTCCAGCATCATCAAGGGGCCTTAACATTAAAGTCCCTTTCCACTGGCAGAGCTGTGTCCCAGGGCTTGATTGTCAGCAGGATGCAGGCCCAGACTCATTTGCTGTCATGTTGTCTGTTTCTAAATGGGTCCCTGGGTGGGACTCTTTAGCGCCGTTCCTAGGTCAAAGCTAAAGGGATCAATCCTAGCTGACCTGATCCGGCCATCTGGGTAGAGCACTGGATTGAAACTCATGGATGCTCTTCCTGGTTCTGCCTCTGGCCTGTTGGGTGAACTATGGGGTTAAAGAAAGGGAGAACGCACCGGAATGCAGTTCCGGGGACCACAAATTTGTGGGGCCAGAGTTCCAGGGCCCCTAAAAATAGAAAAATCGGGCAGAACGTATGTTCCACCCTGCTTTGGCTGCTGGCGGGTCCTACGCCCCACCGTTGTTAATCACAATTCTTATTGTGTGATGCAGTATTTGCTAGTTTGTGATAATAATTGCTATGGACATAAACGCCTATAAAATTATAAATATTTTTATGGAGCGATAACCGATGCATGTGGTACTGAGAAGTGGTTGCAAATGCCTACCTAGGCTGGGGCCCACACATGCATGAAGGGGGCCTAGACAATACGGGAAGGGGGCCCGGAGATTAGGAGGGTTCCGGGGCCCATCAAATTATACTTTAACCACTGTGAGCTGGCTGAGTTACGTAGCCTCACCCTATGGCTCAGTTTCCCGTGTGTAAAATGGGGGCAATGCGATTAGCCTCGTTGGTAAAGGGCTTGGCAATCACTGTACGAGAAGTTCTGGGTGGAGGTATTTATCATTGTTATCTTTATGCATTTGAAGGAGCCTTCCGTCAGGCCCTCTGACCCTTCAGGAAACACATCTTGGCCTTTGTCCCAAAGTAGGGCATTAGGAAAAGGGACTCCTTCGTTGGGGATGAGCACACGGCCATGAATGAGCTAGACTACGCCGTCAGGATGGCTTGTTTCATTGGGGCTGGGTGTGTATCCGACCATGAGAAGGCTCAGTCTCTGAGGCAAACGGACATTTCTGCTGCCTCCACAGATTGTCACAATTCACCAAGAGCCCTTTGTCTATGTGAAAGCAACACAAGTGGACGGCACGTGTAAGGAGGAAATTACCATCAATGGAGACCCCGTCAAAAAGGTCTTTTGTACTGGACCCAATGAGACCATCCCAGGTAACTCTTCTTCCAGCCAATGACCATGCAGCATTAACATTGGTCAAAACAGCAAGGGGGCCCAATTCTGCTCTGCAGCACCTGGGCAAGCCAGAGAGCACCTGTTCAGCTCTTCTCCATGGCCATGGGTGCTGGGAATCTGACTCCCCTGTGCAGAGAGATGCAGCCTCCTGCCCTACGCTTCCTTCTCTCTGCATTCCTTGCTTTTTCTCTTTCCCGTCTCTTGGATTCTTCTCTTTCTCTCTTCTCTCTCTTACTCGCTGTCTTTTTCCTTTGTTTCCCTCTTATTTTTGTCTCTTCTGTCATATCCTCATCAAAATCTCATAACAGTCCGTTCCAAAGGGGGAAGTTACTTTACCTTCCTAAATTCCCCTGCTGCATCTGTTGAATGCTGTGTTTTCCTTCATTTCCTATCCTGAATTGTTGAATAATGTTGCTGTGGGCCGTTAAACATCCACTGCATTCCACCCCAGCGGTGAACGCATTTCAGTGGCATCGAAATGTTTCCTTGTTTAGCCAGTAGGGCATTAACCTGTTTATTTCACTGCACACATAAATCCCAACCATGACTGGGTCTTTCTCATTTCTGAGCACAGGGATGCAGTGAGGTTCCCTTACTGTGACGTCTTTACTCTTGCAAAATACACCGTACAGAGCATATGGAATTAAATTCCCACACACATGGTGGCTGCAGTGTATCTCTTTGCTGTTAGCAAACCTGTGCGTTAGTTCTCTGATTCCCAGTGCTCAGTCCTTTGTCTCCCAGTCCTTCACATGGACTCACTTGGGTCAGTTGGGCGAGACACTCTGGGATCTTTGTGGTGCTGCATAACCATCCCATCCCTGCTCCCTTCTGCAGGCCGCCCCACGGTGGCGTTGTGCTGCTATGGCTTCTGCATCGACTTGCTGATCAGACTTGCTGGGGTGATGAATTTCACCTATGAAGTTCACCTGGTGGCTGATGGTAAATTTGGCACACAGGAGCGGGTGAGTCTGGACATGGCCGTGCCCTGTTGAGTGTGGACACAGCAGAAATGCATGAGGGCGGCTGTCAGAAGTGAGGAGACGGAGCCAATGCCTGCCCCAGATGGGGGAAATTGAATGTGCCGGAGAGGGGTTTGCAGATCCTGGGGGGAAAAGGGGCAGGCAGGCGGGAGGGCGGGCACTTGGAGGTTAGCAGTGGAGTGTGACTGACCCTCGCTGCTGGCTTTCACAGGTCAATAACAGCAACAAGAAGGAGTGGAACGGGATGATGGGAGAGCTCCTGAGTGGTCAGGCAGACATGATCGTGGCCCCCCTCACCATCAACAACGAGCGTGCACAGTACATTGAATTCTCCAAGCCCTTCAAGTACCAGGGTCTCACCATCCTGGTGAAGAAGGTAAGGGCTGGTGCACCTAGTACCAGCAGATGCCTCCTGAGAGACAGCCAGAGAAGGAGATGCCGGGGCTTAGCAATGGATTCCCGCCCAGCTTAGTCAGACAGCCCCAGCTAATAAACCCCCCACTCTAGTACCTCTTCCTGCCTGCGCCTCTCATCTGTCCCTGTACCTCGTCCCCTACCAAAGCCCATCTTCCTGCTTCCCAGACCCTCCGCTGCTCTAGGCTGCAGCCGATTCCCTCCCTGTCATTATTGTTTATGAAGCAAGATCATCTCCCCACAGTCCCTCTGGACCAGGAGAAGAGGGGCTCCCCAGCCCCTGCACTCTGGCATCTCAGTCTCAGGCCTTCAAAGCACCCAGGTCTACCTCCCAAGAGCTCCCGCCCTCCCAAGGTCATTTCTCCTTCCCCCATGCCGTTTCTAGTGGTGGCAACAGGGAAAAGCAAAGTTTCCAGAAGTTTTGCACAAGCACAACCTTGGAATCCTCTCTTTGAAGGAGACTAAACCTGGAAGGCGGGGAAATGGAGCCTTTTTTTTTGGTTGGAGGCTACACTCCCTCAGAGACAGCATGAAAACAAAGTGTCTCTGGAGCCTTGACTACGAGCCCTCACCTGCAGGAACAGGGAGAGTCTGGGTCCCTCCTGCTGCACCCCATATACAGTTGTTGGGGCCCTCTTGCTCCAGCAGTTGCCCCCTCCACCCTCGTTGAGTAGCTGAAGGCTGCTGTCAGATTTGGAAGCAGAACTCTCTTCCCGACACCAGGGAAGTGAGCGATGCCCAGACCTGATTGCCTGCCTAGTCTTTCCTCTGGGCCCAGTGTGGGAGAGCTTCTCGCCATCTCCCCCTGAAGGATCTGCACTCCTGTTGCAGATCTTAAATCCCCACAGCATGGGGCTGGCAGGGGCTGGTTCCCTAAATGACTTTCCTGCCTGATGCCAGCGCCTCTCCCCTCTTCTCCCGCTCTTAGGAAATCCCCCGCAGCACCCTTGACTCATTTATGCAGCCGTTCCAGAGCACCCTGTGGCTGCTGGTGGGACTCTCAGTGCATGTAGTGGCCGTGATGTTATATCTCCTAGACCGTTTCAGGTAACTGACCTTCGTGTGTGAGGGTGGGAGC
The DNA here is from genome assembly GCA_007922175.1 of Pelusios castaneus. Lineage (NCBI taxonomy): Eukaryota > Metazoa > Chordata > Testudines > Pelomedusidae > Pelusios > Pelusios castaneus. The sequence continues at coordinate 1,696,217 of ML685878.1, forward strand.
GTGGGGGAGCATGTGTGAGGTTGGGGGGGACAGGGGGACAGGGACCCTTCTGTTGGGGCAGACTCATGTGCAGGCCCAGCTGGGTTATTGAAAAATCTTAGCACAGGGCCCACTGGAGGACATCAGCTGGAGCAGAGTGTGGTGCTCCATCATCGCTGCAGGGTTAGCGCTAGGGAGCATCTTCCAGTCTTGCTCCATACCGTGCTCTGGCTCCTCGTTGCTCTGAGTGCCGATCAGCTACTGGGCACGTGGGAGCCTGACTCTGGGCCCAGATATGGGGGTGACAGTATAGACACCCTTACTCTTAGCCCCTAGGGATAAACCTGCCGTTCCAGCCAGGGCAAACTCAGCAGAGTCTGAGATTTGCTTCCCTCATTTGCCCAAGAGGCCGTGTCCAGGCTCCCATGCAGTGTGCCACCCACATCTCTACACAGCCAGGTGCCAGGCTCTCGGACGGTTGGTGTGGGAGCCGAGTCCATTTATATCTTGAGAGTGGTTGGGCCCAGAGACCGGAGCAATTACATCATGAGTGGCTAGACCAGATCAGTGCAGACGGGAATACAATGAGCTCCCCAGTGCAGTGGTGGAAGCTCTAGGGAGCAGGGTCTGGCTGTGGGAATCGGGACAGAGCTTCATAGTGGGGAGATGCCCGCAGCAGTGGATTGGGGAGAGCTACATGTGAAGGGAAGCCCTGGGGAGTGGGACATGGGTGCGGGAGATTGGGGAGGGGGTTGTGGTCCATGAGGCAGCTTCAGGGAGGAGGCCAGCACGATCAGATGCTTCAAGGAGAATGGGACCTGCTGGGCACCACCAAAGCGATTGGCCGTCTTTTTCAGCCCGTTTGGCCGGTTCAAAGTTAACAGTGAGGAAGAGGAGGAAGACGCACTGACCCTCTCCTCTGCCATGTGGTTCTCCTGGGGAGTGCTGTTGAACTCTGGGATCGGGGAAGGTAAGAGTTAATCCAGGGAATGTCTCTGGGCTGCGTTAGGCAGGGGTGAGGTTGGATGGTCACCGTGATCCCTTCTAGCTTTAAAGACTCTGACTGGTTAAGCCATTAACACACAACAGGGCCCCTAGGAGTAGCTGGTCCAGTCGCTCCAGCGGAGGGACACCCCCGTTCCACTTGCTGGGGGAGCTTCGAGTCCATCTTTCCCCCTTTGGGAGGGGCAGCAACAAGTCCTTCCTGGGAATGTCCTCTCTGCTCCTGCCCCCCCTGAACACCCCTTAGTAGGGGCTCTGTGTGAGGGTCAGGCTGGGAGCCCTGAGGCCAGGGGGACCTTCACTCCTCCGTTACAGTATCAATGGGCTGCTGCTCTCTGTCCAGCCACCCAGGAGGAGTTGTCGCTGAGTTGATGAACTCCTCTGACCCCCAGCTGCATTCACAGGCTGTTTGAGTCCCTCCTGGAGAGTGCTCAGAGGGACAGGGCGGAAGCAGACTTCTCACAGGCAGCAGGTGCTGTCGCTGGGCACGGATTTCCTTCCCCACAGGTAGCAGATCACACCTGTGGGGAGCACTGGCCCTTTCAGAGGACTTGGTATTTTCCCCAGCAGCGCTGGTGCTGGCCAGCCAAGGCAGGAGGGAGTCAGAGAGGTGAGGGGTCCTGAGCAGCCAGCTGTGTGAAGCGCCCCTCATGCAAAGGGAAACTGAGGAAGGCTGTGTACGTCACAGGGGAGGGGCCGTCCGTGAGGTCAGCAGGAGTGTCACCAGGGTTTTACCTGCTACCCTGGCAACTGCAGATGGCATTTAGCTGGGCTCAGTGTCCTGGCTAAAGGACAGCTTTGGTCCTGGAGGACAGGTCCATCGATGGTTACTAGTGACGATGGGTAGGGACGCAACGCCATGCTCTGGGGATCTCTAGTTTCTGACGGACAGATGCTGGGAAGGACGACAGGGGGCGGATCACTCAAAATCGCTGAGTTCTGCTCATTCCCTGTGAAGCACCCGGCACTGGCCACTGTCAGAAGACAGGATCCTGGGCCGTTCTCCACTCTGGCGAGAGCTCACCTGTATTTAGCGGCACTGCTGACCAAGGACAATTATTCCCAGCTGAGTTATGTGCTTCCCTGGAGAGGGGATAGCGCCAGGTCTGAGCCGCTGGGAACCCTGTACTTGTGTCCCCACAGCAAGACCCCTGCTGACTTTGGAAGTGTGCTCCCGAGCCCTCGCTCCACCCTGCCCGAGGCGCTCACGGGAGCCGCCACCCTAGGCTCGAGGCCCCTGGCTTTCACTCTGCGGGGTGATCCAGCCACGCGCTGGGATGCTGCAGCCCTGAACCCCACCCCACAGCGTGACCCACTGTGCAGCAGGGCAGGGAGAGATTCATCACTGGGGCTCCTCAGGTGATTTAACCTCGAGCAGATGTTTCCAAGTGAAACCTCCGGGAAAGGCTGAGCCGCGCACCGAAGGAGATGGACAGGGGCTCTCGTGCCTCTGTGCTGAGGAGCGATAGAGCAAAGGATAGCTGGGTTTTCCCTTTGCGTCAGTGCGCGGCCATTCCCAGCACGGTGCCTGGAGTCAGCCATGTGATTCCCAGAATGCCCGGTGGCGGGAACCTCAGAGACAGGATGTTTCCCTGCCGGGTAGCAGAGCCTGCTGCCCCTCCTGGTCAATGTCTGCTCTCGGCCCTCTCCTCGCTGACACGTCTTTGCTCCCTGCAGGTGCTCCCCGGAGTTTCTCTGCCCGTATCCTCGGCATGGTGTGGGCTGGTTTCGCTATGATCATTGTGGCTTCCTACACTGCCAACCTGGCTGCCTTCCTGGTGTTGGACAGACCTGAGGAGCGAATCACAGGCATTAACGACCCCCGGGTAATTAGCGTGTCTTTCCGGCAGAGTTCATGTGTCTCGCGGGTCACGGAGGCTGTGCAGAGCAGCAGGGGAAATACTGAAATACTGCTCCTGGCTGGGCAGCGGGGCCCGTGGCTTGATCTCCGGGTATTAAAGCTGACGCCATTAACCCTTTGAGCCCCAAACCTAAACACTCAGGATCCTAAGCTGAAGCGTAGCAGCCAAGGAGACGTTCTCCTTGTGTCCGTCCCCTGCTCCTGGCCGCCCCCCCACAGACCCTGCTGTTCAGGGCACAGAGGGGGCATCTACACTTAAGCTTGCTTAAGTCGACTTAATTTACTCTGCGTCTACACTACACTTTCCTTAAGTCGACTTAAGCAGCTTGCCTAAGTTGACTTAAGGAAAATTTAAGTCGACTTTATTAAACCTAGTTTGAAGTCGACTTTTGGCTCAAGTCGACTTTCTAAAGTCGATTTAAGCCAGTGTAGACGTGGAGTAGCCCTAAGTCGACTCTAAGTCGACTTAGGGCTCTCCAGGACTTCCCCACTGCCCTCCCTGCCAGGGTGGCTGGCACAGGGGAAGCCTGGCATGCCCCCCCACAGGGCAGGGCACAGCCCTGCCCACCCTGCCCCTATGCCCTGCCAGGGTCCCTGTCCCCCTTTTCCCCTTTGTACCCAGGTGCAATGGGGCAAAGGCTGAGCCCCCTGGCACTTGGCAAGGGGTGCCCCCCCGCCACCGTGGACCAGTCCCAGGTCCACCTAGCCCCTAGAAGTCGACCTAGGTGTCCAGTGTGGATGCTCTAGATCGACTTTGTAGGGTTCCCCCAAAGTCAACTTAAAATGTAAGTGTGGACATGCTAAATCGACTTAAATTAACAAGTGTAGACACAGCCAGGCTGACGACTCACCTCACCTGAGACATGGAGACTGCACTGCACACAGGGCCATATTCCCCCCCTCCCCCCCCGCGGTTCCTGCTGTTCTCTAGTGTGAGCGAGAGGGCAGGAGCCAAGGACAAGCAAGACGTGGGGCATGCAGGCTAGGGCAGGAGGGCTGAGAGGGAATTCTGGGCAGTGACAGTTTTAACAAGCACCAACCCAGCCCCAGAATTGCACAAACCCAAGGGCTGAGAATCAATGCGGGATGCGCCGAGTCCCTCTGTGTCTTCCAGGTGCATCTAGCTCCAATGCAGGAAAACAGAGACCAACACAGCTGCCATCCCTGTTCCCCAAACACTGGTGCAGGTGCTTAGCTAGCGTGGAGCTACGGAGCAGCTGGCAGGTGGCCTGCACTGGGGAATCTTGTCCAGCAATAGGCTCTGTCACCGTCAGCTCTGAGGGAACGTGCATTAACTGAACCGGGAACTGCTAATGAATCCCAGTTACAATTAATCAAATCCTTCCTGTGGCAGGGCCAAGGCTCACAGCTCTAGAGAGAGCCAGACAGCAGAGAGCCAGGGCCCACCGGAGAATTCAGAGGGTCAGGCTGATGTGGGCCCAGTGCCAGGGGAGCAGTTAGGACAAGTGAGCGTGGCCTGGCCTAGCAGCTGGACGTGCCAGGGTGAGGTGGACATGGGGGGAGTGAATAGCCGCAGCTCCCTCTGCACCGCTCTCACAGCCGAGCTCTCACCTCGCCTTTCAGCTGCGGAACCCCTCCGACAAGTTCATCTACGCCACGGTGAAGCAGAGCTCGGTCGACATTTACTTCCGGCGGCAGGTGGAGCTGAGCACCATGTACCGGCACATGGAGAAACACAACTATGAGAGTGCGGCTGAGGCCATCCAGGCCGTCCGGGACAAGTGAGCAAGGGGCTGGCGGCTCCGGCGGGCTGTGAGCCATGCAGGGAATGCGCTCTCCCCCCAGGCTCTCTAGCATGGGGGGGCTGTGCGTCTTGGTGTTGGCCAAGGATGCAGCGCTAAGCACAGAAGGGAGGGGCCAAGCCCACCGTGGAAGGTGAGCTGCAGGCCACGTGGAGCTTTGTCCTAGGACAGCGGTTCTGAACCATTGTGTTGGGACACATTAGTGTGTCACTACACAGCAGTCAGTGTGTCACAGAGAGATGGCTGGATTTGGCCTGGGGGGTGATGCTGGTGTGCCCTGGAGGGTCGCAACATGTCATCAAGTCTGTCACAACCTGCAAAAGATTGAGGGGTAGGGATATGGGGGGGCAGGGGTATGATGCCTGGGCCAAGTACATGAATGTGGTATGTGCTTAAATCTTCTCTGGTCATGGTTTTGGGGCATGGTAGGGCAGTGGGGCGAAGACCTGCAAGGGCAGCCCCCCCACTATGCAGAAAGCAGGGCTGGGGCCTGCCTTTCCACTAGGGACCATCAGATGGCGTCTCTGGAAGCGGCCCAGAAATGTCAAGTGCTGTGTAAACCCCACGTCCAACTCATGGTGCCGTTTATTAGTCGCATTCATGGCACAGTCCTGACGTCACCTCAGCCCTTTGGAAAAAGAGCAGCCCTGCTGACCCCAATGGGTGCTGCTTCTCTTAGAGAAGCTGTGTTTGCCTTGCCTGGTGGTTATGTTCTCAGCCGAGGGGTCCCGACCCAAAAGACTATCGTGGGGGTGAGGGGTGAGGGCAGCAGCTGCTGGCCAGGTGCCCAGCTCTGAAGGCAGGGCCACTAGCAGCAACAGAGAAGTAAAGATGGGATGGGGTGGGGAAGACGGTCGTCACTTTTTGGAGGTGGGGGTCATCACAGCCTGAAATATTTGCAAAGGGCGTCCCAGCAAAAAAAGCTGGAGGACGCCTGTCTCACGCTGATCACACCCTCTGCAGATTGTGCAGCTGCAGTAATTTAGGACATCGCAGTCCATGCCCCCATACTGACCTGGCCTCTCCCTTCTCTCTGCTTTCTTAGCAAGCTCCACGCCTTCATCTGGGACTCGGCGGTGCTGGAGTTTGAAGCCTCCCAGAAGTGTGACCTGGTGACAACGGGGGAGCTCTTCTTCCGCTCTGGCTTTGGGATCGGGATGCGCAAAGACAGCCCTTGGAAGCAGAACGTCTCCCTGGCCATCCTCAAGTCTGTACACAGCTCTCGATACGTTGCATGTGCTAGTCCGGGGTTAGCTGTATGTAGCCACATTCCACCCAGGGGACAGGGAAGACATCTCCGTAGCTATGCAGAACCCGTCCAAGCGGTGCTGGAGATCCCATCTCTAGAATCAGCCAGGGCTGTGAACTCCCTAGACGCTCTGAGAGCCCTGTCCCCCACAGGTAGGAGCACCAGTTGGTGTTAGCTGTGCAGGACAGGTGCAGTGCAGATGTGTGCCTCTGTTAGCTCAGGGTTACTGCTCTGATGTACGAGCCAGCTGTAACCCTCACATACCGGGGGTCTGCAGCTGCAGTCATCAGAAAGCATAGGAAGGTAGGCCTGCTCCATACACATCAGACCTGATTCATCTGGCCCAGCAGGGCGCTCTGACGGTTGCCAGTTCTGGGGGTCAGACGAATGTACATGAAACTCGGCCGTAGGCAGCTGTGAATAAGCTGCCCCCTGGGGAAGCTTTCTGCCTCACCCTCAGTAGTTTGAAGCCTTGGCTCCCTGCTGAGAAGGGACCCATGGCTCCTTTCTCGCCGGGACCCACGCAGGTCTGGGCAAGAAGGGAGCTGCTGGGGCTCCTCCTTGGAAGTTCCCCTGTCTGGGGAGCACTGGGGAAGACAGCCGCCAGCAGCTCCCAGGACAGGGGAGCCCCGGGAAAGACAGCTGCCAGCGTCTCTCTTCCCCGGGAGCCCCTGGGGCTCCCTTGTGTCTGAGCTGCGGGTCCTTTCCCCCAGCCCTAGGTCGACTTAATTCGTCCACACCGGTGTTAGGTCAACTTAATACGGTCGACTTAGACCTTAAGTCAACCTAACCAGCGGTAGTTATTAAGTCGACCTAATGAAAGTCCGGTGTGGACATGGAGTAACGTAGGTCGACTTAAACATTCTTAAGTCGACCTAAATTGCTAGTGTAGACATAGCCCTTGTTTGTTATTTTAATATTTACTTGATCACGCGGGGTATTCCTGTTATCAGAGAAATGTCTCACCCCTTTATGAAACTTGCTAAAAACCTGGTATTAACAGTGTCCTGGGACAGGCTCACAGCTTGGGGTGTGAACAGAGGGGGGATGTGACATGGCAGGTGTCTGAGACAGCTGGGAAATGGACCCTTGTCCCTTCCATCCTAGCCATGTTCTGGTCTTTGGGCCACACTCTGTCGCTGCCTTTATCTGGCGGGTTCTCTTCCGCTCCCACTAGTAACCCCATCTCCTCCGAGTGTGAGGGTTTGTCTGTCCCTTCTGCCTCTGTCGGAAGGGTCCCCTCTGATGGGGGCACCCCTCCTGCCCGCCTCGCTGTACTTCCATCGTAGAGATGCCTGCTTCATAGAATCATAGAAGAATAGGGATGGAAGGGACCTCACGAGGTCATCTAGTCCAACCCCCTGCTAAAAAGCAGGACCACTCCCACTAAATCACCCCAGCCAGGGTTTTCTCTAACCGGGCCTTCAGCTGGCATGGCAGGGAAATCAGTGCTGAGCTGGGCCAACTCCACCGGATGGCCCCTTCTGCTCAGGAGCTCTGGCCTTGGGATGCTGCATGCGGTCTGAGAGCGCCCCAAACTGCGGGTGCAGACGCATGCCGCTCGGCCACAGGCCAGGTGCTCCCCCACCTGCACGCTGGGTGGGCCCAGCATGCTTTCCAGTCACCTATCTCCATAGGGCCAGGCCTTCTATAAGCAGAAGATAAGGAGTCCGCTGGCTTTTAATTTCTGTCATCCACTAGCAGCTTGATGGCCCACACTCTACCCAGTCTTCCCCAGCTCTCCATCAGCTGCCATTTGCTGTTCAGCCTGGGCCCCTGGGCCTCTGCATGCTCGGGGAACAACTTTCCCCCCATTCCATGGTTCTGACGCACAAGAGACGATGGACATGGAGCCAGAGGCCAGCTCTGCACTTGTGCTTCAGAGCTGCACTTGCAGGGGTTTGCTTAAATGATGTAAATGAATCTCCCAACCGCCATGAACTCTGCCTCTCGAGATGCACCTCAGGAATGGGTGGGTGTGACTCCAGGTGTGCAATAGCTTCCACAGCCATGTCACAAACGCACAAAGGACGTGCGCACGGGAATGTGTAACTGCTGCGCGCGCACAGCTGTGCTGTACGCAGAACTGTGTGGAGTGGAGGCACGCTGAGCACAGAAGCAGAGCACGCCCACGTTAGCCTGGCTCTTCTCGGCCTTTCCAGCAGTTTGCCCAGGGCGAACTCAGAGTAGCTCTTTCTAGCCACCAGCATCAGGGCATTGAAGCGCTAGTGCAGCAAGTGGGCAGGTCTGCAGGAGCAGGGCTGATGTTTCCGCCATCCCCCCCCCCCCCCCGGTGTCAGCAGGAGGTCCCCAGGGAATGCTCTGTATTGTCTCCTTGTGCTTTCAGGTCCCATGAGAATGGCTTCATGGAGGACTTGGACAAGACTTGGGTGAGGTATCAGGAGTGTGATTCCCGGAGCAATGCCCCAGCAACGCTCACCTTTGAAAACATGGCAGGTTTGTTCTGCAAACCTCTTTCTTCCTGTTGGCTCTCTGACCTGCTTTCTTCACTGTGCCCGGCCACACCTGCCTGAGGTCTGCACTTCCCCAGAGTCTGGGGCTTTGCTGAGTTGAGCAATGTCCTGGGCCCGATGGGGTATCAGAAATGGCTGTGAAAGACGGCTGGTGCCTCTGACCTTCCCCTTTGCTGCCCCATTAACATTCCTGTGATTTTACATGTCACCCCAACCAAGCACAGCTCAGTCACCTCCCAATCCTCCAGCCAAGACTATGTGCCACACCAAAATCAGTCAGTCTCCGAGGCCAGCATCAATCCCAGCTAATGCCTCAAGGGGCCTGGGGAAGGAGTAAAAAGCAGAAGATAGTGAGGCAAGTGGTGAGAGCTGGATGCAGGGCACCTGGCTTCCAGATCCGCCTCACTGTGCGACTTGGACAAGTTGCTTCACCAGCCTCAGTTTTTCCCTCTGGAAAATGGGGAGAATGATGCTTACCAGAGTGTGTGGGTGCAGGGGAATATAATTGGTAAGGACTCATTTCTTCAATTAGTTTTGCCCTGTTTCCTTTTTGCAAATTGTCTGCAAATAGATTGCAGGTTTCTCAGCCACCCCCACCCTTCTAGGGACTCACTGAGGCAATCCCACCAGTAATTCTGCATCAGTGGCTCCTTCCCCAGAGCATTTGGGGTCCAAGCTGTGCTGACTGTACCCAGTGCTGTTCCCAGAGCAAGGCTGAGAACTGCCCAATTTCCTCCATCTCCTCCTCCCTCCCTTCTCTTGCCCCCAATTGAGACCTAACATGCCCACACCTCCACTGTCTTGTCTCTATGATTTATTGCCCCTGCTCCCAGCCGAACATTTTGGACACCACTGGTCGGGAAACAATATGCAGCCTGACTTCTCATATGCGGGGCCCCCCCCCCCCCCCCATTGGACACAGCTCACCTGTCTGTGTCTGTCCCCTGACTGTCTATGCATAAACTCGAAAAGCATGCGGAAAGGTTCCACAACAAATACTTTCTGATGCACTCCACCCTTGCCCACGCCGGGGGGCAGGATCCAGGGCTGCAAGAAGCTATTGAAATGCAAAGGGTTGTTGTAAATCTACACGGGAAATGAAGTGTCATGATGCTGTTTCCACTGTCCTCTGTGTAACTTTCCTGCTTATTTCAGGTGTATTTATGCTGGTGGCTGGAGGTATTGTTGCCGGGATATTTTTAATATTCATAGAAATAGCTTACAAAAGGCATAAGGATGCGCGGAGGAAGCAGATGCAGCTGGCGTTTGCGGCCGTTAATGTGTGGCGGAAAAACCTGCAGGTAGGACAAACCGTTTTTAGAGCAAATCTCCAACAGGTGCGTTTTCCATTACTTCACCCAATCAGTGAATCCAGAGCTAGGGGATAGAACAGGGGCCCCTCCCTCCCTTACCCTGGGCCCCCACTAACTGCGGAGGGACTGTGCCTCTAGTGACGGAGTCATCCATTCCCTGCCTTCTCAACGGGACCCCCTCTTGGCACTAACACACTGGCTGAAGCAATCTCTCCCAGGAGGTGAGTTGTGCCCAAAGCTAACCAGGACACCTGGCCACAAATTGCTTCCTTCTCAACTGTGCTCCCAGGGGGGGGGGGCTGGCACCTTGCTCGGCTGGAGGCTACGGGGAAAGAGCCGAGTCTCATTTTATGCCAGCAAACGGTGCCTGCCCAGCTCCTGGGAAGGCCACTGCATTGAGGCACCATTTTCTGACTGCGCTTGACAGCAGATGGCCACAGTGTTAATCTGCTGTCAAGGAGCGCCCCGCACTGTGGCTGTCTGTGGGGGGGGGGGGGAATGCTCCGGGGGGCATTAATGAAACCAAACCAAAGCAGGGCCCCCCCCCCCCCCCCCCCATAAGTGCAGTTGCAGCCTTCACGACTGGGACCGATTCCAAAACGAGGCGGCGTCTCTCATTGCCCACGATTCGTGCTGGATGCCAGCAATGCCAGTTTCTGTGAGCGCAGCGATTTCCCTTGGCCGGTTCCAAAGGGCCGTTGCTTGCTGGCTGTTCTCTTGCCTACAAAGGGATCATTTCTCCTTGTCCCTAAAGTGAGGCAGGGGCTGGAGGGAATCTGTCTTGTCTGCCACCTTAACCTAGAGAGCCGGGTTCAGCTGCCCTGGCGAGCCTTTCTCTTTCCCAGCTGCTGTGGGATTCACTCTGGCTATGTACATTGCCCCAGTTTAGGACATTTGGAGCATCTCTCTGAATTGTTTGGGCTGTTTCTCTCGTTTGGGGAAGCAACCTAGCCTTCAAAGAGGAACCGATTCTTTACCTGACCAAAGGAAACCACCATTCAAAGAACGAGTGAATGAAGGAGAGAGAATCAATGATTGGGAGGAACCTTCAAAGTGGTGTTGCTGTACACAAGTGAAATGAAATGGCCATGTGAGAGCAGCATGCTGAGGTGTAAATGTCCTCCCTGCAAGCAGCCATGGGTAAAGAATGAGGACCGGCTGCTATATGCTTTATTAGACTACCGGGCAGCTCTTTGGAGTCAGTTCCCTAATACAGTATTGCAAAAGCCATTTCTGTTTTCCTTCGCTTCCAAAACACAGCAGTCCTGAAGTGGTGGAGTCTGCTGAAACAGAGCACTCTAGTCACACTGCCATTTTTCACTTGCCAACCTTCTAGAAAATACTGCACTGGGTCACTGGGCAGAATCTGTGGGACTGTGAGCTAAGCATGTCACCCTGTGGGTATAAACAGAATCTCATGCTAAAGACCAGTTTGACAATGTAAGACTTTTCCACAGGAGGAAACGTCAGACCACTAGTATCTGGTACATTGCTAGAAGGTAGGCAAGTGGAAAGATTTATTTGTTAAACCAACCAAACAAAAATAATGGTTTTGGGGATCACAACTTTGCCATGGCTATTTCCTGAGATGCCATGGAAGAAAAAGACATTTCATTCCATCCATCTTGCTTTCTTTTCCGTTTGTGCATGTCCGCAAAAGAGAGTACTGAAAAGGAGGAGGAAATGTATCCCCCGCGCATGCACTACGCACCAGCGGGATACATTTTGGTTACCCCCGGGCGGTGGAATAGCCAGACCTGGTTACTCCGTGTCCCACCCGAAACAGTCATTCATTGGTACTACAGCAATTGGGGAGGAACCGTTCTGCAGCCATCATGGTACCGGGCTGGTCCCCACGGCTAAATGCTCCCTGTGGCCCCAGCGGCTGGTGCTCCCAGCCTGTGCTGACCAGGTCCGACTATCTAACACCCATGGCTACATTTTTGAGTTCTGTTTTTCTTTGAGTTCATTCCAACCCCTGATGATATCATAGCGCTAATGCTTCGCTTCTTTCCTTTCTTTTCCTTTTTTTTTTTTCCTTCTTTTTTTTTCTTTTCCTTTGGAAAACGTTCAGCTTTGCTCAAATGCCTCATTTAAATTTTTGAATACATTTTTTACAGAATATTCATACAATGACTTCTCTTTCAATGCAGTCCTCTCTCTCTCTTGTGGCGCTAGGATTCAGCTTCAGAAAAGGCCCAGAGCATTTTTTTTTAGTGGTAGGTGCAGCATCTCCCCTCTCGGTTTAGCTAGGCTAGTTTGTTAGCAAGGGGCAGGAGTCCTCCAGACATGTCATTAAGACACTGAATTTTAATTGGCTCCCAGGGGAATTGAGGTTAGCCATGCAGCCCTTTAAACGGACACTGCGTTTCTCCAGATCCTAGGCCATTCCATCCAGCCATAGCCGTATGTCAGCCCTTTTGTAATTGCTGAGTCAAGTTAGGGCCATGCTGGGCCCTCGTGGCGGATTTGGGAGTGACACCACCAGAACATCGCCAGTAGCCGTCTTAAATGAAGGACGTAACATGGGGCAATATTCAACTAGATTTAGAGATTCAAACAACACACTAGAGCGCTAATCACTTATACATATTCATTTTAGGATAGAAAAAGTGGTAGAACAGAGCCTGACCCTAAAAAGAAAGCCACTTTTAGGTCCATCACCTCCACCCTGGCCTCCAGCTTCAAGAGACGTAGGTCCTCCAAAGATACGGTAAGAGGAAGAAGAACAATTCTGCCCTCTCTCTTTTTCTCTCTCTTTTCTGCCATCTCATCGACTACCACACACCCATCTGAAGCTGCCAGTGTACATGCATAGCCTCATGTTCGTCGTCGGTCAGTAAGTCAGTCAGTCAGTCATCCCGTGTACCTCCAGGGGTTTGGGGACTCCTGGAAAGCAGGCAGGAGCTGGTCTGTAGTCCTGTGATGAGTTGGAGATGCTACCGAGGTTTTTTGTTCTGTTTTGATTGGCTGAGTCTTGAGTTTACTCTGTTCTTTGCTCACCGAACGGGGGCTGACCTTTGGAAACCAATGACTTTTTTCCCCTGTTCCTGAGTGTTCCTATAACTGTTTGTCATTGTATGCCTAAAATGATCACCCCTGATTTAATTTAGGCACTGTCTCACCTCACCGAGAGTCATGCGTGTCACATTCTATACATGTGGTTTTTGTTTGTGATTGAAAGCACGCAGGACTTAGGGCTATATGCACAAGTGACAGCTGTCTCTGGTTACGGACAGCCTCGATTCAGCTCTAGAAGAGAGACACTGGAGTTTTTAAAAACCCAGCCTGATCCAAATAATGTATTTCTCTGCTCAGTGTGCAACTGTTATATGAAATTAGAGGGAATCTGGAAATTACTGCATATAAAGCACAGCTAAGGGCAAATAGAAGGAATGTCTCCTCTCCCATTCACGGTACAGACACAACTCAAGCAGGCAGGGTTGCTGAAGCACTTGAACTAAAAGCCAGTGCCCCATCTGTGTCCTTTGCATGGTGCCTTTTGTGGTGTGCCAAGCCCTGCAGTTTGGCTATGCTATTGTAGCAGTTGGATGTGGGAGATTCATTTTTTGGACCAGGCACCACAATTAACAAACTGCTGAAATCACCACCTGCCCTGATCTGCACATTTCTGCCCTTTGCAGATTTGCTCAGGGCAGGTTCGCACCGAGGCTGTTAGCTGAAGCATGGCTGGGAATGGAGAGCCATTGATGAAACCAGGGCGCCAAAACGCAGCCCACCACGTTCTGCAATTCGCTTAATCTGTGGCACAGAGGTGCAGCCTACAGCAGCTACAGGGGCCTACAGTAACCAGCATGTGATGGTCCATCTTTTTCCCAATGCATGGTGGGACATGTTTTCTCTCTGGGCCACAGCTCTGTATGCAAAATGGGGTGACTCCATTTTATGCTAAAGTAGAGGATTGACCCCAGGTGATGCAGAGCACAGGCTGGATCAGGCCCAGTGGCAAGCTGCCAACCATCCAAGCTATCATCTCAAGATACACGGCCTGTGCCAGCTGGGTCAGAGAACATGGGGGGGGCCCTGGCACCTTGAGGAAGGGCTCAGCAGACTGGAAAGACCCCAGTACAGGCAGGAAAGCCCCCTGCTCTTGGCCTCCTCTAATGACCCCCCCCCCCCCCCACAGCATCAATACACCATCGCATCCCCCAGTCCAGCTGAGCAGGTGCGACGGGAGATCACCGCTGGGGTTCCTGTGATGTCCCTCCCTTTAAATGTCCCTCCACCTCAAAGCATGCACCAAGAGGGGTGGAGAGCAGAGCGGGAGGATGGTGGAGTAAGAGCAGGGAGTGTGGAGGATGTGTGGAGCTGGGCAGAGGTAGAGAGCTAAAAGATCCCTCCGTGGGTTTTGCGCATAGCAGCTGGCCAAGGAAACCAAGGGGGAAATGAGGCTCCAGGTTCCAAACGGAACCGCTAGCCTGCCTGCCCCTGGGGCAAGTGCCCTGCGTGGGTGGAGGGCCACGGGCATAGGAGAAGGGGTGGTGTAATGGGACCTAGGTGCCCCGCATGGATTACGGGGTCTGGCTCAAAGGCAGGCTAGCAGGTGTATGTGCTCTGCTCTGGGGGGAGAGGGAGCCAGTGGACATGTCAGGGCTGCCTGGGACTGTCCCCCACACACACACATGGAGGTGCTGCTCGTGTGACACACGGCCAGGAGCCCAGCCTGCTGGGGCACCCATCTCCAACAGGGAAAGGTGTGTCCCCATACTGTGCCGGCCTGGTTACACCCTAAAACAGCACCTTCCACCCTTCCCTGCTTTCCAGTCCATCCCAGCCCCGCAGCACAGCGCTGGCACCGTGAAGGGTCTCAGCCTCCAGCCAGCCTTTTGTGCTCCTGGCCCCACACTCTGGCCTGCTGAGCAGAGGTTGGCTCAGGAAGGTGCCCACCAGCCCTGGGCTGGTTCACAGGCATCTTGCGCCCCTTTAGCCCAAGAAGAAAGGAGCGGCTACGGGCTCCCTGCTGTGCTGGTTAGGTGGGTGTGGGGGAGGATTACACACCAGCACTCCAAAAAGCAGCAGGTGCCATGGCTGAGACCTGGGCACATCTGTCCCCCACACACCATCTGTCCTGCTGCTGCAGTCCCTGGAAGTGAGGGTAGAGCTTTGCAAGTGATCCCAGATTCGCTTCTTGGCTATTTTTTTGCCACTCCAAGGCCAGACATGAGGCCGTTTGGGCACCTTAACTTCATTTCCATACCGTAACATGTCTGAGTTTCTTTTACAGTTAACGTTACCTCTGAATTTCTTGGCTTTACAGTGCGTGGTTTGGGGTTAATTATGACACCCCATCTTATTTGGTATCCTAAATTACTGCTCTGTGCTCTCAACAGTAACTCCAGCTTAACACCGATTTTACCTGGGCATTTCCTTGGCTTTGAACATCATTTAAAATGTCATATCTGAACACTAACCATGAAAACAGGTATAATTCTAATGCTTGACAGTTACATAGCTTCAATCTGAAATCCTGCTCTTCTATTTTAATGTTTAAGGCCAAATTCACCCCTACATTGGCTGCTTTATGCCAGTCTGGAGCAGCCGGAGTGTGCTGGCTGGTTAAAATGGCTCTACAGCTGTTTTGCACTACCAGTACAATGCAAACCAGCCAGAGCATGCGCCCCATTTTCCTTCTCTTCCTGCCACCAGATTCCCTTGTGTGCAGACACCGCCACACTCCCTCTCCCCACTACATTCCCTTGCAAGCTACTCAACACACACATGAGCACACAAACACACACCCTATTGCTGACTTTTAAATTTTAAGCCCTGCTTGAGCCCGTCTCAAACAATGACTGGAGAAGCTCCAGTCCTCACAAAATTTTCTGCCTTTCCCAAGGGCAAAAGCCCATTGACTGGATGGAGAGAGTAGTTCTGAGTGGCTCACACTCAAGCCAGAAGGACATATCGTGTGGATGGGGCAAGGAGCAGTTCTGGGTCCAGTTCTATTTGATATCTTCTTCAGTGATTTAGAAAATAGCATGTGAGCACACTTATAAAGTTTGCAGATGATACCAAGCTGGGCGGGGTCACAAGTGCTTTAGAAAGTAGGATTAAAATTCAAAATGACCCAGAAAAACTGCAGAAATGATCTGAGATAAATAGGATGAAATTCAAGAAGATCAAATGCAAAGTATTCCACTTAGGAAGGAACAATCCATTGCACGCATACGAAATGGAAAAAGACTACCTACGAAGGAGGCCTGCAGAAAAACTCTGAGGGTCATAGCGGACCACAAAGTAAATATGAATCAATAGTGCCACACTGGCAAAAAAGCAAACATCATTCTGGGATATATTAGCCGGAGTGTTGTAAGCAAGACATGAAAAGTAATTCTTCTACTCTACTATATGCTGATTAGGCCTCAGATAGAGGATTGTGGCCAGTTCTGGGCGCCACATTTCAGGAAAGATGTGGACGAATTGGAGAAAATCCAGAGAAGAGCTACAAAAATTATGAACGGTCTAGAAAACACAACCTATGAGGGAAGATTGAAAACACTGGATTTGTTTAGTCTGGAGAAGAGAAGACTGAGGGGGGACTTGATAACAGTCTTCAAGTCTATAAAAGGTTGTTATATGGGGGAGGATGAAAAATTGTTCTTTGTTAACCTCTGAGGATAGGACAAGGAGCAATGGACTTAAATTGCATCAAGGACGGTTTAGGTTGGACATTAGGAAAAACTTTCTGATTGTCAGGGTAGTTAAGCACTGGAATAAATTGCCTCGGTTGGTTGTGAAATCTCCATCGAGGGCAATTTTTAAGAGCAGGTTGGGCAAACACCTGGCAGGGATGGTCTGGTCCTGTCTTGAGTGCAGGGGACTGGCCTATATAATCTCTTGAGGTCCCATCCAGTCTTACACTTCGATGGATTCCTTCCCCACTTGGTCCCCTCCTGAGGAAGAGCAGCTAGTCTGAGTTGCTGTGGGTGTTGGTCCAAGTTCACACCCCACCTTTCAACCACTGAGGGGAGTTGTGTAGTAAGGGGCAGAAATGGAGCTGAGTGGGCAGAAATGATGTGGGGTTGAGGGTGTGTGAACTTGGCCCATCATCAGTAATGGCTGGGGGGACACAGCGCAGAGACGGAGTGGGCTGGGAAGAAGCTGGACGCGTCACACCTTTAGATAATGTTTGATACAAATCTGTGTGATGAGAGCTCATCTGGGCGAGCACTTGCAACCTGGGCACAAATCTTTTGCCTCTGTACGGCGGGGGACGAGGCAGGAGACAGGGCTGACGAAACCCCCAGGGTTAGAGATAATCTCATGATTTTGAGCAACCAGCCACCACATGTTAATCTTTTGGAGCTGTCAGTGCAACACACACACACACACACACACACACACACACACACACACACACACACACACACACAC
>ML685878.1:1713262-1727097 GCA_007922175.1 Pelusios castaneus
CACACACACACACACACACACACACACACACACACACACACACACACTACTATTCCTCCTCTCTCAGCCTTCCTCCCTGCAAGTTCCCTCTCTCAAAATGGCATCTTCTTTTATTCTCCATGGCTGTGAGGCTCTTCTTGACGATGGCCAGCACCTCCCGAGTTTCTTCAGTAGACAAAGCCAATTTGCTGTCAGGGCCGTGCTGTCGGATGGCAGAGAAGAGCCTGGGGGGGTACAGATGAATGGGGCCGGGGGCATCTTTGCTAAGGGCAGCCTGGTCCCTATGGCTATGTCTACACTTGTAATTTTAAGTTGACTTAGTGAGTCCACACTTAAATTTAAAGTCGACTTAGGGGGGAACTTACAAAGTCAGCCTAGAGCATCCGCACTGGATGCCTAGGTCAACTTCTAGGGGCTGGGGGGACCTTGGGCAGGTCCACGGTGGCAGGGGGCTCAAGCCTTTGCCCCATTGTACCTGGGTACAATGGGGCAAAGGGGGACAGGGACCCTGGCAGGGCATAGGGGCAGGGTGGACAGGGCTCTGCCCTGCCCTTTGGGGGGGCATGCCAGGCTCCCCCTGTGCCCCCCTGGTAGGGAGGGGAGTCCTGGAGAGCCCTAAGTCGACTTTAAGTCGACTTAGGGCTACTCCAGGTCTACACTGGCTTAAGTCGACTTTAAGGAGTCAACTTAAGCCTAAAGTCGACTTAAAATGAGGTTTAATAAAGTCAACTTAATTTTCATTGTCGACTTTATTTTCATTAAGTCGACTTTATTTTCCTTAAGTCGACTTAAGGAGCTTGCTTAAGTCGACTTAAGGAAAGTGTAGCAAGCTTAAATCAACTTCATTCACGCGTGTAGACATAGCCATTGAGAGTCTAGGAAATGGCAGCCATTTTGAAAGAGTGACAATCATGGTGAGTTTCTCTGAAGTAAGACATTACTCTTCATCCTCTGCTAAAGGCGAAACTTGTATTATGAAAAATAGTGGGGAAAATACTATTGGACCCCAAAAATTTCTAAAAACTACCCTGGCACCAGATGTACTTAGAGTTCACCTTGTGGCTGGTTTTCGCAGAGGCCGAATAGGGACTGCAGGGCCCTTGGGGCTCCCCCACCATTGGGTCTCCCCACTGCCTGGGGCCACAGCCCCCCTAGCACTGGCCTACCCGCCTGGCTGGTTGGCTGGGGTATGGCGGGGCCGACTGATGCCCACGGTGCAGCTTCTGGTGTGGCCTGAAGGATGCACCAGAGGCTGCACTGTGCACCAGCCAGCCACGTCCCCGGAGTGAAGCAACCAGTTGCACCGGCCCGCCTCGCCCTGCCTCTCCCCCACCCACCCACCCACCCACCAGTGCCGGCAGGGTAGAGGGCCCCCTATGCAGTAATCCACCAGTGGGGTTTTGTGGGAATAGCCAATGTCTGTGTGAGATCATTTGGGGCAAAAATGGTCTGATTACATTTCTTAAAGGCCCCATTTTACCACTGTTACCTTCGAAACTTATTAATGGCGTTACTTGTCATTTCCAGAACATGCATCTAGTATTCACAGTAATTGCTCTCATTTTTCACGCAATACAGGGTATTCTTCATATAGAACAAAGAGACTGTATTGTCACTTTAGGTTTAACTCCCAGAGCCAGACCTGGGGTGCAAATAATCCCCACAGAAACCGAACAAAGTGGCAAAATGCCAATCGATATGGAATGAGAGGGAAGCAGTCATGAAAAACACAGAACGAGACACAAATAAATGCCGCCTGCACTGGCCGGAGACCCCCTGACAGCCACTGAAACACTGGGTAATCAAGCCTTAGAGACACCACCTGACATCCCAGCATGCCCTGGACAACTCCTGAGAGTCCCTGTTCCTCACACAGATAGCTCGGGATGCAGCTGACCCTGCAGCCGACCAGAGGCGTGATCAGCATGCTGTAGATGTTTGTATAAAAACCCTGCACTCCGTTTTTGTGCTCAGGAAGCAGGGCTCCGGCAGGAGCAGAAGGAAGCAGCTAGCAGGGGGCAGGGAGGCAGACAGTTGTATCTGAGAATTGATTTTCTATCAGTAGAAATTAGGACCCAAGTGGAGGGAATTTGAAAATTCCTCTGCAGCCGCCTCTTTCATCAGCCTTTGGAATCTCACTCCATGAGCTTCCAAGGGGCTGGCTCAGGCCCCGGCTGTGCAGGATGGCCATATTCTACCACTCGAACAAAAAGATGTACCTGGCATCTCCAAATGCCCTAATTTTCTTTCTGAGAAGCCCTGGGTGATGTTGAACCCACTCTGTGGGCTCATGGTGAAGGGCTGGGAAGGCACAGAGCTTGGAGTTACGCCGCTGAGGCACAGCACTTAGCAGCAGAAAGAAAGTTGGCCTATCTTGAAAAGATTTTCTTCGAGGAGGGAAGAATTCAGGTTGCCACAAGGTCACACAACAGTTTCTGCCCCCCTTCAGGGATCTCCCGTGAGTTGTGCACCGGGCAGGGGAAGCATTTCCAAATGAGCTTGGCCATACTTGATCTGTAGGAAAAGCAGAAAGCCAATTCCAGGCCACATCTTTTGACACATGGCATATGTTGGCATTTCCGCATTAACAGCTGTCTTTGCAGTTTCTCACGTTTAAATCAAGGTGCACATTTCTTCACCCACATGAAGGGGAAACCAAACGCAGACAAGGAAGCAACGTGCCCTGATTAAAAGTGCAATTAGCCAGATGATAACAGACCCAAGGGGTTGGCTCAAATTGATTCACAGGTTTCTTGGGTTTCTAGTTTCTCATGGGCGCTGAGTCAGAATCGCGCAGACTGATATATGAGCTGCTGTATTCTGTACTGCACCCTGTTCATTCTGGTCAGAGCCATTGCCGTGGCCTCTGGAAAAGCTGTGATCGCATTTGTAATTGGCTCTAAGACTGCAGTGGTTTTTTCCTGCCGTTGCCTCCCCCCTGAGCAATGCCCCGTAGGACACCTGTTGCAATGAGCTGAGCCAGGCGGGACGTGCCAAGGTTGTTTAACATCTCACTCTCCTTCTCTGTGCATTTGTCTTTTGCAGCAGTATCATCCCACCGACATTACCGGGCAGCTCAACCTCTCCGACCCTTCAGTCAGCACTGTGGTGTGATGTCCTCCAACAGGAGCCATCGGTCCCTAGCCAGGAGTCTAGCAAAGCACAGCCCAGGATTTCCTTCCACAGGGACCCTGATGGGTCCTAATTGGTGAGTCGAGAGGGACGCATCCTCCATCTGCACGCAGTGACTTCATTGTATATCTCCCTCCCTTCCTAGGCCTGCGGGCACATCATGCCCCAGGTTGAACGAGGAGCCATTCTGAAGCTGCACTGTACAGAGATGATCACTTCCAAGTCATGTTATTTTTTAAACATTATGGCTAAGGGCTGGAGTGAATTGGAATTCAGGCAGAAGGCGATGACTCTGACCGACCTTGGCATAGACCAGAAGAGGAAGAGCAGGGAAGGAAGGAGTCGATGATTCCATAAATCTGGAGTCTTTTGCAGGAGAAGGAGAATTTGTTGAGTCTTTGTTTGTGCCTAAGTGCTGGATGGAGCATCGCAGCCGAGGCCCCAGGCTTCATGTGCCACAGGGGCACTAGGAAGTGGGGGGTGTGATCCCTGGAGCTGCCGGGTTCCTGCATAAACCTCTGCATGCCCGGCACATCTGTCTCTGTTCCAGTGCTGGTGAAAGAACGAACTGGCTGCTGCTGAAACGTGTGTTCCCTCTGACTACAGCTGGGAAGAGCCTTTCCTCCAGTTCCCTCCATTTCCAGACGATGCTGACGTCCCCTTTTCCCTGTTTATCTGCCCCTCTGCTCTGCACTTGATGCCCACCCCCTCCTGGCTCCCAAGTCAGCCCTCTGTTTCTACTTCTCCTTTGCTCCACACCCATGCAACCTCCTGCCCCCGCCGCCCCCAGCTGGCATCACTCCATCCTGCTGGTTGCGTGGCTGTTTGATGAGCGCCTGTCACTCTGGTTTGAGCTCTCCTTCTGCACACAAGGCATTCGGAAAGGCCAGGACTCACTGAGCACCTCTGCAGACCGAGGCCCATGAAGGCCATTTTAGTGCGGCACGTGCACTGGCGAGAGCTCACCTGCTGCCAGACGCCTGTTCTGGAGAGTCTCGCCCGGCCCTTTCCTCGGCCATCCACCTCCCTGCCCAGCACCGCTATGTATTCCATAGCAGAAGGCCTAGACTGAAGGCCCGGCTTGTCTCGCACACTGGACGCCCAGTGCCACTAACAAGGGCTGTTGTGTGCGGTGCCCACTGGCTTACACACCCTCCTGTCCCCAATGGGGCAGCCATCACGGCCACACCGCCGCAGAACATTTCACAAGGGCTCACCTTCAGCCTGGGGTCGCTGGCAGCTCAGCAAACCAGCGCCAGGCCCTGGCACGGCCCAAGGGGTGACCCAGGTCTCTGCAAGGCAAGACTCTGAAGGGGTGAAACTTGGAGGGACACTTGCCCGTTCCGAATTTTCTTGCCCATGCTCTGCTCAACTCATCCCTCCCCTCCATGCTGTCGCACATACACAGGCTACGTTGGCTCCTGGCAATCCTTTTGTGCAGGCAGTGGGGAATGAACAGGGCCAGTAAGCGTGGCCTTTAAACCCCCTTGCAAGAGCTGATCTAGTCCCAAGCTGCTGCCCAGCAGGCAGGCCCTCCCCCATGGACAGGGTGCGTGTTTGTGCGTGCAAAGTTATTGATATATTTAATCTTTTGCATGATAACTTAGAGACCTTTTTTAAAAGCAGCCCTGTGTGCAGTTTGACACTGAAACACAGAACCAGCTGGTGGCTCTCACCTGGCCAGCCTATGACAGCTGCCTTCCCCCCAGCAGGTGGGTACTTTAACCCTCCAGGGCTGGTGCGGATTGTAGAAGGAATTGGAACTGTACAGTATTTCCCAAATCAGCTGGCATAAATCTGCATCGCTCCGTTGACCGTGGAGGCACCATTGATTTCAGTGAGGTGATGCCAGTTTACACCAGCTGAAAATTTGGTCCATTCTCCATATACTTTGATGTAATGTAACTTGAAACCCGTTTTTGCAAGCACCGGGGAAAGTCCCAAACCAGATGATAAAGAGGTTTATTCCAGTGCCCGGTGTCTCCCTTCTTTTTATAACCATTTTAAATGGAGACTCACCCAGCAAACCCAATGGCCACCCCCAAATCTGAGACTCACCTGGCATCTTTGTCAAATAGTTTACAAATAAAAGAAGAAACCAGGGGTGGAGCAGAGAGACCAGTAGCAGAGCCAGCAACGGGCACTAGCTACAGGAGGCTGTGGACATGGGCCAACATGCCAGGGATCCTGAGCCAGATTGCTAAAGCAGCTGATCTGGGCCTGGGCCTGACAGCATGTGGAGACACTTGACATCCATGCCACTAGAAGAGCTGATGGAGTGCACGTCTAGAAAACTGGCTGCCTTAGAGCTGGTCTGAAACACAGTTAAATATAGCTCCTTCCCAGGCTTGGTGCCTTCCAGGCTCCTGGGAATTCTCAGCTGCAGGCGCAGCCAGTTCTTAGATGACTAACATCCATGCGAATAGAGAAGCCAGATCGTAACAGACAGTCTGTTCCATTCCTCAAAATGAGCACAGTTGCTAGATAGACAAGCCGTTTTCTGGGCCCCAGGCTGCTGCTCCCATCTTGGGTGAAATCTCAAACAGAACCGTCTTAAACAGCTGCACAGAAAGCTACAGCTGAGACTTCAGCCACAACACAGCAGACTTGGGCTTGGTCTGGTTGCAAAGTATTGGCTGGACAGATATGCACTGTGCGCGCACGGGGCCAGGGGAAGGGGGGAGTATTTGCAGAGTCCTAGGGTATCTGAAGGATTTTTGAACCCAGCTGAGCTCCCCTGAGCATACAGTGGCGCTGCTGCAGAAGGTGACGGGGCAGTGTGGGGGAATGTTACACCTGCCAGCTAACGCTGAAAAGCAGGAGATAGACCAGAACAGTCTTCAGGCAAATCAGCACGCAGAGCGGGGTCTTTCTCCTCCCAGGTGCTGGCCTGAGCCAAGGCCAGGTGGAGCAGTTCCTATATGCTACTGTTTCAGGGCAAGTGTGGAACTAGACGGGGGGGTCTCGCTCCGTGTCCTAACGCTCAGCCCCCTTGCTGACAGGCACTTGGAGAGAGCTGGAGGGCTCAGGGTAAGGGTCTTTTCTGGAGCCTGCACCAGCCAGCCGGGGCAGAAAGGCGTTCAGGTAAGTCCTGGAACTTTGCAGGTCCCCTTTGTTTGTTGGTGAAGTTCTAGGGGCTGTCAGTGGGGAGCAGATCCACGTCCCACGGTAATGCAATTATCTCCCCGGTGCCCACGGCGATGTTTGTGCATTTAGGACACAGCCGGGAGCTTGGCCCAGCTCCAGGCTACTGGGCCATCACTGGCCGTGGCACTCCTCCCTCTGTCAGGCTCCTCACCAACAGAGAAATTCTTTCAAGAGGCGGTTATAAGCCATGGCCAGGGAGCCAAGCAGGAGGCAGGTGATGATGCTGGCCACGAAGGAGGCTGGGCCGACCAGCAGGAAGAAGGTGTAGTCCTGGGGGTGCAGCACGCTGTCCTGGCAGTGGCTGAACGCCTCGGTTCCAATGGCCGTGAGGGGATATTGGTTGAGATGCTCTGGGAATCTGCACTGGATCAAATTCTCCTCTGCCAAAGACAGACAGAGCCAGCGGTCAGGCAGGGTCACGGTTCCCAGCCACCCGAGACTCCTGCCTAGCCCGGAAGGGAAGGCTACGGGGCTGCCCAGACACTGGGGAAGAACGGGTGGGCTGAGCTGGGCAACGCTGGGGCAGGCTGGGATGGTGCTGAGGGCAGGTAGCAGCAGCAGGGAAGAACTGGGATAGGCTGGGAAGGCCAGGGGCTGGCTGTAGGCCATGGCAGCAGCCCGGGGTGGGACAGGATGGCAGTGCTCAGGAGGACGGCCAGGAGCAATTCCCCTTCTCTCTCTCTTTCTGGACCTCGGCCTCCCTGCAACACAACAGGGTTAGGGGATGAGCTGCACCAAGCTAGGTGTCATCCTCAGCCAGCTGAGCGCCCCAGAAACATCCCACCTCGCCAGAGGCAGGGGCGCGAGTTGGTGCCTGCAGCGATACGCACAAGGAGGGAAGCTGGGGAAGGAGGGAAGCCTGAAGAAGCAGGGGCTGGGTTTACGATGCCTGCGGAGCTGCGGGGTCGAGGCCTGGGGCTGTCCTGCTCCCCAGGGTGCGGTTATGACACCCGCTGGGGGCTGGGGCCGCCTGTCTGCTGGGAGGGACTGATGTGCGCCCCTGGTCCTACACTACAGCAGGAAGGACGTCACTGCCGGCCAGTGGGCTCCTGTCTGCAGAGGATGGGGCAGAGGAGCCGGCAGGAGCTGCTGAGTGCCCAGCCGTGCTGCGAGCATCCCTGCTGGACCACAGGGCGCCAGCTGGTGTCACGGAGTCCAGGGAATCAGCGGGTGCTCGTTCCCCAGCCAGAGAGCTGAGCGGGGGACGCCGAATCTGGACACTGAGTGAGGACGTGGGAGCCACTGCCAGGGCAGAGCGCAGGGTCCGGGGAGGAAGGGCTGGCGCACAGGGCAGCTGTGGCAGTGAATGAGCTGAGGCGGGGGGGGAGAGGTTTGGGCCCCCCCCCACAACAGCCACAGCTGCCCTGGCACAGGGTCTGTATGGCAAGGGGCTGGCCCCTCACAATTCCTGAGCTAGGGGATGACAGCGGGCTGGTCCTGGGAAGCCCCTCTGCCCTCTAAGGCCATGGCAGGGGTCCAGCCCCAAACCAGGGGCCAGAGGCTCCTCATCCCTGTTCCCCTTGGTTCCTCTTTTACCCAGGCTGTGCAGCATGCTGCCTGACTCGTACGCCCTTGCCCAGAGACATCAGTGGGCCAACAAGCTGGTGCCACGGCACCGTGGCGGGGTCAGGCCTGGCCCTCGCTCCTGCCCCATACCCGGCTCACTGTGTACGTCCAGCCCAGCCCTGCTCCCATGTAAACCGAAGAGCAGGGGGCTGCAGGGGCTGCCTGCTCCTCAGACCCATGGGGGCTTCTTTCAGATAGGAGTTGTCGTCATCCCAGCCTTAGGACTCAGTGTGTGGACAGAGCTGGGGTGGGACTGGGCAGCCAGAATCCAAACCCGCCTTCTTCAAGGGAAGGGACCCCTCAGCATTAGGGACTCAGCTCTGAAGAGGCTGGTGATGACCCTGCCCTGCATGAGATTCCCTCCAAGCTCCCTTCGTTCCAGCCGAGGGGAAAACGAGCACCCTACAGCAGAAAGGAAATGAGACCTTGCATAGCGGCCGCAGAATAGCCCAGGGATTGTTTCAGTGACAGAAATGCTCCCCTGGCCCTGAGCCCGCCCTGTCAGAAACAAGAGGGCTCAAAGCGAAGTGGTGGTGACTTCCACGCATCCAGATTTTCCAAAGAAGCAGCAAAGGTTTCACTGGAAAATTCCTGTCCAGCCTTCAGCTTGTGCCATGCCCCCCAACCATCATCCCACTGTCCATACCTTGGATTTTGTCTCCATTGTCCATGAGCCAGAGGAAGAGGGGCTGGATCTCACAAGTGCATGCCCACGGGTTGCCTTTCAGCGTCAGGGAGCGCAAGGCAGGCAGGTTCAGGAAGACGTTGGCATGCAGGGTCCTCAGGGAATTGCCGTGCAGAAACAGCTCCTGCAAGCAGGGCAGGGCTCCTGGCACCTCTGGCAGCAGCTGGCCAACCTTGTTGCTCCCCAGGTTGAGAGTCACTAACCCCGTGAGGGGCAGGAAGGTCTCAGCCGTCAGCACGGTGAGGAAGTTGTTGTTCAGGTCCAGCTCGCGCAGCGCCCCGAGGCCTTCAAAGGCCTGGCTGTGGATGCTCACCAGGACATTGCTGCAGAAGCTGAGGTTCTGCAGGGCCTGCTGCGAAGGGAAAGCGTGGGCCCTGAGGATGGCAATGTGGTTGTAGCCTAGCCACACGGAACTGGCGTTGGCGGGCAGATTTTCGGGCACCAAGCGCAAGGCACGGTAGCTGCAGTCCACAACCCCTGAGGAGCATCTGCAGGTGGGAGGGCAGGCGGGAGAGGGGAGTGGACACAGGAGGAGAAGGGCCAGGAGTGGGGCCGGGCCCAGCCGGCCAGCCATGGCCAAGGGAACCGCTCAGCTCCCCCAAGTCATCGCGGTCTCCCAGCACCTTTGCAGCCGTCCTGCCCGCACAGTCTGGAGCCCAGCGCAGGCCGGTGGGGCGAGCGGTGCCTGCCCGGGACTTGGACACTCTGCAGATCTTGCTTACACGCTCAGCCCCCAGCAGAGTTCGGCGTCACCCGGCGCTCTGCAAACATTAACCTGGCTGCTCAAAGGCCGTGGGCTCGCCCCACTTGCGGTTTCTTCAGGGCGGAGCTGCACTTTCTTAGCAAACATTTTCACACAGCAGAGGCTGCTGCCAAGATGCAGAGCCTCACTCCCCCGCCCCCTCCAGGGGACTGCGCCAGGCCAGGTAGACAGCAGTGCCACCCTCCTGGGGGAGCGGCCAGATCTCCCGCACCTGGGGGTCTGGGATGTGCTGCCCACTCCAGCCAATAGGCTCAGTCCCTCAGTCCACTCCAGGATCCTCTGCCTTCTCCCATTCTCCCCACTGTCCTGGGGCACTGCCTAGCCCAGCATCCCCTCTTTCCTCAGAGCCCTGCAAGGCCAGAGCAGAAGACCAGGCCAGGGGCACCAGATCCCCAACCTCCTGGGCGAGTGCTCTAACCACCAGGCTACACAGCCATCCGCCGGCTTGTGCCCTTGCTCTCTCGCTCACTCCGAGCGATGGGGAGCAGAAAGCCGAGACGCGCGGAGAAGGACG
Source organism: Pelusios castaneus (assembly GCA_007922175.1). NCBI lineage: Eukaryota > Metazoa > Chordata > Testudines > Pelomedusidae > Pelusios > Pelusios castaneus. The sequence continues at coordinate 1,723,070 of ML685878.1, forward strand.
CTGTAGCTTGGTGTTCACCTCACTCACCCAGCCCACCGGCAAGCAGGATCCATGTCCCCTGCTTAATTATCCAGCATGCCACGGCTTCAGCAGAGACTGAGGGAGCCCCACAGCAGCCAGCTACCCCAGAGCCCAGTGCACTCAAGGGGGAGGTGGCAGATCCCCATAGGCAGAGAGGGTCTCCGCACCCCAGGTGAGTACCCTCAGTTCAAAGCTGTAGGGGAATTTCTCCTCCTTGCCACATTGGGCCCCAGCCGAATGCTCCTGTCCCCCCATTTGGGACTCCGAGGGGAGCAGATGCCAGCTGCCCACCCACGCATGCAGGAGAAACAGCAGCAGATGTTGACTCCTGCACAGATGCAGGTGCTGTGGGGGTTTAGATGCCTGCAAGGTTTCAGGAGGAGTTTTGTGCAGAGCGGTGGGGCCAAACCCAGACTTAGGGGCCTAACTCCTTCTACGCATTCAGGGCCCCCTCTTCCCTTCCCCTCCTCTGGGAGCTGCTCACCCAGCCCCACAGCTCTGCAGGCCCCAGTCAGCTCAGGCAGGGCCCCGCCTGGAGAGATCCGGGATGAATGGGAGGAGCCTGGCTTGCTAAGTGCCCTGTGCCAGCCGAGAGCTGGCGTTTCACAGCAGGAGTTTCATCCTGAAACTGGCACTTCCTGGGGCTGAAATTCTTTCGCTCCTGCCTGAGAAGTTTGATTAACCCCTTTGTGCAGCACATCCAGCCCACACCCACCCTGCTCTGCCCCACACCCTGCTCCTCCGTGCTTACGCTCACTGGAGCTGACACAAGGGAGGTGTGACCACTGCATCTGGTGCACCTGAGCGAGGCGACCGGCCTCTGGCAGCTGGTTAGAGCGACTGTCTCCCCTGGGCAGCTTCTACTCTCCCTTTCCCACCTAATCACTAGTGAATCTGCGATTCAGCACCAGAAAGGGCCCCAGGCCTGCTCCCTGGGTGGGATCAGCTGGGAGTGGGCGCCTAGTTCAGGGAGGTGAATTCTCATCGGCTGCAAAGTCATGGACCACTGGGAATGGTATATTGAGCCCCTTCACCCAGCGCATTTACAACGAAAGAGCAGCTCAAAGTGGACGGGGAAAGGGAGTAAACGGGGGATCCTCAACAGACAAGAACATGGGGAGCAGTCACTGCAGGCACTGATAGCTCAGGGGACTTGGCTGTTGTAGATGATTTTAGAGGCACTCATTTGATCCTGCTCGTCCTCTACGGTGAGGTTGAGGGACTGCAATGCTTTGGACTGCACCATCGATACCAGAGCCAGCTCCTCGGGGTCCAGGATGCCCAGGCTGGAGTCTGCACAGGAAGGAAAGAGCATGTTACCTGGGGTGCTAGGAGTGTGCCCAGGGCTGAAGGGCCCCAAACCTCCCTGCACAGCAGAGGGGCTGGCAGGCTCTCGGGGCAGGGAGTATGTGGCTCCAGGCAACAGCCTGCAAGAGCTGGAAATTCGAAGGACCCTGTGCCCCAGCCAGCAGCCCTGGGAGTTCGAAACCCAGCCTGTTTGGGAGACAACCTGGAGAACAGGTTCGAGCCTGTTCCCTTGGCAGCTGCCAGCACCACGTGGTCACTGCTGGCATGGCCGGACCAGCAATTCCAGAGAAGTCCCTGCCCCTGGCGAGACATGCGGGTCGTTATGCTGGGGCCAGCCCTGTTCAGATCCCAGGCTAAAGGCAAACTCCAGTTTCTTCCTGCCCAGAGACAGGCCATGCTCCCAGCGCTGGCTAGCGTGGCTTGTGCCAGGGGAGGGCTGGTGGCCCAGGGGTGCTCAGAGCCGGTGCACTGGAGCTAACAATCTGCCCCGGCTACAGAACTGGCCTCCCATCCTGGGAAGACCCTCAGGATAGCAGGGGGCTGCTCCTGGCCCATAACCCATTTGACTGTTCCTCAGGGGCAGGGGGACAGAGGGAAGTCTTCCCTGGCACGCTGTGATGCTGAATAAGATGTGTCCCCGGCTGTAGGGAGCCACGTTTGGAAAGGAAGAAACCCAGGAGTTTCCTGGCTTTGGCAGAAGAAGCCCTGCAGCTGGAGCTGTCTCCCGGCCTCCTGTCTGGCTTGGGCAGGTGGAACATTTTGCAAATCTGCCAGCCCCTGAGCCATAGAACAGGCCCGCTCAGACATCCGGGGCTGACCAGCACCAGCTAACTAGCTTGGAAAGGTACCGTACCCGTCTACACAGGCCCCTAACAATCGGCGGCCCTCGGCAGCTGCCTAATTTGCCGACCGCTAAGGCCAGCCCTGTCTACACGACTACTGCGAATCCATTTGCTAGATCCCAAGAGCTCACACAGGTCTAAAGAGCTGCTCCTGCCCCAGCCCGGCTGTGGCCATATAGACAGTGTCCTGGCCCCAGAAGTGCAGGAGGGATGAGCCTTTGACTATGGCCCCACAGGACCCTGCAGGCCAGCAGGAGTTTTTGCTGAGCTCTCAGGTCTCTGTCTCGGAGGGGGGACGGGTATTTGCACCAGGACTTTTTGCACCAGGTATCGGGTCAGCCAAAGGCGAAACGGGAACTCTCTGAGCTCTCCAGCTGGGGAGACGGGAGACTCTAGCGTCTCAAAACCGGGCACAGCAAGGGGATTCAGCTGTCGGCTTCCCTTGTTGTGGAAGGCCGTTCCCTCGCTCCTCTCCTCTGTGCTCAGAGAAGCTGTGTTCTCCAGCCTCTGCCCCAGGCCAGGGCGCAGAAGCAGCCAGCGAGGCTGTGGGCAATGGGAACTCACCGGAGCAGAGGGGAAGACACAGGGAGCAGTTGCTCTGGATCAGTGTGCGGCGACAGTAGTCAACACAGCTCTGCACAGGGACGCCACAGACTGCAACGACACAGGAGTGCCCGTTATCCTCTTCCCACAGGCTCACACCGCACGGCAAGAGAGAGAGCCAGAAACCTCACAGTCGGAGCCAGCCAGCTACAATGCTGCTCATTCCCTCCGCCCGGGTCCGATCCGGGTCTGGGGTTTTATACCCACCACCTCTGGGGTGTGCGCGCGCGCATGGATGTAACTGCACTCGGATGCCTTGGCAATCCCCTGGCAGCCTGCAGAGGCATCGACTGCACCCCCAGGGCACTGGCCCCTTTCCCGATCCTCTACCGCCTCTCGCCCCCCCGCCCTCCACCTGGCCGGAGCAGCTGCACGGGCGTCCGGAGTTGCTCCTTGGCCAGGCCGCTCCCGCCCTGAGCACACACTGTCTGAGCATGCTCAGGGTGGGAGATTTGAAACTCCCCAGCCTGGCCGCTGCTCCCAGCGTACTGTGGGCTGGATTCTGGGTGGACCACGGACCGCGCCCACAGCTTGGACGAGTGCGGGAGCTGCGTTCCGCCTGATTCTTCTTATTTTTGGGGCCCCAGAATGCTCGCCAGCCAAATTTGTGGGCCCTGGCCGGAATGGCGTTCCAGTTATTTTTGTGCGCACTGTTTTTTCCCGTGTGCGCTGGGTTCACGATCTGTGCGCGTGCGCACGTGCACACAGCCTAGAGGGCACATAGGACACGGGACTCCAGGTCTCCCCACTTCCACACTGGCTGCAGCTTATGATCCATCTTTGAAAACATTTAAGGCTCGGTTAGACAAACCCTGGCTGGGGTGATTTAATGGGAGTGGTCCTGCTTTTAGCAGGGGGTTGGACTAGATCACCTCATGAGGTCCCTATACCAGCCCTCGCCTACAGATCTGCAGGGAATTGTAGATTCCACCTTAAGGGAATTCTTACAAATTATTCCACCTGGAAGAGTCCAAGGAGGAAAGTAAATTGACAAACAAATGGCCCCACATCCTATCAGCTCTCCTGGAATTGGCACTGCACAGCACAGAGCAGGAACCGGTTTAATTAACCTCGCATGCCAAGGGCTTAATTTTATTATTCCACCCTACAGCAAAGCTTCATTTCAACACAAATCCCCATCTGGAATGCTCCAGGGCAATCCCACCAAAGAGCCCACGCCTGCTCGGGACATGCACAACACGGGGTCCCACAACACAGCCCACGCCTGCACAGGCTACGCCACGCACAACACCG
>ML685878.1:1727107-1778887 GCA_007922175.1 Pelusios castaneus
GGGTTTCACAACACAGCCCATGCCTGTTCGGGACATGTACAACACGGAGTCCTATAACACAGCCCACGCCTGCACAGGCCACGCCTGCTCGGGACATGCACAACACAGGGGCCCACAAGACAGCCCACGCCTGCACAGGCTACGCTATGCACAACACCGGGTTCCACAAAACAGCCCACACCTGCACGGGCCATGCACAATACTGGGTCCCACAACACAGCCCACGCCTGCTCAGGCCACGCACAACACTGACTCTTGCCAGGACGGGGATGCAGTTCCCACGGTTATACCTATCCAGAGTTGCCATCTCTTGTGCTTTGATCATGATTCTCATCAGGTCTGATGCTTTGCAGACAGTCCCAGCTCCCGGATTCATGGGATTCGGTGGGAATCTCAGGATCCATTTTAAGAAGAGTCAGTTTCTAACCCTTGTGATGGTGGAGAAAAGCCTGAAAACCCCACAGTCCAGTACAAGAACCCAGCAGCTATTATCTGCACACTCGCTATGTTTTTCCAGCCAGTCTCCTGATTGTGGGGCTTAAATTGTGGTTTCTGAACCCTGGGGGTTGGCAATGTGCTGGGGGAGGAATCCCAGGCACCCTTTGGAAGTGTTTCCTCTCCTTGTGCCAAGTGGCTCGTCCCATTCACAATAGATCAGGGCAGGGCTGGGGCCTCCTGATTTCTCATCCTGGCTCCTTGCTGGGTCAGCAAGTCCTTCGGACCGCGCCCCATCCCAGCTGCCCTTACATCTTACGCTCACCTGGCTCCAGAGGTGCTCCCGAGGGTCAGCAGTTAATGTGGGCGCACACACACACACACCTTCCTTGGTGATGCAGCCCTGCCCCTGCGCTCTCCCAGGTTACATTACTGCAGTGCCCCTTGCCAGAGGAGACCACAGTCCTGTAGAAAGCAGATGCACCAGTCGGAGTCACTAGTCCTGGATTTCCTCATGGCCCTAGCTCCCCACCGGCCGCCCACTGCACTGCAATTGGTGCCAGTGAGGTACAAGCAAGGGAAGCCAGGCACAGCTGGAGGGGAGGCTGGACATCTGGCTCAGGGAGAGGGGAAGCTGTCCAGACAGCCAAGTGAACAGAGAATTATTATTACAGAGAATTGTTTCTTGGGTAACTGGCAGTGGGTGGTGAGATCTTGAGGCCGGCATTGTGCAGGAGGTCAGACTAGATGATCGTACTGGTCCCTTCTGACCTTAGAGTCTATGAACACAGGATCTGGGAAGGAGGAAGGCAGTGTGTTTTGCAAAGCGGATATGCAGCAATGCAGAGGTCCACGTGGCCTTCCTGAGCCTCTGTGTGTCCCTGAGGGCCACATCAGGACATCACGTATGCCTCACACCTACATCGCGCTCCTCAGCCTGGCTCCAGGCTGGCAACACCAAGGCCTGCCCATCTCCTGACTCCTGTCCTGATGGCACCGACCAGAGGAAGCCTTCCTTTTGTCCATTCGGCCCCAGATCCTCACTGTTCCCTGCAGGACTCAGGAGCACAACCCCTCCTCTGGTCCATCACAGCCTGTGTCTGTGGAGCTTGCCTCATCTTCAGACACAGTTTGCTAAGAACTGCCGGAACAAAGGAGGTAAAAGCTGGCTCATCTTAGCAATGGAGATACATCTGCAAACACGCACAACACAACACAACTTTCAAGTCTGTGGTCCTACACACGCCGTAGCTCATCCAGTGCTCCAGTGCCCACGGACAGTCACGCACGCTCTGGAACGAACTCACAGGAAAGGAGAAAAGGCAAAAAGGCCCCCTCCCTTGCGGTGAACGCTTCACAAAGCGATTTCTCTGTAACTGATCTACCAGGCCTCATCCACAGGGGGAATCTCCACAACGCTTTCAAAAGATACCGCTGACCACCCGATCTCGCCTGGCCCCAATGGCTGGAGCTGGATCGGGCGGGGCGGGGGTGGATTTTGGAGCTCCCTCCCCCAGGGGCAACTTAAAAATCCACCCATGGGTGGAGACTGATGGGGGCCCCGCTGGGCAGGGGGGCTGGGGGTGGCGGGGCCACAGCAAGGCCTGCAGGGGCCCCGGTGAGACCCACGGGAGGCCAGTGAGGGCCCCACTAGGTGGGGGGCCGGAGGGCTGGTGCTGGCCCCTGCGGTGGGGGGAGGGTTCATCGCAGGCAGCAGGGAGCTGTGGGGGAGACCCACAGGGGGCGAGGGAGCTCCCATGGGGGTGAGGGTCTGCCATGGGCATCAGGGAGCTGCTGGGGAGAAGTGGGGAAGGAGGCATTGCTCCATGCTCCCCTGCCCTGCCCTCCCACTCCCCAGGTGCCCCTGCCACCCCACATAGCCACTCCTGTCCTCCCTTCCCCTCTTCTCTCTTGCCACCCCTGCCCTGCTCCCCACATGGCTCCCCTTGTCCTCTTTTCCCACCCCTGCCCTGCTCTGCTCCCCACACTCTCTCCTGCCCCCCCACATAATGACCCCTGATCTCCCCTCCCCTTGCTTGCTGCCCCTACAACCCCACGTAGCAGCATTTCCCAACCAGTGCGCTGTGGTTCATGAATATTCATGACTTAATTTGAGTTCATTTGAATATTCGTGACTTTTAACGGTGGTGTGCCTCGAACCAAATGAAGGTAGCAAGGTGTGCCACGGCAGAGAAAAGGCTGGGAACCACTGCCCTACAGCCTTGCTCCCACCCTATGCACCGAGGTTGTCGCTCCTCCTCCGCGAGAGATGTAGGGCTTTGTCGACGTACTTAGGACTGCACCGCATCTCTGTAGACACCACCTTACTGACGGGGCTCCAGGCTGTCTTGTCGGTTTCACGGCTGGAGTTGTGCATTTGACAAGAATGCTGGATCCCTCTTCCCAGCCGGCTGCTGCTAGGTCTCTGCTCCACGCTGGGCTGCTGCCCGAGGGCCCCCAAGGAGCCCTGCTGCCCCCTGGGGTCTCTGCTCCCAGCACGGAGCCCTCTTACACTGAGGCTCCCAGCTCAGAGCCCAGCTGCCCCCGCTGGGCTCTCAGTTTCCTGCTGGGTGCATGGCAGCTGGACTCCAGGCATGGATCTCCCCGCCAAGGCAAGAAGCCCTGGACGGTTTCCTCCCACTCCCCTCTGGGAGCAGGGAGGTTATAAGCCTGGAGGGGGGCAGTGGGGCTCCCAGTGGGGAGCTGCATGGAGCTGAGAATCTTGCCACTCAGCCCTGCACACTGCATCTCAAGGTGGTGGACGCCCTCCTGACGACTGACAGGAGGGTAGTCTGGCCGTAATTAAGCTCTCCCGCCAACATAGCACTGTCTACACTGGGGATTAGGTTGGGATAACTGTCGCTCGGGTGTGTAGAGTTTTCACCCCCTTGCGTGACACAGATATAATGAGGTACGTTGCCAGGGTAGGCCTGGCTTTACATAGAACACTCCTGTTAATACGCCCCCGAATTATATTACCCGTTTTTTACAGCTGCATCACATTTTTGTCTCATAATCAGTTTCTCTCTATCCCCCAGATCCTTTTCCGCAGTGCTACCACCTAGCCACTTATTTCCCATTTTGTAACGGTGCGTATGATTCTTCCTTCCTACGCACCGCACCTGCACGCATCTTTACTGAATCTCATGCTGTTGGGTTCACACCGGTTCTCCAATTTCTCAAGGCTGCTTTGAATTCTAATCCTGCCCTCCAGAGATCTGGCACCCACCCCTGCTTGGTGACATCTGCAAACTTTATAAGAATACTCCCCAGCCTGTTATCCAAGTCATTAATGAAAAGACAGGATGTTAGCAGCCTTGTTAAGTCTTACGCATTCATTTTAGGACAACGTGATAGAAACTGTGCAGCTTGACACGTCTACGTCGGACAGTTATGTGATGAAAAGCGGAGAGGTGGAAGGCGGTGTTCTTGGTACTCCTGAACTGTGCATTCAAGGACGGAAGATGGAGTGTATCCCCACACAAGATCAGAAAGAAAACTCTTCAATCTATCGTGACTTAAGGCAAAGACAAAAGTAGAAAAGATGCTAATCAGGGGCCTTCTATTTGCTGGTGATGCAGCCCTCATAGCCCATGATGAAGACCTACTACAAGAACTTATGGACCACCTTTCAGGTGCTTGTCAAGCATTTGCTCTCATCATCAGCTTTAAGGAAATGGTTGTATTAGGACAGGGTGTTCCAGGAGATCCTTTCATCCTTAAATGCAAACCAGCTAGAAGCAGTTGGACAGTTCAACTATTTAAATGACTACCAACCTCTCACCAGAGGAAGAACTAAAAGTTCGCACTGGAAAAACTGCCACTACACTTGGTGGACTAAGTAAAAGAGCAGGGAACAACTCAAAGTTTACCATCAAGACCAAAATGTTCATGTGCCAAGTCTGTGTCCTCAGCACATGTGGTGGGGAAAGATGGACAACTTACGCTCATCAAGAGAAAAGGTTAAAGTTTTCACTTACACAGCTTATACCATATACTCAATATCAAATTGCAAGCTAACGTTACGGCTGGAGAGGTTCTTTAAAGGGCAAATATATCAAGCGTTACAGACCTGCTCAAGCAAAGATGGCTGCATTGGCTCGGTCATCTGAGCGAGTTGGAAGATGGATGGATAGCTAAGGACATGCTATACAGGGAACTATCAGAGGGAACAAGAACAACTGGACATCCCAAGCTTTGCTATAAAGACACATGCAAGCAAGATATGAAGGAACTAGGGAGCGAGAGGAAATCCAGAGAGAGGGAGGAATTATTTAAGTTCAGCACCAATATAGACAGAAGAACTAATGGATATAAACTGGCCATCAGGAAGTTTAGATTTGAAATTAGACACAGGTTTCTATCCATCAGAGGAGTGAAGTTCTGGAATAGACTTCCAAGGGAGCAGAGGGGACAAAAAATCCAGCTGGTTTCAAAACTGAGCTTGATAAATTCATGGAGAGGATGGTATGATAGGACAACCTAGTTTGACAGTTGACTGATCTTTGGCTCCTGGCAGTAGATACACTGATGGGATGATTGATGGGGTGGGTTCTGAGTTATTACAGAGAATTTTTTCTTGGATGTCTCACTGAGGAGTCTTGTACACATGCTAAAGTTTAACTAATTGATATATTGGGGTCAGGAAGGAATTTTCCCCCAGGGCAGTTGCATTGTGCGGGAGATCAGACTAGATGATCATACTGGTTCCTTCTGACCTAAGAGTCTATGAATTTGGAATTGATCCTAATTGATGGGAATCCTTGGCAAGTCATCATAACAAGCACCATGACAGGAGCTAGTCCCTGCAGCTTGAAAAGAAAAGAACTTGTAGGAAGCAGGCAGCTCCCAGTCAAGACTCACACATTTGCAGTGACTGCCAATGACGCAAATCTCGACTTGGACTAGTCAGTGACAGGAGACACTGCAAACCACATCATCACAGGCTGCAGTCTCCACCCACTCTCGCAGACGAAGGGATGTCGATCTGACAATGAAAATACTGGACAGTACCAGACCTAGGCCTTCCCTGCAGAGTCCCGGTACGGAAACCCTCCCAGTTTGACAGCAAATGATTGACAACCGCTTTTTGAGTACAATCTTTCAACCAGTTGTGCCTCCACCTTATAGCCTAGACCACATTTCCCTAGTTTGTTTATGAGAACATCATGTGGGGCTGTGTCAAAAACCTTCCTGAAATCAAGATCTATTACATCTATGTGTTTGCCCTTCTCCTGCGTCTTTGACTTCATCTGTCCTCTATGAGTTCTTGAAGATAATTACTAATGGTTCCAAGTCTGCATCAGCTAGTTCCCTGAGTACCCGAGGATGAATTTCCCCAGGTCGGCCAATTTGAATACATCTAAATTATCCAAATATTCTTTAACCTGTTCTTTAATGTTCTATTGTGGCTTGCTTTCCCTTTCCCCCTCTTGGTAATATTAATTGCATTGTTCCAAGGGGGTCGCCATGTTAGTCTGGGTCAGCAAAACAAACAAGGAGTCCTGTGGAATTTATAGGCTATGTCTACACTTGAAAAGTTTAGTTGACTTTATAAAGTCAACTTAATAAAGTTGACTTTAAGTCGACTTAAAGTGGACCTTATTAAGTCGACTTAACAGAAGTGGACTTAACTTTTCAAGTGTAGACGTGGCCCCTTTTCAACCTTATTAAGTCGACTTAATGTTTTAAGTCAACTTAAAAAGGTCCACCTAGGCACTACTCTGAATCTCCACTGGCTTAAGTTGACTCAATAAAGTCAACTTAAGCGCTAGTTCGAATTAAAACGAGGTGTTCTTAATTTGAACTAATTTTTCCTTAATTCGACTTAAGGAGCAGCTGAAGTGGACTTAAGGCAAGCCCAGTGTAGATGCAGAGTACATTAAGTCGAATTAAGCCTCCTTAAGCTGACTTAATTTGTAAGTGTAGATGCACCCTTAAAGACTAACAAATTTATTTATCGCATGAGCTTTTGTGGGAGAAAATCGCACTTCGTCAGACGCTTTGAAGATGGGGAACTTCCAGAATGAAGAAGCAGATTGACAGAGCCAGACGGGCACTTTCTTGGGCTTCTCCTGTTTTGGATGACTTCTGGGTGCCCGTCTGGCTCTGTCAGTCTATTTCTTCATTCTGTAAGTTCCCCATCTTCAAAGCATCTGATGAAGTGGGATTTTCTCCTATGAACGCTCATGCGATAAATAAATTTGTTAGGCTTTAAAAGTGCCCCAGGACTCCTTGTTTATTAACTGCATTGTGTATCTGATCACCATTAACCTTTTTACTGAAGGATGAAGCAAAAGGCATTAAACACTTCGCCTATTTGATGTTATCAGTTATTAGCTCCCGCTTCTAAACCTACACTTTCCTTCATCTCTCTCTTGTTCCTCTTCTGCCTTCTATGTCCTTAGCCTTTCTGGTTGTGTCCCTATACGCTTGTGCTGTTCTTTTATTCTCCTCCTTAGCAATTTATCCATTTCCACTTTTTGTAGGATTCCCAATTAACGTTCCAGATGGGAATTACACCCCCCTAGGCTCACGTCATGCCCAGTCCCTTTTCTCACCTCACTCAACCAGGTAGCAGAAGGGCCTGAGCTCTCTCTCACCTTGGGTGGCTGACACCTGGATTTTGCCACTGCAGTCGCACGCAGGTCGCTCTGGGGGCGCGGTGTATCTGTGACAGCGCCGGCCACTGAACCCCTCAGCACATACTGCAAGCAAACGGGAGAGGACGCTCAGCGCCTGCACCAGGCCATAGACTGGGCAGCCAGTGCCACCGACAGACCGATCAAGCCTTGGGCATCCACGCAGCCCCCTGCCCCCAGGCCTGGCAACCTTCAGAGGGCTGAGTGTTGTATAGAGGGGGTAACAGACAGCAGCCAAGCTCACGCTGCACTGCCAGAAGGACAGAAGACAAGCTGGGCCTGACTTGCACCCCTGCTGCTATGGCCGCTATGGGGCAGGACATCCCCAGCCCTGACTCCTTCCACTCCCTCCCTCCAATCCCCAGCTCCCACCTGTCTCTGCCCTGCCCCCAGCCTTCCTGGAACACCCCTGTGCCTCAGGCTGGGATACAGGCCATGTAGAGGCCCGCCTGCATCAGGATTATTCCCGTTATACCAAGGCCCAGGAGCGGGGCGGGAGTTGGGGGGCTGAGGCACAGATTGATGGGCTTGACTGACCCAAAATCCCAGAGCGCTCAGTGGCAGAGCTAGAACTGAGCCTCCATCTTGCACCAACACCCAGGCACACCCTTGCACGGGTGTCAATGATTCCACAAGGCGCCGGGCAGGACAGGATCAGACCCACAATGCCTTGCTCCCAGCACGAGGCCATGCTCCCTCTTGCAGTTCTGAGGATGGGAGGCATTTGAGCAGGGATCCGCCCTTACTGGTCCACACGTAGAGTGCTGAGTTGGGTCTGGAGATGATGCCAGCCATGGAGTTGATCAGGTAGAAGCCTGTCCCAGCCTGCAGAACAGCTGCGCATACGCTCCTCTCCCAGAGGCACTCCTGCTTGGCCTGTTCCAGGCTCTCGGCAGAGGGATGCACCAAAGCTGGGTTTCCCACCACGCCCCGGTGAGGCTGCTTCACAAACCACTCAGTAGCTGGGGAAGGAGAGGGTGAAAAGCAATTTCTCTGGGTCTCCTGTGAAATGTTTGTGCTGCCCACGGCCCCCCTTCCACCCAGCAAATGTCCTGCACTGACCCCAGCCCCAGTCGAGGGGCCTTCATTTGGCTGAGACACATTCCACGGGCTGAACAGCCAGCCTCAGAACATCACAGCCACGTCCCGTGCTGGCAAGCATTAAAGTATAATTTGACCGGCCAAGGAACCTTCCTAATCTCTGGGCCCCTTCCCCATATTGTCCGCTGTATTGCCCAGGAGTGTGCGCCCCGGGCGTTCCACCCGATTTTGGACTCTCAGATTTGTGGGGCCTGGGAATGGTGTTCCTGGGTATTCCCGCTTACTTCAACCTCTGGGCTGCAGATGTGGCGCAGAACCGCACGCCCTCCAGAAGAATCAGAGTGAGCCCATCAAGGCCGTACTGAGACCCATGGCTGGAGTGTGTGGAGGCCGTGTGACGGAAGCGGAGGAGAAAGCAACTGGGGGGGGAGCACCAATGCAGCCAGGCAGGGCTGTGATGGGAATGGGGGTACGCAGCAGCACGGAAATGAGGTCAGCCCATCAAGAGTGTGGGAAGGCGCTCAGCTTTCCCCAAGGACCAGCGGGAAAGGGGTCTTCTAATTCTGCCTGTGGTGTGACATTTGAGAGCAGAACGTGACCCTCCTTTTAAAATTCCTCCTGCTTCTGTCCCTCACTTAACTCTTCTCCCCTGGCCAGACGGCCAGACAGCAGCAGCATTGTGCGTTGCTGGGAACAGAACCATGGCATCATTTGGAATGCGGATGACTCTCCTGGCACGAGTTTCGAGATCTAATCTGTGCACTCCTGCTTTCGCTAAAGACTCAAAGGCTACGCATCAAGTTGTTATCGCTTGGAATTTAAATTTTAATTCCTTGCAAAATTACAGGTAATTAAAGATCAAAGGCAATAACACTTTTTGGGACTGCCATGATGCTAGGGGCGATTTTCTGCCCAAATTCATAATATAAGGATGATTTGCTGTGGCTATAAGGAAATGCTTTGAAAAAAGACGTAATTACAAATTACTTAACCATAAACTAGGCCCCCAGAGCTTAGAAATTCTGCAACTCCCCGCCCCAGTCATCCCAAAGCCACTTGGCTTAGTCGAGCACCTAGACAAGTGGGTCGTGGGAGGGGGTCAGGATGGCACAGCTCTGTGGGGAGGACTAGACGGAGAGGCTTCTAAGGGGTTGGAGGAGGGGAATAGAGTTGCACTCCTGCAGCGCTGAGATATTTTGCTAGAGACGCCCCCGCCCCCCGCGAGCTCTGGCAGCACCTGGTGATGGCAAGGCAAGGGACAGAGATCCTGTGTACCACAAGCGATAGAGACATTTCAATAATGGACTTGGTTCTTCTATATCCCTGAATAAAGGAGAACCAGCTGAGTCCCGCCCAAGGCTCCTCTGGCCACTGAGCAGACATAACAGCTCAGGCCCAGAGGACCATGGCTGGGGCCAGGGTGGAAATCGCAGTCCCCTGGAAAGTCTGTTGCAAACTGGGAGGCTGGCCAGCATCTCCCTGCAGTTCTGTCTGGCTGGGAGGAACTAAAGTCATGGCCACTGAGGGAAACGAGCTGGGGGGATCCTGTCCTGTTCGCTGTCCAGCCCTACAGTTGACCTTGTTTGCCCACTTCTGGCCAAGGGCACAAAGAATGGGCTCCCATCTCGGCCCCCTCCTTGGCTAGAGCCGTTCACACAGCCAGAGGCCAGGCTGCACCTGCTCTGGGGTGAAATAAAGGACTGTCCCTAGAGGAATCAGGGCTGGGGGTGTGCCCTCATGCCAGCATGCAGCCCTTCTCAGTGTGGGGTGCAGGCTCTGGGCCAGCACCAGCTAGCCCCTTACCCTCTCTGCACTTGCAGATGAACGGCTTTCTCTCCTCACAGCTGGCGTCTCTCAGAAGACCAGTTGCGGTATCCAGCCACACGCAATCCTTCAGGCCGCCATCCGCCAGATCATCTCGTAAGTGCCTTCCCGAGACATAAAGGAGCAGAGGGCTTTTGTTACAAGCCGTGACCAACCCCAGCATTCGGCCAACCCCTGCTCCAGCCCCCTGTGCCCCACGCTCTCCACCATCCCTTCCTTTCACAGGAGCAGCCTAGCTCCCCCAGCCTGCTCTGGGGTCTGAAGGTGGGAGCTCCCAGGAGGCCCTGGCACAGATCTGCCCTTGCTTCAGTTGGGTTATGCAGTGTCTGATGCTCCCTGAAGCACAGTTGAGTACATGGGAAAAACGCCTCCACAAGGAGCGTTGAGGAGCAGCGTGTGTGAGTGGAGACTTTTTAATCTGGGGGGCCACCACGTGGCAAAATTGTGAACTGTCACTTTAAAGGAGGGAGGCTCATTGGATGACGCTCTCTGCTTTTACAGCCACAGATCCGAAGGCCCAGGAGGAGTAGGTCTGACGTGACCTCCTGTACAACACAGGCCAGAGAACTGCCCCAAATAATTCCAGATCAGATCTTTTAGCAAAACATCTGGTCTTGATTTCAAAATTGTCAGTGATAGAGACTCCACCATGACTCTTATTCAGTAATTACGGTAGTTCCCTTGGGGTAACTGTGTTAGTCCACCATGCCAGTCTAGGTCAGCAAAACAAATAAGGAGTCCTGGGGCACTTTTAAAGACTAACACATTTATTTATCGCATCAGCTTTCTGGGAGAAAATCCCACTTCATCCAATGCTTGAACATGGAGAACCACCCACAAAAGCTCATAGAATCATAGACTAATAGGGTTGGAAGGGACCTTACGAGGTCATCTAGTCCAACCACTGCTAAAAGCAGGACCACTCCCCCTAAATCACCCCAGCCAGAGTTTGTCTAACCGGACCTTAAATATCTCCAAAGATGGAGATTCTACCACCTCCCTAGGTAGCCCATTCCAATGCTTCACCACCCTCCTAGTGAGAAAGTTTTTCCTAATATCCAACCTTGACCTCCCCAGCTGTAATTTGAAACCATTGCTCCTTGTTCTGTCCTCTGTTACCATCGAGAACAGCCTAGCTCCCTCCACTTTGGAGCAACCCTTCAAGTAGTTGAAGGTTGCTATCAAATCTCCCCTCGGTCTTCTCTTCTGTAGACTAAATAAGCCTAGTTCCTTCAGTCTCTCCTCATACGTCATGTGCCCCAGCCCCCTAATCATTTTTGTTGCCCTCCACTGGACTCTTTCTAATTTGTCCACATCCTTTCTGTAGTGGGGAGCCCAAAACTGGACACAGTATTCCAGATGCGGCCTGACCAGTGCCAAATAGAGGGGAATTATCACATCCCTCGATCTGCTGGCAATACTCCTACTGATGCAGCCTAATATGCCATTGGCCTTTTTGGCAACAAGGGCACACTGTTGGCTCACATTCATCTTCCCGTCCACCATAACCCCCAGGTCCTTTTCTACAGCGCTGCTACTTAGCCGATCGGTCCCCAGCCTGTAGCAGTGCATGGGATTTTTCTGTCCTACGTGCAGGACTTTGCACTTGTCTTTGTTGAACATCATGAGGTTTCTTTTGGCCCAATGCTCCAATTTGTCCACGTCTCCCTGAATCCTCTCTCTACACTCCAGCATGTCCACCATTCCCCCCAGCTTGGTGTCATCTGCAAATTTACTGAGCCTGCAATTTATCCCATCATCCAGATCATTAATGAAGATGTTGAACAGAACCGGCCACATGCAATAAATAAATTTGTTAGTCTTTGAAAGTGCCACAGGACTCCTTGTTTGTTTTATTTACAATAGTTAATTACCTTCACTAGTAAAAATGTAACCCTTATTTCTAGTATAAATTTGTTTAGCTTCAATTTCTGGCCAGTGCCTTTTGTTACACCTTTCTCTACTAGATGGAAGAGTTTACTGTCAAATATTTGTTCCCCAGTGGATGTATTTATTGACTGTAATCAAGCCATCCCTTCACCTTCTTTTTATTAAGCTAAATAACTTGAGCTCCTTGAGTATGTCACTCTAAGACAGATTTTCTAACCCACTAATCATTCCTGGGGCTCTTCTCTGAACCTCTCCAATTTCTCAGTGTCCTTCTAGGCTTGTTGACACCAGAGCTGGACACAGGATTCCAGCAGCTGTCCCACAGAGGCCAAATAACCTCTCTGCTCCTACCTGAGGTTCCCATTTATGCATCCAAGGATCACATTAACCCTTTTGGCCACAGCATCACACGGGGAACACCTGATTCACCACAACCCCCAGATTTTTCTCAGAGTCGCTGCTTCCCAGTCCCAGACTCCCCCATCCCGTCAGTACAGCTAGACATCCACGTTTCCATTTAGCCAGATTCCAGCACACATTGTTGTCTTGAGCCCTGCTCACCAAGGACACAAATCACTCCGTATTGGTAACGTTATTTACCACTCCCCCAATGTCTGTGTCACATGCAAACTTTGCCAGTGACAATTTTATGTTTTCCTTAGGTCATTCGCCGATATGTTAACAGCGCAGGGCCAAAACCCAATCCCTGCCAAGCCCCACTGGAAAGGCATCTGGTCTCTGATGCTTCCCTGTTTACAGCAGGCAAGCTCCAAAGTAGTGGTCATGAATTTGCACTGCTAGCCCTTCTCGAGCAGGGCTGGGCCAACCAGTCCCCATTCAGGCCGCCGGCAGAGCAGTGGCAGGCGGCTGCCTCCCGTAGTTAGGGTGAGAGCCATCAAATCACATGAGGCTGGCGAACGCAGCCCCTTTCCTGGAGCACACACAGTGTGGCGGTGGCATCAGAGCCGCCGGCCCTGCACTGCAGTAGGGGAAAGTGAGGAGCGAGAGCCAGACTTGGGGTGATGTCCCAGTGAACAGTGCTTTGTTAAAAATTAAAAGGCCCTTTATTAGCAGCAGGCTCAGATCCTGTCAGACATGAGGATCCAAACTGCCCGGGTACCCTGCCTTGCATGCACCAGAGAACACCCTCCATGGTAAAACTCACTTAAATGCCCGAAGTGTCTCCGCTGGGGCACTTGCCCTCCTCAGCGACTGTGTGCTGCGAGCAGATCCCCTGACCAACAGCCTCCAACCTCCATGGCTCTCAGCTCCGCTGAGTACGCCCACCTTTGCTGCACCCAACACCCAGAGTCTGCACTGAGCCTCCCTGCCCATAATAATTCTGTGCCCTTCTCAACCCTCAGTGTGTTAGGCCTCATCCCTGCCCCGAGGGGAGGCAGCCATCATTCACGCGTTTCACAGATAACCAAGGCTGGGACTGGGTATTTGATCCTGCATGGCCAGCTCTCACCCAGACCCGTCTGCCTTCCAGGCTCAGCTGGTCAGCCGTCTCTCTGCACAGCACACGCTAACACATTGTCGCCCTCTCGTAGCTAGACCACACAGAACAATGTAGGCGTCTGCCACTGGCTCTGAGCTCCTGGAGCAACTCGTTCATTCTCAGGGTCGCTTCTTGCAGACCCTTTGCCCGCCAAGGAGGGGCTGGCTGCTTCAGGGGGTTGCTAATGAGCTACGGGGTGTCTCATCTGTATGGGATGTGTGTGACTCCAGCCAGACCACAGGGATCAAGAGCTCTTCCCACCCAGTTACCATGTGGTGGACCCTAGATAGGATGTTTGCTGGGTCTCCGTTCCATCTCCCATGCCACTAACCATGCACCACCACTGTCCCTGGAAAACACCAAGGGCAAGAGCTTAGCAGCAGTTCAGAAAGGAGGGGAGACCTCTCTCGATAACGAGGACATCTCCAGACATCAGGTGGATGACACTTCACAGCCAGAAAGCCCCATGGTTCAGTGCAAGAGCCAGGGCCCACTGGGGGGATCTAGGAAGAACTCATCGTCCCTGGAAAAAAGCTTCTCTGATGGGAGGGTTATTCCAGACTTTCCCAGGGGGGGTTTTCAATGCCTTCCCTAGGCCGGGGACAGCACACTGGACTAAATGGACACGTTTCACCCGCCCAGCTGACTCCTGCGTGCCTCTGGCTGGCCGGATTCAGACAGGCCCGGCCAGAACGGCTTTCACGTAACAGCCTTACAAGGTAAGTGCTCACTCTGCAAGCTGCCTGGTGAGGGGCTCTTGCGTCGTCCACTGAAACACGGATTCATCTGTCTGGTCATTCAGGCCTGTCCAGTAGGGACCCTGGAAGTTTGAACATATCCAGTCCTGGAAGGGAAGGAAACAAGCTCAGGAGCGAGGGGCAGGACGTTCTTACACTCCCTGCCAGCTGGGCCTAGAGCTGGGCGTCTCCCACGCCGGGCACACCCACCTGAAGAGAACCGGTTGGTCCCCAGTGACGCTGCGGTTCAGCTTCTCTGCCCTCGGACGCCTGGCGTTAGGCAGGCTGGTGTGAAGTCAGGGGCCTTTGTGACAAATTGGGGTCTCGTTTCCTACACGCTCAGTTAAAATTAGCCCATTCCGCCTCCTTTCTGCTCTTTACACCTGGCCTGTGTCCTCTCGGTTTCAAAGCTCAAGAGCAGGGCAGTTCAGTGGCCCGTAGACTAGAGCACCGGCCCAGCAACAGGGCAGGGAGTGCTGCTTTCCAGCCCTGCCCCACCTCATTGCCCCATGGCCTCCTGATATTCCAGAGGGTCCTGGGCATTCTGCTGGGCTTGAGGCTTGCTGGGTCTTACCTTCTCCTGGAGGGAAGTCATATACAGAAGCTCAGTCTGTCTGAACCGCCGACACACCTGTAGCCCCTCCTGCCAGGTGCTGGCCAAGGACGGATCCCAGTAATAGCAGCTATCATTCCATGATCTCCAGCCAGGCTCCGTGGGGCAGCGGCTGATGGGACCTGCCATGGAGAGGAAACACCCTCGAAGGAACAATACGGGAGCCATTGACAGGACAGCGGTGGAGATGCAGGCAGGCTCAGCTCACAGAAGTGGGGTGCATGAGGTGGGCAATAGCTGATCAGGAAGAACGCCCTCCTCAGTCCAAACCCAAACATGACCCATTTCTGGCCCCAGCCCACCGCTCAGGACAGACAGACACACATCACCTTGGGCTATTGGCCATGCTTTCCTCATCCTCTCCCACCTTGCTGCCTTCAATGCTAGTTCACGGCCCTGCTTTAGACTCTCCGTTTATTTACCCAGACACGTGCTGGGCTGTGCTTGGCGATTGCACGCCGCACTCTGCGGTTCTCACCCAGCCCCACGCAGCACACCACGCACACAGCGCTGGGCTGGGCGAGAACTAGCGCACGCGATCAGCACCCACCCCTGAGCTGCTTCGCTCTGTGCCTCCGTCTAAGTGGTGCCGGCTCTCGTTTGTCCGGCTGGGGGGGCCTGTGCCCACCCACATTGCCAGGGCAGTGTGGCCCCAGCTCATAAGCACACACTGGAGGGGTCACCAAGCTTGGCTCCCATCTGTCCTGCCAGGACGGCACCTCACTGAGCAGAGATCTCCCTGAACGGTCCTTGTCCCAGGCCTCCTTTGTCTGGTTACCCTCCCTTTGTAGGTCCCTGTCCCCCCGCATGGCCGAGCAGTGGGAACCGAAACAGGCGGCTGCAATGAGCAAGAAAAGCGACAAGGAGCCAGAAGGAACAGGCCTCCTGCCACCCCACCAGCACCACTCAGCGTGGACTGGCCGGGCCTGGGAACGGGAACTGCCTTGGCGTTAAAGCAAGCTGGCCCTGCACTGATATGGGGCATCTTCCCTAAGGGAAGGTCACGTTGCGAGCGGGGGCCTTCAGCCCACCCCCTGGCAGGAGACAGGGTGCCCCCCGACCCCTGGGCTGCTCTGGGCTCCCTGTCAGCGAGAGGTGTCCCAGGCTGCCCCGAGGGTCCTGGCCCTTCTTTCACCATCAGGGCTGCTGGCAGGTACTCACCCTCTGCTCCTTCGCAGACCCAGGCCTTGAGCTCTGAGCAGCTGGACACGGCGAGGCCAGGATCCTCGGGGGCCCCAATGCTCAGGCAGCCTCCCTGGCCGAGCGGCACACCAGCCAGCCTGAGGCGGAAGCACAGGACAGTCCGTCCAGAGCTTTGTCACACGGGACAGAGCAATTCAGGGAGTTGAAGCTTGAAGCTCTCACCTCCGAGCAGGGGAAGCCTCAGGACCCCCTGCCCTGTGGGACGGGCCACGGCCACAGCCCACTGCAGGAAGATGGGTAGGGTGGACACCTCCACCCGGGTAGGATGCACACGCACTGGGGCATGCAGCACGGGGAGGAGGGTTCCGTAGGTAGCTCAGTCTCAGAAGAATGGGGAATGCCCCAGGCCCCAGGGGTGGGAGGAGAGAAACACCCAGCTGCCCGGCTCTACAAGTGGGAGGGAAGACACCACAGGTGCGCAGTCCTATGGGTGGGGGGATGTCCCAGGTGCTTGCCCAGGTGAGAGAGAAAAAGGAGGTGGCACCTCATGCGCCTGACCCCCCTGAAGGTGTGGTGGACTCACCAACAGGTCCTCCACGTGCCCCAGACCGGCTGTGCCAGCCACTCCGCCTGCAAGGGTGGGCAGGTGAGTAGAATTGGCCAGGGGGCAGGCCGGGGTCTCTTGCTTGGGGGGTGACTGCTGCCCCCCAGGCAGGAGGAGACCCAGGTGTTCAGCCCCAAGGACACCGCGGGATGCGTGGAGCGGCTGGGAGCAATCCCACATGCAGACTGGTGAGTATCTGCCCCCAGCTGAACGCACCCGCGCTCGCCTCACAGGCCCTCCCGGCACGTTTTGCTACCTGCTCACCAGGCGGCAGCGCCATCCGCGTGCTGAGCCCCTGACCACATCCAGCTGCCATCACCATCGAGGTCGCTGAGCCCCGTCCAGCTGTCCTTCTGTACCATGGCTGCGACCCAGGCCTGAATGGAGCAGGGGACTTGATCAGTGCAGCACACAGCACCGCTATGTGTCTGCGGAGCTCGGGGACGGCCTGCGGGGCGCTAAGTCATCCAGGGCAGCCCAGGAGGGAGGAGACATGTAGGGCGAGTTTGGGGCAAGAGGTAGGGGGTGCAGTCCATCCCAGCTAGGGGCATTCTGCTACCCGGAGCGCATCCTGGAGGAGGATGCAGGGCATGCTGCGTGTAGGCGCACCCCCTACCCCGTCACTCAGTGAGTGGAAAGGGGACAGCACAGGGATGTGGCTGCGTCTGTCCCTCTCGAGAGGGGGCTGCCCCCTGGGATGGGGTGCCTGCTCTGCCCACTGAGCTTTACGAATGCATGGGTGCTACCCCTGACCACTTCCCTCCAATCCAGCTCTAGTTGGGTGGGGGGATAGCTAGGACAGGTGGTGGGTCACCCCAGGGCAGGCACCCAGCAGCCAGATAGGCCATAGCCCCTGTGCATGGGAAGGAGAGGCTGGATGGGAGGAAATGGCTTGGCCCACAAGGCCAAGCCAAGAGCCAGAGGGAGCCTCTCTGGGCGGCCCTGTGGGCAGAAGGGAATCAGTGTCTGGCCAGGACTCTGAGGAGTCACCTTCCTTCACACACCGACAGCAGCCAGGGGCTGGAATTAGGAAGACATGAGGTTTGCTCCTTGCTTCCTAATCTGTTCTGCTCAGGGAGGGGGCCAGGGGTCGCACCTCAGACCGTGCACATCCCCGTACCTTCTCCTCCACGCTGTCAAGAACCAGCAGCCCCATGCCTTCTCCAGAAGCCCGGCAGGTAGCCTCTGCTTGCCGCCACGTCTTGGCATCATTCTCCTCCATGTGGTAACAGTGTCCGTCCCAGTACCACCAGCCTGTGCCCTCCGGGCACCTTGTGCTCACCAGACCTGGAGAGGCAACAAGGAGGCAGCCCTGGCTCATCACCTGGGCCATGCCCTTTGGGCTAGGGCCTGCTGGCCGCACACAGTTCAGGATCAGGACTAGGCTCCCATACCCCGCACTTACACTGAGGATCTCTGCTCCGTCCGCGGATCTCAAAGGGCGCTGCAGGTGCAGTGTGGGCAGAGGGTTCCCTGCTGTCCCTCATGCACCCATCACTGTCGCCACCTCCAGGGGGAAGCTGATGCACAGGAGGGTGCAAGAACTTGCCCAAGGCTGGGGCAGAGTCAGAAACTGGTCACAGCCATTAGCCAAGCAGGACAGGAGCCAAGGCAAAGGCCATCGGTGACCTTGGACCCCCCTGGACTCACGCCCTCGCACGACTGCAAGGAGAGCTGCACAAAATACGCCGGGTGAGGTATCTTAGGACCGTGACGGCAGGCTGGTTATTCAGAGCACTGGAAAAGGCACGTGACGTTATGAATTCTCCCTAGATAATGGTATTAGAACATGGCTAAGACCAGACAGACAAGCCTGGGTAAAGGAGACAGACTGGGATGCCCTGGACAAGGCAATGTGGCTTCACCTCAGTTTACGTCTTAGCAGTATACCTCCATCTAAACCAGCAGGGGTGAGCCTGCTCCCGAACTCGAGACAGAATTCACCTGGCCCCACACTCCAGAGAGACATGGGGGCCTTCCTGACTTGTGAGACAAAGGCCTCGCTTTGGGGTATAAGGAACAGAAACTCTGTCTGTATCCTTCACCTCAGGAGATAGTGGAACCAAGAGATGGGATCACTGTGCTGAGGGAGAAAGCTGGAAAGGAGTCTGGGGTGACGGAAACCGTCCTGCCCAGATTGTATTGTGCTGGATTCCCTTTTAGACTTTCAGAAGGGTGTTGTCACTTTTCTGTGTTTGTAGCCAGCTCTGCCGTTATCCCCTGGATCCGGCACCACTTGAACAGGCTCTTCTGTTAATGAACTTGTTTCACTTTTACTATAGCCCAAGCCAGTGCTGTGTTTGAAGGGAACGTCTATGTACCCAGGTACGTTAGTGAGCTGTGATATGCTGACTCTTTATCAGAGCAGCCGTGTTAACATCTTCTGGGGACATACCGTGGTGGGGGCTGTGCCTTGCAGAGAAACAGCTGGGAGGAGCTTGGGGGCAGGAATTCTCCGGCTATTCCCCACTGGGCGAGGTCTGGACCAGGAGAGTCAGGAGGAGGTTGCTAGGGAGGCAGACAGGCTGGTGTGGCAGGGAGCTAAGGGCCAGCAAAGCTCACGCTGGCTACGGCACAGGGATAACAGCTCCCAGTTCTGGGTCCCCTGCGGTGTGTACATCACAGCTTTCCCATGCACCCTTTCCTTCCCACACCAGGGTCCCGATGCACCCATCGAGGGATGGGAAGGAACCTGTGCCTTCCTACCCTTCAGTACTGGCAACGTATCCTGCTCTGGGACACACCTTCACCAGTGCCTCTGTGCAAACCCGGAAAGGTGGATTAAATGATGTGATAGATCTATATCAAGACACTTGTGCTGTGGTGGTGGTTACACCCCATGCACTTAGTGTCAGCACTGATGACTTGTTGAGGGCCACCAGCTATACACTGAGACCAGAGAGAAAAGCCAGGGCTTCACCTATGAGTCATCAGGACATGTAGGGACATATCTATCGTCTGGGGTGTGCAACGGCTTTTCCCTGCATGTACTGTGAGCTTCTGTTTGAAACAAGCCACGTGGCAGACCAGAGACTATAAAATGCAGCTGCGCCATCTCCATTTTCTCTTCATTCCCGCATCCGACCTCTGGATCAACTCTTCTACATCTGCAGCTGTGGGATAAAGGACTTAGGGCAAGTCTATACTGACGCCGGCAGCGCAATCTTCAGTTTTCTATTGAGGCGTCTGCGTAGGCGTGTACGATCGATAACCAAACCGGAGCTGGAACACCACCTCCGAAACACACTTGCACTACGCCGACCAGACGCCATTTCCGGTCGGCTTAGTGTAGTGTGTAGCGAGGATTTAAGAAGTCGACAGGAGAGATATAAGGTTTTTTACGTACCTTGCGCATCTCCTGTCGACAGCCACCAAAAACGGTGGTAAATGTAGCCTAGGGCTCAGACCCATCCAGGTCTAGGATGTACAAGCCTGCAAACACCCCAGTATTGCTAAGAATTGGATGTATCTGGACTTTGAAGTCATTTGACTGTATCTGATTGCTTTGATCATTTAACATCTCTCTTCTTCGTTTCTTTTCTTTTCTAATAAACCTTTAGTTTTAGATACTAAAGGATCGGTTGGCTGCCTGGTATTCTGGGTAAGATTCAAACCTATAATGATCTGGGAATGTGGCTGACCTTTGGGGGATGGGGAGAACATTTTATAAAGTGAGCAGAGTTGTAAATAACTTCTCACCTTACTGGGTCCACTTGGTGATTGGGAGCCAGAGACTGAAATGCAATAAGGGAGGCTGGGAAACTTCTTCTTTTTGAGTCTTGATTCCCAGCGGGGGAATGAGGCGCACTGTTTGTGAGTGGTTGGGGAATCTAATTCAGTGTTAGCCACCAGTTTGGAGAGAACCTGCTGTCCTTTTGCAGCCTGCCCGGATCTGCCATTTTCAGGTGGGCGACCCCAGGCACGGACAGACCGCAGTGGTATATTTACCATCACGTGGCTGGTGGAGACTCGGAGGCTGGTCACTCTGGCTCCATTCATCTCCTCTCCCTGCCACAATATCTTCCATCCTTGGGTAACCGACTGCAGTGCATGTCCCCTATCCCTGCACGCACACTGCCCGCTCTGCCGCACTTACCGTGGAGACAGGAAGGGCCGTCCCTGCGGACGCAGCTCAATCTCCCTTCGCAGCGGCCATTCAGAGGGTTACAGGCACCAGTGTTAGGACAAGGCTGGCAATGCCGTGCGCAGCTCACACCATAATAGCCAGGGGAGCAGGCTGCAAATACAAACGCACCAGCACTCACTGCCCAGTGGTACCCATCGGCAGTAGGTCCCCATCCAGCTCCCACTGGAGGCAGTGAGATTTTTCCCCTGCTTGCTGCAGCAGGACCATGCCCTGTGCATTTCAGCAAGCTCAACCCTGGAGACGCTAGGACAGGGAACCAGTCTGCCCCTGGCCTGATGAGGCAATTAGCAGGGCTCTCCAGACTCACAGGTGCCCCAGCAAATGGGTCTGAGCCTCACGCTGGAGAAGTTCCCAGCCCAAGGGCAGCCCTGCCTGCAGCCCCTGGCCCCACCCAGCAAAGAGCAGCTTCTCTACCTGACTTGACATAGAGGATGGCCCCAGAGCCGGGGCTGTCGACAAGCACCGTCCCGTTCACGGTGTAGTGGGCGTCCTGCAGCTGCACCACACCGGTGCAGTTCTCCCTCTGCAGGAAGCAGGAGTCCTTGGCCGCCCCCAGTGAAGCATGTCTCTGCCACACCAAACCTCCGAAGGAAACGAGCAGCTTCTCCCGAAGAGCCGGCAGCTCCAGGTCTGCAAAGAGGGTTCCCGCAAACCCTGGGAGTGACGGCTTCTGGGTCCCTCCGGCCCCCTTCAGTGACAGCCTCCCTGAAAGTTGACCCTCCACACCCCCCCCGCAACCGCCTCCCTCCCCTAGTGACAGCTTCCCTGCCTTCCCCCCACCCCCCCTGCCCCCCCGCGACCGCCCCTCTGCCCCCTCCCCCCCCCCCCTTCCCCCCGGAAAATTTGCTTCCCCGCCCCCCCCCCCCCCCCGGCAACCATGATAGACCCCATGCCTCCTCCCTGACCCCCAGCCTCCACCACCCATGGACCTGCGATGGCACCAATCCAGCTTGGAGTCTCGAGAGCCTACATGTCCCTGCACAGCTCCAATGCACGCTGCGGCTTTGGGGTGGGGTGGATGCTAGATTGCAAATCCCTAGCCTGACTCTCCTCTCAGCGCCAGCCACCCCGCTCCTGTGGCTGCAAGGGGCAGACTCCTGACTCCCCCATCGAGGGCCAGGAGAACCAGGCGCTGGCCAAGTGAGCCGGGAGCGCCGTCCACCTCCATGTCCACTGGCTGATTAGGCTGTGGGGGGCAGCATTGCTCAGCCATGGCAGGCCCCAAAAGGAGCTGCAGCCCCCGCAGAGGGCTCTGCCTGGTGATCCCTGCTCAGGGCCTGCAGCCGGAGCCCGGGGAAATGGCCCACGTGCCCCCAGCTCCCTGCCTCCCAGGAGCAGAGACAGCCCAGTGCCTGACCTTCCGCTCGCTGACAAGACCAGAGGGAGCGCGAGGGGCAGCGTTTCTCAGGGCCTCGGCCTTCGGAAGGGGTCTCGCAGAGCTGAAAGAAACAGAACATGAGTCTGGTCCGGATCCTGGGCTGAAAAACCTTCTAGGGCTAAAGCTGAGGACAGGACTAGGCAGGAAGAGGCACTGCCCGGAGCAGACTACTGGAGTGTGGTTCTCCCCGTCTCTCCGCACCACCCCGCCGCTCAGAGCCAAGAACACGCACACTTGGCCTTTGCAGGCTTCACGAGGAGTTTGCAGCTAAGCCCTGCGGGTGAGCCATTCACTGACGCTGCTCTACGCCGCTCAGGGCCTGCCCTGAAGCCCTCGGAGCACTGTGTGCGCACCACCGCACATTTCCACGCAGAGCCCTCTGCTCGGCGCAGTGACGGCCAAGCACATGGCAGACGAGGAGATGTTCCCCCTGGAGAACGTTACAGGCCAGCTCCCGGGAGCTGCACTGATTGTCCTAGGACCAGAGGAGTCCATCCACGCGCTGTAAGGATTGTCCAGACCTTCCCCTCTGCCCTCTCACCGCCCCTCCTGCTAAGGGGGCAACCCATGGGGTATGGTCAACCGGGAGGCCCTTGGGGTTGATTGCAGGGGTCACCGTGAGCATGGCCCAGTCCCCTGAGCAGTCTCCCCATGCTGGCCAGCTCCAGCTGGGAGCTCTGGGGTGCAGGGACCCCCAGGGGACCTCCCAGACAGTGTCCCTGTCCTGGAAGTGCTGCAGGGATTTTCAGTCCTTGCAGAATGCAGGAGCTGCACGGAAATAAACTATCAGCCCTCTGGGTCCATATCACTCAGGAAACTCTCTCCAGTGCCCCCCTGCCTTGGCTGGCCCTCAGGGGACGGCCCTCTGTGATCTTAGGGGTCACCACACGCAGGAGACCCCGTCTCCCTACGTCCCTGTATGGAGCTGCTGCAGGACAGCACGACACCTATAGGAGTGGTGCTGCCCTAAGGAAGGAGTCGGCAGGCCGCCACTGCTGAGTTTGTTCGTGGCTGCCCATGGCCGCAGTTCTCTGTGAACCCTGGGTGAGATGGGGGGACAGACGCAGCCCTCGCAATGTCTCAGCGTCTCCCCACAGCGGGAGCAGTGCCGGGGAGCACCACAAATGGAACCTCACAGAGGTTGGCTCCACATGTCCCCCTCAGGGGCAGTTTGGCAGGATGGGACCGTCCCATCTTAGCCCCTCCTCCAAATCGATTGTTCCTTCTGAAGTGGAGCACTTTGCATTTGTCCTTATTGAAATTCATCCTATTTACTTCAGCCCATTTCTCCAGTTTGTCAAGATCATTTTGAAGTCTACTCCTGTCCTACCACTCCCAGCTTGGTATCAAACTTTATAAATGGGCTCTCCATGCCATTATCCGAATCATTTATGAAGGTACTGGCTGGAACTGGAACACGGACAGATCCCTGTGGGATCCCATCCAATATGCTCTTTCAGCAGGGTTGTGAACCTTGGACAACTACTCTCTGAGTAAGCATTTCCAACCATTGGTGAATCTACCTTAGAACAGGTTTGCCTGGGCTGTATTTCAGTTGTGAGAATTAGTTTATAAGAAGGTCATGTTTGTGACGCTGTCTGGATTTAGGGAACCATTTATGATACTATTTCTTATTAATATTTCATAACTGCAATAATCCATAGGAACTATGCTGTGTTTGATACCAATAGAAAGGTTGTAATTTCCTGGGAATGATTATATGGTTTATGTGTAGGAATTGCATCTGTATTAGATGTTATGAATGTTTGTTAAATCTGTGTTTCACCTTCTGTGATTCTGGGAAACTCTCCCGACTGGGTGGCTACGGCCATTGTCTTCTTAATGGCCCATTAAGGAAGCTCCCCAGTACAATGGGCCGAGGGAGAAACCTGTTGAGCCGCTAGGACTTGAACATGTGACAACTCCAATTGGATTGGAAAGAACTCCACACAGCATGGGGAAAGCCAGAGGTGATAAAAGGCAGCAGCCCCGACTCCATCTTATCTCCAGTCCCCAGTCTCCAGCCAACACCCATCTCTGGAACTATTCCTCTGCGACTGGACAAAGGATTGAGGCCCACCCGGGTGCTGGGTGTTTACCAGAGGAACAAGCCTGCAAACTCCAGAGGAACAAACCTGCAAACTGCTTTTCATGAACTTTAAATCATTTGTATGTGTGTGATTCGCTTTGACCCTTTAACATCTCTCATATTTTGCTTCTTTTCTTTTTATATTAAACCTTTAGTTGTAGTTGCTAAAGGATTGGCTACCAGTGTGCTATTTTGGGTAAGATCCAAACCACTATTGTTCTGTGTGCTGTGGCTGGCCCTTTGGGGTCAGGAGAACCTATATCTTTCAGGGACCGTGTGGTGAGGTGGGAGCCAGAGGAGCTGGAGTGCAATAAAGGGGCTGTTTCTATTTTGGCAGATTTCGCGGTACCCGGTGTGGGGAACCAGAACCCTGGTTGTGACTGATAGGGAGCTGGTTTAAGTACCACCCATTAGTGTGTGGGGAGTTTGGCTCCCGGTTTTGCAGCTTGCCCTGATTTTTGCACATTAAGGAGGTTATCCCAGGAGGCCCCGGTCACATTGTTTATGATATCAAAAGCTGAGGGACATCCCCCCATTCACAAGTCTTGTTACCCTGTCAAAGAAAGATATTAGGCTGATGTGAGATTTGTCAAGATTTGGTTCTGAACAAATCCATGCCGTCTGTTACTTATCACCTTATTATCTTCTAGATGCCTGCAAATTGATCGTCTGAATTTGCTTCACTGTCTTTCCAGTTACCAAACCCAGCTGATGGGTTCATAATTCCCTGGGTTGTCCTTATTCCCCTTTTTTAGATAGGCCGAATATAGTACCTTTCTCAATCTTCTGTGATTTCTTCCATCCTCCACAAGTTCTCAAATCACTAATGGCTCAGAGATCACCTCAGCCAGTTCCTTGAGTATTCCAGGACGCAGTTCATCAGTCCCTGCTGACTTCAGGACATCTAACTCGTTCTCTTCCTCTTTTAGGCTATGTCTAGACTACAGCCTATGTCGGCAAAAAAATATGTCGCTCCAGAGGGTGAACGTTCCACGCTTCTCAGCGACATCCACGGTGCTGTGTCAGTGGGGAGCTGACAGCTTTTCCTGCTCACGGAGGTGGTTTTATTTTTGCTGACGCGAGAGTTGTATTGGTACAGCTGGGCTGTGCGTATTCACCCGGCCTTAGCCCCAGATGATCCGATCCCGTTTACACTGATGGTCACAGCGCTAGTCGTATGATCGCTCTTAACATTTTTGGTGAAAACTGAAGCAAAAGGGGCATTTAACACTTCAGCCATTGCTGCGTTTTCTGTTCTTGTCTTCCCCTCCTCACTGAGTAACGAGCCTACGCTGTCCTCGGTCTCTCTTGTTTCTAATGTATTTGTAAAATGCTTTGTTTTGGGGTCTGAACCCAGCAGGATTGGGGTTTGGTCAGAGAAGGCTGGGCAATGCCCCAGGTAAGTCCAAAACTGGCCTATCTCAGGGCTACACTCTCGGTCATCAATAACACTGATTCCAGGTGCGTTGGAAGTGACCAGCAAGACAGACAGAAGGGCTGGCAGGAGGAAGAGGGGTCCTGCTGCTCAGTGTGAACAGATGATCTTCTATGCCACAAACCCTTGTAAATGGCCTTGGATCTCAGTGTGACTTCCCCAGGGCCCCACAGACACACTCCCAACTCACATCCTCCATGGAAAGAGCCCCAAGATCCTGCACCTGAGGCTACCTGGCCACACACTCATCACTGTAAGTGACTCCATTTAAAGTAAACCAGAAGCTTCCCAGCATTCTCTGCAGCCTAGGAACTGTCCATATGAAGTTCAATCAAACTCCGATGGAAGACAGGATCTCTAGCAGCAAACCCCAGAAGAACAGGACCTCTCTGTCCTTGGATCCAGCCCCACATCAGACACACCTCTCCAACCACCATCAGCTCCAGACCCAAGATTTAGTAAGTATCTCCTCACCATATCTGGGGACCGCCTGGTCTCCAGGACTTCAGCTGCCAGATACCTCCTGCAAATGGGCTCTGCCTCACGCTGACTGCCCTTATGTTCCAGCAGCACACAGGATCCATGCTTGAACACCCAGCCGGCGAAGGGAGGGCACTTCAGAGAGATGTATGCTGCCGAAGAAGGTGAGTGACCAGTCACTGTCACAGCCAGAGGGGCAGCACCAAGCTGTGCAGATGACCCGGAGAGAAGGGCGCTATGGCACCACGGTGAGACTAAGGAATAAGGGGGTGACGTTGTTTACTAGTGGCTCAGAAGACACGCTGGCCATGCCACGTCCTGGGACAGCTACTGGTGCCCGGAGGGGCAGCAAGGAGCTAGGGAATTCCAAGAGAAAAGAGATCATCAGTGTGATGAGTTGAGCAATACTGGTCTAGGGAGGCCCCACCCCCACGGATGCACTGCATGGACCCAGTGCAGGAAGAGATTAAGAGGAGCCAGGAAGCCCAGGAGAGGGGGACCGGGATGGGATGGCATTAGGAGCACTCCAAGGGAGGGTACACAGAGAGAAGAGCCCCCAAAAGAGGAAGGGTCATCAATGGGCCGGACCCACAGCGGACTCTGCTCTGCACACTGCAAGCTCAGCGACCAGTCAGCTGGGTAAAGTCCAGCCTCACAGGGCAGCAGTTTATCTCGGCAGTGCACAGCACCACTTCGGTTACCCTGGAGTGGCCCCTCCATCCACAGCGGCGTCACACACGGGCGAAGAGCTCACAGGAACCTGCAAATGCTCGCTGCGGTTTTCATGACAGTGCAGAGCTGCTGTGAGGTGCCATCGCCTCTTCGCCCTGCCCACACAGCCAAAGCTGCCGTATTCCCCTGCCAGCCTGTCCACAGTCCCTGCCCACCTCACTCTCCCCCACACTGCTGACCTGTTGTGCCAGCGTGCTGTCCGTAGTACAACAAGCCGTCGCAGGCGCCCGTCACGGGGTTGCAGCTCACTCCAGCGTCGCACTCAGGACACTTGGACTGACACTCCAGCCCCGTATAGCCCGGAACACACCCTGCCATGGGAAAGGACACAGAATCCCAACCCTGCCCACGGAGGCACCCCTCCAGCCTGGCTCAGGAGAGCGGCAGCTGCACCCCACGGGCGGCTACAGCAGGGCGCTGCTCCAAGGCCAGGCTGAGTGGAGCCCTCCACCCACAGAGGGGGGCAGGAGACTGCCTGGGGACTCGGATCCGCTGCAGGGCAAAGGCTCTTGCTCCCAGACAGCTGTGGGCAAAACCTCCTGGCCCTGCTCTGGGAATGTGAGGAGAAACTGCCTGCAAGGCAAGAGGGCATCTAGTGTGAGTTGCTGCCCGGGTACCTGCTTTGATGTGCAGAGCAGCTGCTGGGTGCACGGCTGGATCCTCCAGGTTCACAAAGCGTGTGCCACGATAGAGGTAGTGAGATCCTGCCATGCTGACCACCGCGCTGCAGCCCCTGCCCAGCCAGGTGCATTGGGCTTTGGCGGCTGGCAGGGAGGGGAAGCTCCCGTCTGCAGACAAGCTCCCATAAAAGGATTTCCCAGGGAACTCCATGTAGAACGCTGCAGGTGCAGAAGAGCCGAGGAGAAGGGTATTCCAGGAACAGCCTCACACACACTCCCATCGGGCAGATCCTCCCAGACCCAAAGTTTCTGTCCATGCATCCACCGCTTCCCAGCCTGTCCGCCCCACGCTGCCCCTTCACACAACAGCTCTCACTGCTCCGCGCCAAGTGGATGAGTAGAACAGTCCGGCATTCACATGGTGATTGATGCTCCTGCAGCCCAGGGCCATCCAGCAATAAAAACACCCCCCACCCACCCACCAACACACACCAGGCATCCAGGATCCTGGCCAGAATCCTAGCAGATGGCCCTGTTCCTCTTACTGTTCCTCTGCGGGGTCTGACACACCCAGCGGTGAGGTCTCTCGCACGGTTCCTCCTTCAGGAAGCCCGATGGCGTTAACAGGACACAGACCTTTTCCCTGGGAACCTCTGCAGGGAGAATCCAGCTGAACCAGAGAGGGATGGAGAAGCACCAGTGAGGAGCTGCATGGTGGGGTGGCGGTGATGTGCCCCATCCCATGGCATGCACTCAAGGGTCACTTCCAGGGCTTGGGGCTCAGCGTGTCCACGTGCACAACAATCTCGCCAATAAGGAACACTGCCCACTGCATGGGGTGGATCCCAAGGGCTTACTTTTAAGAATGGCCTCGGCCCTCAGGAGCACTGCAGCTAAGCACTGCCCTGGCCTCTAGGCAGGGGGGTGGAAGCACCCGCCACCCCTTATAGATCTGCAGAGGTCATGTGCAATTTCCACCCAGCCATGCACGCAGGCTGCACCGACCAGGGTGGCACCATGCTGTGTGAGCTCAGGGACGACTGTCTTCTCATCGCCGAGAGAGCAAACTGGACTACGGGTGTCTTACCTTTGCAAAGCCTTGTTAAAAGAGGTCCCATCGGCCCATTTGTGCAGAGAACCCCTGTGGATGCGATGCAAGCCAGTCCAGATGCTCCAAGACCACTCCTCTTGCAACCAGCTCTAGGGTTAACACAAAACAGCTCATTCGGTGTTTGACAAAGCACTGGACGCCAGTGACGAAGGCTAACGACATCTCAGCGTTCGCTCATCAAGCACAGTCACCTCGAGCTGCAACGGCAGTTGCCTGAATACTCTGATGGCCACTTAGACAGCAGCAGGGCATGAGAGTTGAACCCCTGAGCGCCAGGTGTGTGTTGGGGAGGGAAGGGCAGAGAAAAGACGTTCACCTCCATGGATGGTGACGCAAACACCGCCATGGAGCGGGAGGACCTCAGACTAACACACCTGCTAGAACTGGGCCCTCTCCAGGGAAACTTGCATTATGAAGAAAATCCTGCCATGGAGAACTAGGCAGCCCCTTATCACCCTTTCCACGTTTGCCAAGCCACTGTGGACCGGCTAGTGCTGGAGTGGCTCGGTGCCACGGAATCTTGCTTTCCAGATTCTTGGTTTTCTCATGGAAATTTAGGTTCAGGTGGGAACTCCTCTTTGGAAGCAGAGGGGAAAGAGCTATGAGCCACAGGAAAATAAAAAAGCCACCTTCTCATGGCAATCCCTCAGGCAGTGCTAACGGCAGGGGGAGCTGGCAGCCAAGAACCCCAGGCTGCGTCTACACTGGTAAATTAAGTCGTCTTAAGCTTGCTTAAGGCGACTTAATTTACCCTGCATCTACACTACACTTTGCTTAAGTCGACTTAAGGAAAATAAAGTCGACTTAATTAAAATTAAGTTGACTTTATTAAACCTCCTTTCTAGTAGACCTAAGGCTTAAGTCGACTCCCTAGAGTCGACTTAAGCCAGTGTAGACGTGTGGTAGCCCTAAGTCGACTTAGGGCTATTCCAGGGCTACACCAATGCCCTCCCTACCGGGGGGGGGCACAGGGGGAGCCTGGCATGCCCCCCCACCTGGCAGGGCAGAGCCCTGCCCACCCTGCCTCTATGCCCTGCCAGGGTCCCTGACTCCCTTTGCCCCATTGTACCCATGTATAATGGGGCAAAGGCTGAGCCCCCTGGCATTGGGCAAGGGGTGCCCCCCTGCCCCCATGGACCTGCCCTAGGTCCCCCTAGCCCCACAAAATCGACCTAGAGCATCCAATGTGGACGCTCTAGGTCAACTTTGTAAGTTCCCCCCTAAGTCGACTTTAATTTTCAGTGTAGACACACTAAGTCGACTGAACTAAGTTAATTAAGTTAACTAACTTAAAGTCAAGTTAGTGAATTCGACTTAGTTAAAGTCGACTTACATACACAGGTGTAGACATAGCCCCAGAGAGGCCAGAGGGGTCAGATATCCAGTAGCCCTGTAACGGTGGCAGTGGGACCTCCCCCTCCAACACTTTCTGACAAAGGCTCCTGGGCTACGTGAGGATTCGTCTTTGTGATCGTCTTTTAACGGGAGTTAATTGGCTGCCCGTTATCGGCACCAACACACACAATTGGAAACACTAATCGACATCGGCCAGCTAACGCAGTGACGTTCCAGCTGGCTCGGTCTGTACCGGGCTTGTAAGAGGCCTGGGTTAGCACAGGTCAGTGAAGACAAGGTCATCGGGGGACGGACACTAGGCAGCCCAGGGCCTAGATTAACATTCACAGCTGTCAAATTCCAAAGGGGTTGCCGTGTTAGTCTATTGTAGAAAGACAACAGAGTCTTGTGGCACAGGGACTATGGATTTTTCTCGCATTACATCAAGTGAATTGACCTCCCCCTGCTCTATGTGCTGTTCCCCAGTGTTTTGAATCCTAACACCTACTTTGATTTGCTGTTACAGCCTGACCTGATGCTATGTCATACACTCCCCTGCATTTAATTTCCTCCCACTCTGTAACTTTCCTATCTTCAAAGCGTCTGACGAAGTGGGATTTTCTCCCACGAAAGCTCATGCGATTAATAAATCTGTTAGTCTTTAAAAGTGCCACAAAACTCTGTTGTCATTCACAGCTGTGTCAGTTAACTCCCGCTTGGCCAGGCTTACGGTCCAGACCTCCAGCGGATGATTCTCACCAAATCCTGCAGGCTGCTCAGCGTGAGGAGGCTGCCGTTCTGGAATCTCTGACAGTACTTCAGTGCTTGAGTCCATTCAAGGGCAGCCCCTGATACGACATGAAGGCATTTCTTTTTCCTGGATCTCCAGCCCTGAGCTCGGGGGCAATGCACGTCTGATGGGAAAGACGAGGCACGTTCGCTGAATCCAAGCTGTCTCAGATCCTCGGGGCTCCACAACCGTGAGAGTGTCACTCGCCCTCTGGTAAACACCCCACAGGCTGGGCAGATCAGCTCAGGCGGCCGTGTACCACCCTCTCAGCCCAAGGGCGAACATGGTGTTTCCAAAAGGACAGGTTCTCTGCCGTCTCCTGCTCCCTTTGCACTGCCCCAGTGGCATAAAAGAAGCAGAAATCCCTGCCTAACGGCTTCCTCCTCCTCTCTCTGCAGCCCCTAGCACAGAAGGTGGGGAAAGGGCTGGAGAGCATTGTGTTCTGGGGTCTCTGGGGAATCATAACCAGATGGGGGGAATTTAGAGCAACCCCCAGGCTACCCTAACCGGCTCTAAGAGCTGGTTGGTCTCACCTGTCCTGAGGGCTGTGCAGGGGGAGTCTGTGCAGAGCCAGTCAAGCTCCTCCTGCTCTCTTTGTGGCTCCCACAACCCAGCAGGGATGCCCCTGACGGAGAAGCCAGAGCTACACTTCTTCTGCTGCAATGCAGCAGGTGGCTGGGGGGGGGAGCTGCTGAGCAGCTGCAGCTGGTGCTGGGGTGGTCCCAGCCCATTAAGCGCTGTCTCAGGGGGCTGAGGGGAGGCAGTGGGGATAGGCTCTGACCCCACCCCCAAAGATGATGAGAGTGCGTCACAAACCTTTCCTTTTCAGTGGGTTGTGTGCCCCAAGGCATGTCCACTAACCCAATCCAAACCCGGAGCCCACGGCACAGCGCCTTCGACGGCCACAGTTCAGAGCCCAGAGCACAGAGATGACGCCTGGGTGTCGGCTGGACCCCTCTGAAGTGGGTCCATGCAAGATCCCCCAGCTAGCCAGGGCCCCTCTTGCTTAGCCACATGGGAAGGGCCCCCGCATTGGTCTGGCCTTGCTCCCAGCAGGAACATTCAGGGGCTGAGTTAGCCACGTGGACAGGGACAGGGACACCCCCACCCAAGTGCACAGGGGAGGGGACGAGGGTGCAGGGCATTTGGGAAGGGAAACCATGATGCACGTGCAAAGGACATCTTCACTATCACCTTCATCTAGTGCAAAGTGCAGGGCATGGGAGGAACACTTCTGCAGGAAGAGCCCCGGGCTCCTGGGTTTCTGAAAGATGCAGAAGCCAGAGTGCAGGTTCTGGAGGCGCTGGTCCGGCAGCAGGCGGAAGGAGCTCCTCGCATCAGAGGAGCAGTCTGAGCTGCACCCGAGGGAGACTCCATCCAGCCCTACCTGCAGGGAAGACATGGGGTCAGTCACACGTACAGCCATGAGGCTGGGAGCTGGGGAGAGGCAATTCAGTGCAATGCACAATTTCTAGAGCCCTTCCCAGCCTATCCCTAAGCAGCAGAGTTTCCAACTGCCTCCGAGGGGGCCTATTGAACACTGCTTCTGTCGGGGTCCCCTTGACACCCCACATTACAAGGCTGAAGGGGGTGCCCCCTGGCGATGGGACACTGACAGGGAGTTGTGTACCTGGCAGCACTCACCCTCGCTCTGAGCAGATGTGCCAGGAAAGGGGAGACTGACCTGTCTGCTAACACCCCCAGACCGCTCTCAGCCGCAGTGGGGAGACAGCCCTGCTGTGGCTGAGCAGGGACTGATGGCTCCAGGCTCAGGGAAAGCCAGGTCTCCTCCCTGCAGACTGCTGAGGGGCTCCCTTAGCATTAACCAGGCCCAGAACGGAGATTAGCCTGGTTCATATCCATCTCCACAACGCCAGCAGCTTGTGAGCGCCAAGAGCCAGCCACTCAGATGCCCAGCCGGGGCCCCACTGGAGCGAGTGCCCAGGACGTGCAGGACTCCACGCACGGCCTTGCTCATTCACACACGCTCACAGAGGACTGTCGGCTCCCGTTACCAGCAGACATGAGGAGGGCACCGTGAAGCTGCGCAGTCGGCCGTCCAGCTGCAGGCCCCAAAGGGAGTTCTCAGGACAGTGCTCCACGGCAGGCTCCACGTAGAGCTGGGCGCGCCCTGGATCCGAGCACAGGACTGAGCGACGTCCCACAAGCCAGAGCAAACCAAGCCACATAAAGGCAGTCGCTGGGGAAGCAAAGCAGATTGGGGTGAGTCCTTTGTGGGGATGGGAGCAACATGCAGGACGAAGGCTGGGGGCAGGAGTGTTTGCACCGGTGTTTAGCCAGATTGTGCTGCACAGGAGAGATCTCAAGGCCCTGGAGGGCGATCAGCCAAAGCATCCTGGAACATGGCATGGGGCATGATGCTCCGGGCATGGGGAGTGAAATGGCCTTTCAGCTCCCAGAGAGGAAGCAGGTTGCTCTGGGTCTGGGAGAGCACTGATGTTCTGCCCTCTATGAGTCTGTCTGCATGGCTCCACCCGCTCCTGTCCACATACAGACACTCTCCCCAGGGGGTGGGGGTGCTTTCAATCAAAGCAGACTGGTTGCGGGCTCAGCCTGGGGCCACTTGCACACAGACAGGGCTAGGCGCCCGCCCCCTTTCCAATCAGGATGCAGGTTAAAACACCAGAATGCTGCTAAGCCTCCAATGCCTTCCCCCAATTCCCCCGGTGCCCCGAAGAACAGACAAGTGATCCCACAGGGAAAGGATCAGGGAGGCACTCAGCTGACTGCAGCACACAGCACCATGGGATATGACATGCTTGTAACCCATCTGGGGGGGGGGGGGACCAGGGAGCACACCTGGCATGGATAAGGCTAACCCAGGGACCCAGACCTGGAGGCCAATCACCAGGGCTAACTGCAGTGAAGATCTCCCTGAGGTGCACCAGCATCCTCTAGCATTCCCTTTCACCCGCAGCCAGTGCAGGGGAAGTTGCCTGCTCTGGGGTGAGATCATAACCTGGCAGGGCCCCTTCCAGACACAGGGATGTGCTGGCTTTGTTTCACTGTCTGCAGGGCACGAGAGGCTTTCATGAAAGGTCAGCGTGGGATTGGAACTGGAGCCCTGGACTCCTGGCTCGGCCAGGCTGGGCAGGACAGTGCATCTCTCTGTGACTTAGTTCCCCTCTACAACACACTCAGCTTCCTCTCTCCTGACCCAGCTGTTACATTGGGAGCTTGTAGGGGCAGGATCCCCACCCCCCACCCTGGTGTCTGGGCAGCCCCTGCACAGTGGTGCTTGGCTCTCCATTGGAGCCGTTTGGTGTTGGCATTAGATGAGTGCCACAGTGCCCGTGGGGACACAGGGTAACTTGATGTTCCTGGAACCCAGAGCCGGACACGTGCCCGCAGCCCTGTACTCTGGGACCATTCCTGGCAATGCATTGACCCCCCCAACCTCCCAGGACTGAGCGAGCAGGGACAGTCCCCTTGGGTCGCCCAGGCTTTCACTGACCCCCAAACAGCGACTTTCACAGCTAGGGAGGAGAAAGGTGCCCAGTGTCCCTGGGACCGTGTTGGCAGGGAAGCCAGAATCAGCAGACATCACCCCAGCATCCCATACAGCCCAGACCCACAAGGGACAGGGTCACATACATCTTTGGCTAAGGGCAGTCCCTTAGGGCAGGGGGGGAAGGATGTGCCAGGCCCGAGCTGTTCGCCACGTCCGCACTTACCTCCTCTGTGGCTTGCTGGGGTGATCTCAGCTGTTCCAGCCCCGGCATCAGCCAACTGGTTCCAGCTCACCACGTTCCCAGGAAACTTCCATTTGTCCCTGGCGGCTGCCAGCTGCTTCACAGAGAGCCTGTTGAGGGCTCTGTCCCACAGGTTCACCTCACTGAGCTCCCCGACATATGGGCTGCCCAGAGCATAGCCCCCTGCAACGCCAGACCCACACAATGAGCTCAGGCATGCAAACGCAGGGCTGCCAGTGCCAGGAAGGCGAACGGGTTCACTGGCACCGCACCACACCAGCCCCTGGGAGGTGGGCACTGGCTGACTCTTGGAGCAGCACTGACGAGACTGCAGACACTTCCAGCCTCCCACCGGCTAGAGGGAATCTCCCTCACCATCTGAGGGGAGAGGAAGCAAAGAGGAGAAATGGGGAACCCCAAACTTTGCCACGTGCACCCTCAGGCTGTGTCTACACTAGGCTGTTTCTGGGACACCAGTACTGCCCCACCAGAGGGTGCCAGTGTAGACCAGCTGCCAGCCCCACAGAGGGACTGTGATATAAACTGGGTTCCACTGTTTTAGGAGGGAGAGAAAACATGGGAACTGGGGACAGATCTAGACAACGTGCAAATTAAATGGCTGGTGGCTTCCCTGCCGTATCTGGGATCTGGGATCGACTGTGGGAAAAGAAGGAAAACCTGCTGATGTCGACAAGGCCTGCACGAGGGAGTGAAAGGAGTTAACGAAAAGAATAGTGTCTGTCATAGATACGGGGCTATGTCCCTCCAACCTACAACGCAAGCACAGCACCATGCGCAACTGCTGCGTTGCCCCCTAAGCTACACACACCCTCCATATCATACACAAAGCAGCTATCTCCCAAGTACAAACGCACACGCACAAAACCCAGCACCAACCCACATAACTACCCATACTCGGGCGTTATCGCACACATACCCCATCCCAAAGAGACCGTATCAGACACATATATACACAATACTATGTCCCTGGCAGCACGTGGCCCTCAAAAACACCAACAGAGGCTATATCACAACCACCCACAAGCACGCACAGCCCATCACGTTGCACTTTGGCCCACGGGCCAGGGGTTCAGAACCTCTGCACTGAGGAGTAATGGGGTTCATGCCATGCCAGATTGATTCTCAGTTGAGAGAGAGAAGGAGTTGGGGAGGGGACAGATGTTTTGCTTGGTTTTATGGGCTCTGCCTGAGTTACAAGCACTATCTGATTAGTAATCAGCTCTATCTTTTAACAGGGATTGGGCAAAGAATTTAACAAAGAATGCTTGTAGCTCTTAATTAGACTCTGCACAGAGTCTTCTGTTATTTTAAGTGACCATTATAGCTGAAATCACTGGCAAGTGCTTAGACATGCTATGGGACAGTCAGAGTTTCTGTGGAGAGACTGCCAGCCTGCATCATCGTAAGTTCCCCCACTGAGACTTAAAATCACAAAGGTCAGATCACAGTGTGGAGGTGGCAGGAGAAGGCGCCTTCTTTCCCCCTTTTCCCTGGAAGGTGAACTCATGCAAAAATACCTCTGAACTGTGGGTCTCCAGTACTGACCAAGGAGGACAACACAGTGAGTGGGGTGCGGTGGTGGGAGAAGGGAGGGGCACATTAAAGGAACATTTGTTTGTTGGACTGTGTTTTAGTGACTTTGCTCCAGAATGCTAGATTTGTGACTGGGAAACTTATATAAATGTTTCTTAATAGGCCAAGATTTTTTAAATGTTTTATTTGCCACGGTCATTATCTCACCGTATCACTATCTTGAGAGGTTGTTATCTTGGATAGTTTCTGCACTAAACATTTTTTATGTTTTAATTAATTCTTACATAAGAGCATGAGAATGGCCGTACTGGGTCAGACCAATGTTTATCTAGCCCAGTAACCTTTCTTCTGATAGTGCCCAGTGCCAGGGAATGAACAGAACAGGCAATCGTGGAGCTATCCATCATTCCTTGTCATCTGGTCCCACCTTCTGCAAAAAGAGACTAGGAACATTTCAGAGCATAGCATTGCATCCATCCTGCCCACCCCAGTTAATACCATTGATGGCCCTATTCTCCATAAACTTATCTCAACTTTTTTTGAACCCTTGGCCTTGGTCTTGGCCTTCAAAACATCCTCTGGCAAAGAGTTAAAAAGGTTGACTGTGTGTCATGGGAAGAAATGCTTCCTTCTGATATTTTAAACCCACCGCCTATTAATTTCATTGGGGAAAACCTAATTCTTGTGTTATGTGAAGTATTAAATAGCATTTCCCTATTCTCTTTCTCCACACCAGTCAAGATTTTATAGACCTCCACCATATCTCTCCTTAGTCTTTTCTTTTTCGAAGCTGAAAAGTCCCAGTTTTCTTAAGCTCTCCTCAGATGGAAGTTGCTCCATACCCCTAATTATTT
This sequence comes from Pelusios castaneus, assembly GCA_007922175.1. Classification (NCBI taxonomy): domain Eukaryota; kingdom Metazoa; phylum Chordata; order Testudines; family Pelomedusidae; genus Pelusios; species Pelusios castaneus. The sequence continues at coordinate 1,763,775 of ML685878.1, forward strand.
TAGTTGCCTTTCTGTGTACCTTTTCCAATTCCAATATATATATTTTGAGATGTGGCAACCAGTATTCAAGGTGTGGAAGTACCATGGATTTATATAGTGACATGATATTTTCTGTTTTATTATTTATTCCTTTCCTTTCTTATTGGTCCCTAACATGCAGTTAGCTTTTGTGCCTGCCACTGCACACCGAACAGAATTTTTCAGAGAACTAGCCACAATGGACTCCAACATCTCTTTCTTGAGCAGTAACAGCTAAGTCAAACCCCATCGTTTTATACGTATAGTTGGGACTCTGTTTTCAAATGTGCATTGCTTTGTATTTATCAGCATTGAATTTCATCTGCCATTTGGTTGCCCAGGCATCTAGTTTCGTAAAATCCCTTCGTAAAACAAAAAACCCAAAGGATGTAGATAAAGTGCTTCGTAGAAGGCTTGCGTAGTCAGCTTTGTGTGATAATCTAATAAAATGGTCACGAAACACTTTTCAGTTTTTACTATGGTGCTTTACAGCCTCCCTTCGCCCCGCCCCCCCCGGGGGGGCGGGGCCCCCGGGAAGTTCAAACACCCCCCTAATGTCAATTCCTGGGGGAAACACTGCCGGCTACCCCTTTGGAACTTTTTTCCAAAAGGACGATACAGGATCTAACACGTTCCTGTTTGCTCTTAGCAGTTGGCTGCTTTTGTGTGGGCAGAGAGGAGGTGAGACACAATCCAGCGCAGGGGGTTGTGGGTGCCAGTCATTTTCCAGACACGGCAGCCTGGAGGCTGCTGAAGGGCGCCGAGATGGAGTCACATCCAGTCACCAATTTCCTTTCCGTACACAAGAGATATTTGGCAGAATCCAGGCCAAGGCCACTGGGCTCACCTTTCTCCACGCTCTCCAGCCGTCCAATATTCAACGTCCCTCCCACTGCCAGGCCCTTCCGCAGAAACCAGGCACTGTCTGCGAAGGCAGGCTCCCAGGGCTCTCCGTCAATGAAGACCATGTAGGGGCTGGTGGACAGGTCACTGGAGACAGAAATGGCAAGATGGTGCCAGGACCCATCCAAGAGACGCCCAGCGGTGCCCCTGAGCATCACAACCCTGAAAAGAAGGGCAGTGGAGTGAGTGAAGGTTGAGCAGCTTCCCAAAAGAGGCATGTCCCTGTCCTACAGCCCAGACAGTCAGCTTCCCCAGTCCTCTTCCAATGCCCTTCAGGCCGGGTTCCCATATTGGGCAGCATATATTAACTCTTTCTCTGCCAGCCCTCGGCTACATTTGCAGAAGGAAGAAACTTGCGTGGAACATTCAGTGGTGTCTGACCAGTGACTCTGTGGCCAGAGTTAAGGACAAGAAGAAAAAATGTTTAATTTGTCAGGAGCAATAGGGAACAACCAACGGTGCAAGTCTGTTACGAGCAGGCTAAGGCAACCTTGTCACTAAAGCAGCAGAAAGGCAAAACTGTTCAAGCAACACTTCTCCTCTGGATGATGTACACAGGCCAGATACTGTTGAGGAAATAGTTTCCTTTTCAATAGCAGTTAAGGGTGATATTAAGCAGCTTCAATTAAAAACTTGAAGAACAGCAGACTCAGGTAACTTGTATCCAAGAGTTTTAAAAGAGTTGGCTTAGGAGTTCTTTGGGGCTTTGATATTAATGTTTAAATCATCTTGGAAAAATGTAGAACTTTCAGAAAATGAAGAGAGCCTTTATTTTACCAGGATAGCTTGGCTGAGCTGGGCAAGGACAGGCCAATCAGCTTGACACTGATCCTGCACAAGATCATGGAATGGTGGAGACAGGGGAGAGGCGTCAGCCTGGCAAACTCCACACCTCCCGTCCCGCAAAGGGCACTCGGCACACACATACGCTACCTAGCCCATTGCAGGTGCTCACTCACCCTTTGAACCAAAACTCCAGGCCCGCTGGAGCCAAGAGGAAGAGTACAAGCTCCGTCGGCCTCACTCTCACCGAGTAGCTGAGGAGACACATCTTGTCAGAGGAGGCAAAGGTGGTTCGGACCCACAGACCCAAGGTGAAGCTGCTCAGGTAGCAGGGGACTGCGTTCTCCAGCCGCACGGCGCTCCGCAGAGCCGAACTGATGCTGGGCAGACGCATGACAGAGGAAGCCCGATATTCTAGTGAGGGAGCAAGGAGAGCAACCATTAAACCAGAGCTGACCCGTCAGCCACCCTGACCACCCAGTACAAGGACAGCGGACTAAATCCCCACACTCCCAGTGCTGTGGTGAGTTGGTGCTGCTGACTCTAGGAAATGGGCAAAGATCCCCAATTCACTTCACACAGCCCCCAAGATCTCTCCTGGCCTGGGTCAGACTGGAACCAACAAACTCGGATTTCTAGTCCTAACAGCCCCCAGCATGTGTGTTTACCTAGAGATGCATTAACCACAGTCACCCCCGAGATAAGCAAAGAGCCAAGGTTAGCAAAGGAGAGGGCCCGGCCACCGAACACTCGGAAATGCTCCTGGTGGTTGAAGAAGCCGATCATGCCGGTCGGGAAAGTGATGAATCCCCAGGTATTGAGCCCAGCGGAAAAGCGCACTGGAGACAACTCCTTCTGCACCGAGGCCCCGGTGAATTCAGCAGCGACGCTGCCAGACACGTGGGTGGCATTGGACTCTAGGCTGAGCTGGAGGAGAGCTGCCCTGCTGTAAATCTTCGTCAGTGTCATGGTGCACTCGGAATAGCGGGGCAAGGAGAAAACGACATCGGCCGTGGCATACGGGCCCATCCCGCCAGGGAGGGGGATCTCCATGGGAGCAGGGGGCCTGCAGGGACCTGCCAATGAAATACACGTTGGGTTAGCGTGCTGCATTCTGAGGCTCTTCCCCCTTTCCAGGGATCTGGGTCACTACTGGAGCAAAGCTTGCCCTGGGCTCTGTGGGACTAACAGCAATGGTGCCAGGGGGACCAGACTGAGAGTCGCTCTGCACCTTGCCCAGGTGCTGCCAGCCAGGAGACAGACCAACGCACGGCAAGAACACAGCCATCAGCAGAGCAAGCTACCCCTGCCCATGGGAGACCCTTGTACGGGTGGAAGGGAAGATCGGTGAGTGGCTGTCTGCAAAGGCTGCTAAGAAGGGGCTTGATGGTGCTTCTGAGTGAGGGGCAGAGACTCAGACCGACACCAGCACCTTATTGTACAACGTCCACCCACCACCCAGCAGAGGAGAACTGCATGGTTCACCGGGCCAGGCTGCTCCCCGGGATGTGGAGGTGAAAGTCTCTGCACCCCACTGTCACTGCCGCAGGCCAGCCAGTCCCCACCCAACGCTACTCATGTTCACACAGGGCATACGTTCCCATCCCCTCTGATTTTGCCAGGAGGGCGGGAAGACATTATACGGTTGCCTGTGATAGCAGTGACTGGATCCAGTGCTCCCAGAGGAACCATCAGCTGTGTCTACACTTCAAAAGCTAGTTCGAAATAGTTAATTTGAACTAACTAATTGGAACTAATTTTAGTTAGTTCGAATTCACTTAATTCGAACTAATGGCCCCACTGGAATGCCAGTTCGAACTACCCACGGCCACGCAGGGCACTTGCTTAGTTCGAATGAGTCAGTTGCATGAAGGTCAATCTGCTGATTAGTTCGAACGAAGCAGTTAGTTCAAACTAATATGGCCACATTGACTTAATTCGAACGAACTGTTTCGAATTAGGGGTTAGTTCAAACTAAGCAATCGAATGTATTAGTTTGAATGAAGGAAGCCCTTAATTCGAACTAATGAAAGCCTAGTGTGGCCAAGGCTTAAGCTAGTTTGAATTAAGCTTCCTTAATTCAAACTAACTTGCAAGTGTAGACACAGCCGATCCAGTCCTACATTCCTATGAGTTTCCCTATAAAAGTGCCATGGTCAAACAACAGGGGTGTGTATCCGAATCCAGCTGGGCCCTGAACCTCTCCGCCACATTCAGCCTCAGCAGCACAGAGTTCCTGTGTCCTCCACTAAGGTACAAAAAACCAGCCCCATTTCTTGGAACAGAAATTCCTGTTTTATCTGCCCAGCCCAGACATGTGGCCCCAACAGGCTGTCTCTTATTGGAAACCGGACCACAGGCCCCAGCGTGCCTTGTGGGGAGCAACGGGTATAGTAGGGGGTCCCTGGGCAGCCACATTCCACAAGACAGGCTCCTCCTCCCTCCTTGTGTGCTCAGGTCACCTGGCTGCGTGAGCCTGCGTCCCACTCACCATGGCTGTATTTGCAGAAGAAGCCAGTGGCTTCAGTGGGGGGCTGCGTGTCACACCCTCTGGTTTCCCAAGTCCCGTGTCGAGAAAGGTCAGCTGGGCAGAGCGCCATCACCGCACACTGGCCAGACAAATTAGCCACGGCTGCTTCAAGAGAAGAGGAAGCTGGGTTTGCTATGGAGTCTCTTCCACTTTCCAGAAACCTCAGTCAAGACTCCACAGCACCTACGCAATAGCAGGAGTGGTGGGATGGGAGTCGCTGTGGAGTGAGCTCCTCTCTCTGGGACAGGAGTTGGGAGTGGGTCTCAGCACTGGCCCATGGACAGAGGGAGAGGGCCAGCTGTCTGAAAGACATTTCCTGTTCTTCTAAGGAGAGACCTCCTCAAGAGCCAGTGGGGGAACCCATACCATGATGCCACTTGTAGTAGACAGGGGAAGAGGCATCGCTCCATTGCCACGCCGTGTTGAACTGCAGACCAATCCACATGTGCCAGCCATCCTCAGGAAAGGCATCTAGAAGACACTCAATGCCCACAACCATCATCAGTGCATCACAGATCACAGAAGACAAGGGTTGGAAGGGACCTCAAAAGGTCCAGGGCCCTGCTCAAAGCAGACCCAACCTCAACTAAACCATCCCAGCCAGGGCTCTGCCAAGCCACTCCTTAAAAACCTCTAAGGATGGAGATTCCACCATCTCCCAAGGGAACCCCTTCGGGTGCTTCACCGTCCTAATGAAAAGGGTGTTCCTAACCACCAGCCACCCGCAGGCCAGGCCCTGCCACATCAGTCTACACCGCGCTTCAGCAAAGAGGCCAACAGCCTCACCTTACTGAGTCCCTCAAAAACCTCCGAGACAAGCAAAAGCAAATCAGACTGGAAAATGCAACTGAACGAAAATAACCATCCCTCTGCCTAAGGTGCCCACATGGTCCACCATCGCAGCAATGTCTCGTGCTCTTGAATGTGTTCCTCCTCCCACACCCCTGGGGGGCATGCTGCTATCCCGTTTGAATCATTGCCACGTCCTGCGTCTCATCATTATTCCCTGCCTGGGGCCAGCTACGCAAAGCAGGTGACCCTGATCACTGTGCAACCCTGTGATGGGGAGAATACAGAGCAGGGAGGAACCACGCCAGAAACACCACCATCAGAATGGGCTGCACCCCTCTCCTAAGTGTGACGTGGCTAAATGCTCCCTCCCTGCTGCCCCACCTCCCCACACGCTGAGCTGGTCTTACACATCCCACTCCCCAACAGGCTCCTGAACATGCCCCATGTCCCCCACCCCGGCACCCCCTCCACATGGCCCCAGACTCTATCCCTGACCACTGAGGCTACGTCCACACACCAGTGAAAAACCCACAAGTGGCCCGGGCCAGCTGACTGGGGTTCAGGCGATCGGGCTGTCGAACTGCAGTGTAACTCAGGCTTGGGCTGGGCGGGGGCTCTAGGACCCTGTGAGCTGGAAGGGTCAGACAGCAGGACACTGCACTCCAGGGTCCGTCTACACTGCGATCAGACACCCAGGGCTGGCCCAGCGGGCTGGCTAAGGGGCTGTTAATCCCGGCGTAGACATTCAGATTCAGACTCGGTGCAGTCCAAGGTCTGCTTCCATAGCAGTATATTCCTGCGCTGATATCGGGGGAAACAGCCTGGATTAGCTATTGTGCAATAGCTCCCCAGATGGGTCTGCCTCTGCCGCAGTCGGAGGGTGGTGGCACGTCCCAGCTGGCGTTAATCTCGCCAGCGCAGCTAAATCGAGAGAAGTGACGTGGCAGCCCACTGCATTCCTAGCCCTGCTGGTGTCTGCACCACCGCATCCTCGCTGCTGTTCAGTGGCACTAGCTGGTCTGGCTGCCCGAGCGGCAATCGCACCCCGGCAGCAGCGTGGACACAGCCACACTTGTCGGGCAGTTCACGCCAAAGTGCACACGGGCACGCTGAGTGCACATAAGAGTGTCCACCTGGGAAGTCAGCACGGAGCAGTCACTGTGCTTTAATTCACACCAAACTGATTTTACAACAGCTTCCCCATTCAAACAGGGCTCCCGCTTCCCTCTGCTTATTGCCCTTGATACCGTCATTCCCCTTGTTCTCGGCAGAAGGGGTCCCCTCGGGGCCCTTACCTGACAGGAAGGCATTCTCTTCTTCATCTCGGACACTTGCTAGGCTCCCCCCAGACCACTTGCAAGAAGCCAAAGCCTGTGGCCAAGTCCTCACGCCCCAGAGAGCCGGGAAGTGGAAGGTGTAGCAGTGGGAGCGGAAACGCAGAGCCCTCACGGAGCTGGGGAAGGCATCTAGGAGAGACAAAGATCGGACACTAACTAGGGACAGCAGAGGACACTGTCCCACTGGTCCAGACAGTGTGTTCCCCAGCAACCAGCCCCTGCTCTCCCCGCAGCTCCAGCGAAAAGCCCCCTCAGCTCTTTGTCTGTTTGTGTCTGTGGCTCCAAAGAGGGCTCCCCAAAGCACTCAGTCTGCCCATGCCTGTGGGTCCTTTGGGGGCTCAGAAGGACTCCGCAACGCTGTTCACACGCACGTTGCAGGACTGGAGAAAGTGGGAGTTCACCAGTTTTGTCCATCTGTCTGTCCCTCTACCTCTGTGGCTCTGGAGAGAAAGCTACTCATCTACCAAAGCCATTCATCCGCTCTTCCATCCAGGGATGCAGGGACCCCAGCACCCTCTGTCTGTCAGTGCTGGGGTTACCTGTTTGTCCATCCAGCCATTCCTTAGGTGTTCTCCATACCTGCAGCTGACATCTCACAGATGAAGGAGCTGGTGCTGTTGCAGTCCCAATCTCTCCATTGGTTGAGGTAGAAGCCCACAAGCTGCACACATTGTTTGCCCTTGGGGTGACTCCACAGCCAATTCCTGGGAGACAAAAGGCACAGAAACCCCAGGAGGATGGGGTGGGGGTGGGGGAATGAGCAGATCTAGAGGCTGGAATGGCCAGCCCTTGGAACTACCCCAGAAGAGCTGCAAAAGGAAATGGAACAGATGGCCATGGACTCTCTGCCAGAACGTGCACAAATCAGAATCAGATTCGCTTCCCCCAACTCCCCGTGTTCTGAATTGACCCTGTCAAAGCAAGGGGCTCCTGGAGCTGCTTGTAAAAGGAGCAGAACTGAGCGAGTGTCCGGAAGAGAGAAGAAGGGCCAGGGTCGTTTCCCTCCCACCTGCAGAGGGTATGACATGCTACCAACACGGGGAACTCCAGTGTTAGGAGCACATCGGCCCGTGACGGACAGATTTCCAAGGGTGAAAGCAGGTTCTGATCTGAGGACATTCGCTCATCCGATGAATTAAAATCCAGGAGTGTAAAAAGAAAAGTGGAATGAATAATTGCATCCTCTGCAACCAGAAGGCCCTGGGCACAAGGGGCATCAGCAGGGTTTGGACTTTACCCCTGCACAGGCCAGGACCCAGCTGGGCGGCAGCTGAAACTAGGACCCAGATCTCATACAACAGACCAGCTCAGAGCTGCCCACAGAATACGTTTGCATGCCTCTGCTCTCTAACCCCTGCTCCTGGGAAAGGGCTGCTAGGAACTGTGGGGCCGGTGCTTGGGGAGTCTCACGATGCGCGAGGACATCCACAAAGTCTGAACTAATCGGGATGTGACCAACAAGCCGTTCACGTCATATCCCGCCCCTAGGAACCCATGGCTGATTCCATCGGCTACACAAGGACAGAAGTTGCAAAAAGGGGGCGGGGAGGGGAACAGGACTCCGCAATGCCCCAATCCCATTCCCCAGCCGTGGAATAAGGATGATCTGGAACCCACAAATGAGGCTCCTTCTCCTACCTGTACGAGCTTTCTGAAATCAGTGTGCCATCCACCCAGGTGAGCTCAGCGGCTCCGGTGAGCTGGGCCAGCCCCACCCAGTACTGAGATCCAGGCCCCCCTGCGCTGTCCGTGACCTCCGTCAGGAAAATCTGCACCACCGGAGGCAAAGGGAAACAAAGCTAGAAAGGCCGGTGTTTCTGCCAGGTGCTGCGTCTCAGCCTCCTGCACTAGTGCGCTGAGCGGCGCGAGGTGGGGCCCAGAGGGGGCAGGAGTGGCTAGCACAGGATTGCAGCAGGCCCTTGTACGGGGTCGTGCAGCAGCCGCATGGCTAATATGAGCCACTAAGAGCCAACCTGAGCCCTGATACTACCGCTGCCACGGCTGCATCCCCAGTGACTGTCCCCAGGTGTCATGGCCTGGGGCAGGTTCTCTGCCTCGGCCGTGCACCGGGGCAGACAGGCTGATTGCAGCGGCCCCTGGTGACCTCTGTGAACAGCCCCACCACAGTGCGCATTAACCCAGCCGCTCTCTAACCCCGGCTCTCCGTGACGGTAACACGCAGGTTAACCCCAGCTGAGCAGGTCCCCCTCCTCTGTCTCAGACTGCACTCCGTTCTCCCTCCTGAGGGCAGCTCTCTGGGCACTGTCTGCACTCCCCTCTTTCCTTCCAACTCATCCAGCCCTCTCTCCTTGCAGACGCCCCAGAGCCTGGCCCTCACCTGCTTCTTGTGATCCGTGATGACAATTAATTCTGCCTTTCTCTCGTGGCAGAAGGCCCTGGCCTGGCTCCAGGAAAGGATGGGCCCCGTGGCTGGGACAAAGACGCAAAGCGTGCTACTGTACGGCACCCAGCCGGAGGGGCACAGCCCCCAAACTGCTGGACAGCAAGAGAAAAGAGAGGGTTTGCAACCCACAATGGAGCATCTGTCTCCCAGCCCCGTCCTCCTTGCCCCGGCCCTGAACGTGCCACAGACGCTACGAGATCTGCGGTGCTGACTCCCCAGGGACGCCCGCTCTGACGAGGCAGAGACTCCCAGCAAAGACCAGATGAAGGGGTTTCCCAGCAGATCCACCAAGACGGACTGTTGTTTGCGGGGACTCAGCGGCTGCTTTGAGGGGCAAGGAAATCCTACAGAAGACAGAACAGAGGTGCCTGCTTGGTCCGGACTAGGCGGTGCTCTGTGGGCATGCCTGATGTGACCCGGGTCTCTGCTGTTGCACTGGGCATAGGATCTAGGTGCCTTCTCCCAGGCAGGCGCCCGAACAGCAGCTCATCAGGTGCTCGTGGACCGTGCGAGGTGAGGCACGAGGACCGGAAAGCTCTTATGGGTTAGATCAGAACTGGTGTGGGGCCTGTCCCAGCCCAGGGTCGGCTCCTCAGAGACCAGGCGCTGCTTGCGGCTGGTGGACACTGACTGGGCTCAGTTTCTCAGCTCCACGCCTCCTACTGCTCCCCATTTCCTCACCACAGCTGGCCAGAGTCAGCTCCAGAGCCACTGGGACAGCCACGCACCAGCACCAGCCAGCCCTCCCCATGGCAGCAACCACGTCCAGCTGAAAATAAAGCACAGTCAGTGTCACGCTCTGTGCTCTCCTGCAGGGTCTCGTGGGCAGGAGAAACGGCCCCTCGCCCCCACCCCTGGAGTTTGGTGCCCCCAGCCAGCATGCTCGGCCCGGCCAGACCCCGGCTGCACTGCGGAGACTGGGTTGGGGCAGAAACACACAGAAACAGATCCTCAGGCAGGTCCCATCTCTGCACGGGGACCCCCACGGACGAAGGCCCCCATTGTCTGAGGCCACCACAGGAAACAGCAGCCACAGCAACACTGAGCCTGGGCTCGTCAGACAGCCCTCGGGCGGCCTGCAGTGCGGCAGCGGGGGCCCCCGGCGCAGCCCCCACACTGCAATGGGATAGGAGCGGGGAGCTGCCACCTTCGGCTCCTTTCGAGGGCCAGGCCACAGGGCCCACATGGGAGCCAGACCCCTGACTGACACAGAACAGCAAAGCCCCCCCCAGCACCTTCCCATAACCCCCCAAACCTCCTTCATCCCCAGGGATGCACCTTTAATCTGCCCAAACCCTCCCCTAGCCCCCGGATGTCCCTGTGTCCCCCCAACCCCTCCCTCACCCTGAGATGCACCCCTCATTCCCCCAGATCTTCCCCCACTCCTGGTCTGCCCAACCCCTCCCCACACCCTTGGACGTGCCCCTCATCCCCCCACTGCTCAGGAAATGCCCCTCATCCACCCACCCGTCCCCAAATGGATGCGTTCACGCACACACGTACATGCACGTACACTCCCTCACGTGCTCGTGCGCTCACACACACCTGCGCACGGCACTCGCCTCCTTCCCAGCCAGTCCTTTCCAGGCACTTCCTTGGCCTCCTTCACCCCTTTCCCAGCGCCCCACGGTCCCCCAACAGGCCACCCCCCAGCGCTGTAAACCAGAGAGCAACTAGGTCACCAGCACGGCCCCCCTGGGCCACGAGCCCCCGGCGGGCACGGGCCGGGGTGAGTGTCTCAGGCACATTAATCCAGCGGGGTTTGCTTAACACCCTGCCCTGGCCAGCTGCATCCACGCACAGGCAGAGGGGATGGGAGCCGAGCTACAGCCCCTCTCTTGAAGCTAAAACACAGCTGGCCACCACCGCTTCAGACAGGCCTGCCTGGATGTCCCCAGGCATTTTTGCTGTTCTGAACTGACCCACAATTAGAACACACCCCCTTTTTGCCTGCCAAGACTATTGCGAAGATGAGGGCGTCTCTGGTTATTAGAATAAACGATGCTTCTTTGGGGTGTCAAACAACACAGAGATCTTGCAGGAGAGAGGGCTAGGTAACCTCTCAGGGAGGTGTGTCCGACCCCCAGCAAACACACATGTGCCAGCTAGTTACAAGAATAGGCCAGAAGCCGGACTGGGGCCCAGGTGCACACAGAGTGATTTGCCAGTCTAGCTCGAGCAGTGGACACAGCTTATCGCAGCAAAACTGCAAATTTACTAGCATAGCTTATTCCAGCAACCCCTCAAGGGCCCAGAAACCCCTGTAATATGTGGGCAAAGTCATACTGGTGAGGGTGGGGTTACACCCGCAGGGACAGGCTGATGCCATTTCTGGAGGGGCCAGAATGTCCTATATTCCAGGAGCATATGAGCGTCCATCCTATGCTTGGAAGATGACAGTGGTAACCACAGACGGAAAGGAGGGGGAACTTCATTCCCCAGTCTCTGCCTGCTGGTCGGCAAAAGCATAAAAGACTGAGCCAGGTCAGAGAGGAAATTCTGACTCAGTGAGTGGGGACCCAAAAGCCAGACAGTGGGATGGGAAATCAGTAGTTCTCTTGACCCCAGCATCCCTGGGCCCTGTGCGCCACGGAGGTGATGCAGAGGAAGGAATTTGTTTATAGGGGAGGGTTGAAGAGTCTCTCTTCCTTGATCCCTCTGCCATTAAAAGCTGTGCATGACTGAAAGTTGCTTCACCCTGCCGTGTTTATCCCACGGTCCAAAGAATTACTGCTTCTAATAATTTTGAGGGATGGAGAACCTCAACCCATTGTTGGGGCAGTCAGTCCCCTGAGGGACAAAGGGACACCACACACACTCCCTAAAAATCAGCTGGGAGCAGGAAGACCAGCTCTCAGGTTTGGGCTTTGGAGTAACAGAGGTAAGAAAGAGCATGTGGGGACTCCGCCCCGGGTTCTAAGGAGAGAAATTATATGGGCTGTCAAACAGTGTGGATTTTGGAAGGATGGGAGCTGGCTCTCTAACAGGCTGATTATTATCTGAAGAGTTGATAATGTGACATTATGAAAGGTCCTGGCAGAAACATGGTCCAGGAGTAAACCTGTCCAGGAATAAGTCAATGGGTTCCCCTAGAATGCTGACCAAGCACCCGACTTACACCTCATTCTTTGGGGTGAGATCAGATGTGTGTCACAGAGATGGCAATTTCCTGCAATGTCTTTATGAGATCTCACTGTATTTCTTTCCTTTAGGTATCATTGCGGGCCAGTTTATGAATCTGTAATTCCATGTGGGAGGAGGGACAATGGCCCTCCAGGAATTCAAAACCATGGGCAGTGATGAAGCAAATTCTCTCTGGGTGTAACACCTCCAGAGAGGCACCAGCACAAGGAAAGCCCACAAAATACTGACTCAGACTGGATTCTCCAGAGAACAACAGACTTTTGAATACACAGCCTGAGTTTAAACTAAACAAACAAGGAGTCCTGTGGCACCCCAAAGACTAACAAATTTATTGAGGCATAAGCTTCCGTGGCCTAGAACCTACTTCTTCAGATGCATGAGTGGAAACTTCAGTTCTCTCAGTAATCCTTTCCCGTTAGCAATAAATTTGCTTGTCAGAAAGCAACCTTTGTGCACCCCACAGCTCTGCCAGTCACCCTAACCCTATGCATCCCCCATCTCACCCCAACACTCAGGACCTCTGCCCTGCCAGTGGATCCCAACCACCTGGCACCCCAGCCTTCCTGTGCCCCAGCTGTAGCAATGCATCCAACTCCCCCTGCAACCCAATCTCTTCCAGTGCACCCCCTCCACTCTACACCCTAACCTCCTTCCATCCCAATGCCCCAGACCCTCATGTCTGCCAGTGAACCCCAGCCACTCTGCACCCCATTGCTCTGCCAATGCACCCCAACCAACTGTATAACCCCAATGAACCCCAACTTCCCTTCATCTCCAGCTCTGCCAGTGCACCCCAACCACCGTGTACCTCAATATGCTTGCATTCCAGCATGCTTCTCTGCGCTTTAAAGTCTTTAACCCATGATTTGAAGACTTTAATAACTCAGTCATAGGTTAGAGGTTTACTACAGGAGTGGGAGGGTGAAATTTTTTTGCCTGCATTGTGCAGGAGGTCAGACTAGATGGTCATATGGGTCCCTTCTGACCTTGGAGTCTGTGAGGACCCTGCCAAAAAGGGCAGAACTCGATTCAATAAATGTTTCTTTTCAGAAAGCAGCCCAGGTCTCCGTGGGTCACACAAGAGCTCAAGAGGCCTAGGGCACTGCCAGGGAGTGACAGAACTGGTCCCAGTAGCTCCCCAGTGCGAATCGTTGCTCCCATCACGTGAGGGCTTTGGTGCCCGGTGGCCCTGACATGCAATGAGTTTGCTGAGTCCTGTTGTTAAGTGTAGAAATCTGGAATGTCTTTGCCTCGACAATGCTGTTCAGCGCTTGGAGCTCTGCTGTTATGAGGGCAGCCTGCTGATTCGGTGTTACCCATGGAGAAAGCCCCCACAGGCTCAGTTCGGTGACAAGGCGCTCAGCCGGGTTTATTGCCCCTAAGGCACTGCCCTAGCGTCCCATAGGGTACACTGACACAGGAGTGCCCCGTGGCAAGGAATCGCCCCGTTAGCCGAGGGAATTTCCACTCTCCTCTTGGTGATTAAGTCCAAGTACCCCACGATCTATAGACTGAGACAAACACCGGTTTGTTCACGCACACGCACACCCCGTTCCTGATATGTTGGACAAAACATCCATTTTCGTTTGTCAAACCATCTTCTCACGTACCAGATTGAGATGTAGATCTACTAGCTGGAATACGGTTACCGAAATACCTCGTGCCTAGGACATCAGCAACACCTTGCCGAGGTCACACTCTGGACAGTGAACTTGCTTTAATGCCTGGCCTGGTTCGGTTCAGGCTTAAATCATATACCAGGGCCAGTGCTCCAGGCTCTCTCTCCACTGCACTCTTTTTATGGGGCGGATGTTTGCCCTAAGCTTGTGACAGATGTAGCCTCCTGTTTAATGGGTGCACTCCTCTGCCATTACATCTCCTCTTCCTCCCTCACCCTCACCACCCGGAGAATCAACCAATGCCCTGGTACAGCAATCTAATCCCAGTCTGGTGTGGGGGGTGCCCCGCAATTACCCCAAATGGCAGCTCCTGTCCTGTGGGGCTGGGCCCACCTCCCCACTCCAGGCAGGATGACCTGGCACAATGACTCTCAGGTTTGGCCAATCATCCTTCCTTCCTGGAGAGACAGAGAGATCATATTATAGGGGAACTGTGATCCCATGAGCCAGGCTGGGGAACTGGGCCCAGCCCTGCGGGACAGGAAGATGTGTGTGGGTGGGGGGACAAAGGAGGCCCTTGCTGGGCCAAATTCCTGGGGGGCCAGCGGTTGGGCCCCAGCTTTGGGCATGAATTGTCCTCCTCCAGACCCCTGGTTTGGGCTAAACGGCCATACAAACAAGGGGCAATAACAACACACGAGCAGCGATTCTGCACTGATCGTACAGCAGCCCCCTGGCCTTGGAGACAGCGGGGGCTAACTGCTGGTACCATGGCAATGGGGCCACAGCATGGACAGGAAATTCCTTCCTCCCTACCTGGACAAAGAACAGAACATGGCATGAAGTGTGTTGTGTCCTGGTTCTCACGTGTGTTAGAGAAAAGTGATGTCCCCTTTTCCCCTCCCTTGCAGACTGCGTGTTAAGGAATTTGTAGTCTTTTCTGTTGCAAAGATAATAGGTTTCCAGGTAAAGTGCCTGCGCTCAGTTATAACTGTAAAAAATATCAGGAATTTCCATGGTGTTAATGAGCGTGGGTATTTACATCATAATAGGTTTCCAGGGAAAGTGCCTGCGCTCAGTTATAACTGTAAAAAATATCAGGAATTTCCGCGGTATTAATGAGCGTGGGTATTTACATCATAATAGGTTTCCAGGGAAAGTGCCTGCGCTCAGTTATAACTGTAAAATATATCAGGAATTTCCGCGGTGTTAATGAGCGTGGGTATTTACATCATAATAGGTTTCCAGGTAAAGTGCCTGCGCTCAGTTATAACTGTAAAAAATATCGGGAATTTCCGCGGTGTTAATGAGCGTGGGTATTTACATCATAATAGGTTTCCAGGGAAAGTGCCTGCGCTCTCAGTTGAAACTGTAAAAAATAACGGGAATTTCAGCAGTGTTAATGAGCGTGGGTATTTACATCATAATAGGTTTCCAGGGAAAGTGCCTGCGCTCCCAGTTATAACTGTAAAAAATAACAGGAATTTCAGCAGTGTTAATGAGCGTGGGTATTTACATCATAATAGGTTTCCAGGGAAAGTGCCTGCGCTCTCAGTTATAACTGTAAAAAATATCGGGAATTT